>BSBK01001224.1:1092500-1627437 GCA_027943335.1 Chamaecyparis obtusa | reverse complement strand
TATTGAGAGAGAGAGAGAGTCGATAATGCATGGTATGTTGTTATTGATGATAACTATGTACTCTTATCTCTTTTCCATCCTACAGGGGTTTGGTCTACCGACTGATTATTTGATAAAAATTGACTAAGTGTGAAGAACAAAGTAGGATACATGCAGATGCTTTGGATTGGTATGGACAAGTGTTAGAGAGTTACGATTTGTAAACATGGATTTAGCTAATAAATATATTGGTGTATCTAATCTGATCATCGCAAGTTATTCAATTATTAGATGCAATGAGAACTATCTTATCTAGAGTTAGTAGTACACTGGATCGATCAATGGTCTTATCAGATTGATGATTCGATTGGTTTGATGGTTATAATTGATAGAGCTAATGGTATGCTATCATATTTATCTCTAGGAGAGATTAGCCTGGAGAGTTAATCGTTATATGATCTTCACCTTATATGTTACCTATTGGAGCTAACTGAGTTAATATTTTGGGCTTTTGGTCAAGTATATAAGATCAAGTTTTGGATGTGATGGTGTGTGACATGGTATGCAAGATGAATGATATTTTTGTGATGCGATGCGAAGATTGACATATCAGAAAAGAAGTTAGTGATATCCTCCAGAGCTTCATTACAACTATATTACCATAGTTGATGCTATTTGTCAGTTCAATTTTTGGACTAAGAGTCCTATTTGGATTTTATTATTGGCTTTATGTCTTGGTGAATTTTGGTTTTATATTGCATTGTAAGCCTTAATGCATGTGCATTCTCATCTATATGTACTATTACCTTTAACATGATACTTATTGTAGACACCCAAAAACAAACATCATATGAACTAACATTTAAAACACTAATCATTCCCCTATTAATTAATAGTTTTTAAATCGTTAAGTAATCATCTATTTCTTCTATAATCTAATCTTTGCATCATTTAATCATTCTTAAAATATTAAATAATTAATTAATTTTGTTTAATTAATCACCTTTAATTAATTGATCCTTATCGGTTAATTAACTTTAATTTATAAAGTCTTATAGTTTAAATAATAATAATAATATATTTAAATTAGTTCATTTATTCCTCTTTAGAAATTAATTTAATTTAATTCAATTTCATCTCAATTTCTTCTAATTCTAATTTGTAATTAATTTCGTTCAATTGCATCTAATTAATTTCTGATTTTTGCCGATTAATCTGGATCATTCGTTCAAACCCAATTTTCTATATTTTTCGAGTTGCTCGAGTTGAAATAGTTGTGTAGGTGGTATTAAGGTAGGTAAGGTTGGCTAGGTTAGCTAAGTATTGGTGGTTGTGCTGGTTTCCGACCTTTTGACATCAGTTCCTATATTGCAAATCACACTATTTATCGCTGACGTACTACACCAGATTCCAAATTCAATGCTTTAAAAGTTGCATCGCGTCCATTTCAATAATGGTTGCATTTGTTTTTATCTCATGAGTTTTTCTTTCTCTAACTTTTAGTCAACACTACTTTCTTTTAAAACTAACTTTAAAAAGCTCAACTTCAGTTTATTTTAAGGAAACTTGTTTTAGTTTTAGTTTTTTTATAAATAACTTTATTTTTAGTTTTTTAGTTTTTTTTTTAAAATTAATGTTAGTTTTTAATTTTTTTATTAGTTATTAGTTTTTTAGTTTTATTTAATGTTAGTTTTTAGTTTTTTTAATTAGTTTAGGTTTTAATTTTTTAATTAGTTTATTTTTTAGATTAAATTTTTCAGATTAGATTTTTTTAATTAGATTAATTTTTAGATTAGATTTTAATTTTTTTATTAGATTAATCGTAGAAGATTTACTTTGCTCTAGAAAGAAGATTAAATAATTGAAGAAGAGTATTATTAAAGAAGTAAAATTCAAAGACAAATTATCTCATAATTTTGAGAAGGAAAATAGATGGTTATTAATCTAAAGATTCAACTAGAAGAAGATAAGAGGTTTGAAGAAGTTATTACAGAAAGAATAATGGATAGAGATAAAGACTATGAAAAATTTGAAGAAGAGATTATGAATTTTAGAAAAAGTCATGAAAATGGAACCAAAGTGATGAAAAGGATAGAGAGTTTTGTTGGTGTATTGTCTTCTTCATTTTTGGAAACTCTAGATAAAGCCAATGAATTGACAACCATTATACATGAGTTCAAGACCAATTTACATAAGAAAAATAGTAAATAAGATATTGCCAATATGATGATTATGAAGCCTTAGATAATCAAGATCTAGTATGAATTAAATGAAATAAGAGCTTTAAAGGTAAAATTGAAAGAGTTAAGGTGCTCTCAAATTATAAAGATGAAATTTACAAAGGTCCAAGATATACAAGAGCTTAAAGATGTTGTAAATATATATGTAGAAGCATTTCCAAGTGAGCTTGCATATTTTTGAAGGGAATTATAATTCGCTACCAAGGCAACTGTAGACATAGAAAACTGGGCAAGTGCTTAAAAATCATTCAAATTGCAAAATCTTAATCAAAATGCTCTAATTCTCATCAAAATGGATCAAATCAAATTTTAAATGGACATTTATTAATCAAAATTGGACAAAATCATTAAGATCAAAGGAAAAATCAAATGATGACATTAAATAATTAAATACAAGCTTAAAGGGATAAAAAACACTATATAATTGATTTTAATCAATTAATTGTATAGTTTTAAATCAAAAATCAAATTGAACCTATTCCCTTACATGGCTAATTTAATTAATCATAATATATTTCAACAACATTTGAGCAACCAATGAGAATTGAGAACAAAAGTACATGGATCACTCCAAAATAGTTGAATCTCAATCACACATTTCAACTTCGAAACTCAACCACTCAATTTTGTCTACTTGTCCAAACCTTTGAGACAACCATTTGAATTGTCCCCCCATTTAAAAACATTGCAAAGTTTTTGACTCAACCAAGGCTAAATCATGATTAAATAACTCTACCCCCTACCCTTGGGATTTTACTATAAATGAGAGTCATTTTGAGAGCATAAGATATCTTAGAAATTCATTTGCAAAAGCATCATCATTATAGGAATTTTCATAGCAATTGAGAGCATATCCTAAGCATTTGAATTATCTTTGTATCATTTTGGAGAATTCAGAGCTAGATTAAGCATTGTACTATCATTTTCTCATTCTAGGATTGTCACTAGTAGAGAATAGGCTGAGAGCTCTACTTACCAAGCTTGGATAGAGAACCATGAGATGTCATGGATGTTAATTTCAATTCTTAGTATAAATTTGCTTTGTATTTTCATAGAATTGTAGTTGATTATCCTAATTTCATGAAGGTGTTAAACATTCACACATAAATGGCGCCCACCGTGGGGATTTGAGCCTCATTTCTATCATTTTTATCAAATTTTGTATGTTTTTGGGTTCACGTTCACGTGAATTTTGCAGAAAAAAAGTGAAGTGATGCCTACAAAGGATTTAATGACACTCCTGAGCATTCTTCTAACGCCTGACAGTAGTTGACTGACGCTTGAGTGATTCTTTCTCTTTTGTCTTTTATTCTTCCAATGCCTGTGAGATAAAGTGTTACGCCTGGGAGCGTAAAGCGACGCCTTTGATATAAGAACTAATGCCTATTAGCTGTCCTTTGCCACCTATGATGACTTTTACTACGCAATTTACTATGATTTGTCACGCCTAGTATTCTTTAATTGACACTTAGTAGTTGTTATTTGCCGCTTTGAATACTTCATCATACGTAATTTTCAATACTTTTAACATCTGTTAGTTAAATTATCACTCTTATGGATTTTCAAAAGTCACTTGATTCACTAGAAAGTGACGCTTGTGACTCTTAAAGTTACACCTGCTAATTGTTAACTGACGTGCTTTAGTTGATAAATGTCGCCTAGTGTTTTCTACTTAAATTTGCTGTCAGAGCATTAAAATCTATTTTCTTACTCTTTGTCTGTGTTTTTCCTGCAAATGAGAAAACACAAGAAAGTACGAAAACTAGAGAACAGAGTCACTCAAGAAAGAAAAGAGGTGAGAATCCAAAACAAATGTTTAAAAGAGATTCATACTGCTGTGATTTTGGATAGTTTGAAATTTGAAGAAGATCTTTACAAACATTACATTAAAGTGTTGGATGCATACAAGATGAAATTCCCTACTTTGAGTTAAATTTGCTTACATTAAGTTGTTGAAATTTCTTGGGAAAATCTTGTCAAAAAGACTTAATTTGCAATTTCAATTGTTCTTTTGGGTTTCCTTCATTTTGTATGGCTGTGTTGGACTAATTTTTTGGAGGAGCCGGAGTGGAAATGATCGCCACTAGGTGAGTGAGCAAAATAAAAATCCCCCCCCAAAAAAAAACCTCAAAAAAGGGCCTAGCCTTTGCTAGCTACAAAAAGAGGTATTTCTCACATCAAGCTTGCTTTGCTTAAATTGTGGCCTTTCATTGAATCTAGATTAATAGAAAAACCTTACTATTTGTCAAATTGAACAATCATTAGGCATATGCTCTCCATTTTCAAAGTGGATCAAAAAGTCAAACATGTTAGTTCAATTTGGTAGAAAGGAAGGAAGGAATTAACCAAACATTTCATTTATAAGAATCTCCTTGTTAAGAGGTTGAAAAAGAACAAAATCTGATTGAAGTATTTGGAACAAAGAACAATAATAGGGATATGCTCTTCACTTTCTAAGTGAACCAAATTTCCAAACTTGTTGGACTAAGTTCAATTTTATTGCTTTTCTATACATGCTAGATAAATTAGAGCATTGGAGGGCCCGCCTCCTGAGAATTTCCTTACGAGGACGGTGAGAGGGAATGACCCAAGTGGGAGACAATCACTTTAGTCACGATACTATCCGACCCACTATAAACAAATACATTCTTCCTCAATAGGAGAATGACTAGGTTGTGTGCAAGTGTTCTTCACTTCCTCTAGTAGTCCTTTTGGATTGCGCCAAATCATGCTTTTGTGCATGTGAGAAGCCCACAAGTGGGTAAAAGAGCTTGACATGATCTAGAACGGAGGTGTTCTTTAAAAACATGCTAAATAGTAATCTACCTTGTAGAGCCAAATGTGTTTAAAAGACAAATCTAACTCTAGGTAGATTGCTTGGAAGATATTCTTGTTCATACTTGTAAAAAAATGACCGAGAACATACACTTTAGTGTGGTTTTAGGGATATGGTACAAATTTGATGTGTGTGTTGCATTTGTACTTCATTTTCAAGCAATAATATTTTGCAGACCTGATCTTACAACTTTTAAAATTTAAAATTTACAACCTGGTCTGCAAAGTGTTTCTTATACACAGAGAAAAACCGCTTATAAACAGTAAAGTCATGCTTGTGACTATTTAGGAAATGCCAATCAATAAGGAAGTCACGCTTGTGACATTTTAAGAAATGCATGGAAAAAGTTAAGAAACGCTTATTAACAGGAAAAATCCACCTGCTCACTGCAGAGTGCCACCCAGGCAAATTCCAGTAACCGTGTACTAAGTTTTAAGTCATGCCTACACATAGGGAAGTGACACCAAAAAACAAAGAAGGGAAAACAATGGATATTTCCTGAGGGTTTGGAAAGATTTTGAAATCATTTTTGGATACCCTTTTTGGAGATATTCCTTATTAGTGCAACAAATAGATCATATTCCTAAAAAACATTTATAATGATGAATCTATTTGAGAAACAAATCAATCCTATTATGGAGCATAATTATCAAAATCAAGACCAAAATCTCCATTGGAATCAAAATGATGAAGTGTCTGAAGATGAAGTTTTAGAAGCAATCCAAGATCCCATATTTATGGAAACAATGAGATTAATTTTGAAGAGGGATAAAGAAGCATACTTCATAAAGTTAGCTCAATTAGGAGCTAAGCTTCCTCATAATTTTGACACATCAACCTTGAGGTAGAATGAGGAAAAAAAAAAGATACATCATCTAAAAAGCCATCATTAAGATCAATTTGGCCTTTTCTTTATGATGATGGGCCATCCGTATCTTCATCTTCCTCACAAAAAGAAGCATTTAAGAGAAACAAACCTATCTTGGATCAAGGGAAATTTCATGATGATCCTATTTGTGATCAAGATAATAAAGAGTATGAAGAGAAAGGTACCACTCTCAAGCAAGATCTAATGCACAAACCTCCATCTAGCAAGGTTTCTCCCATAGCTTGTACTCCTTTCATCCTTTGTCCATCTCACAAAGCTTCACAACTATCCAAAATTCCTCCATTAAAGAGTGAGCCTAATGATGACACTTTTCACGTTGACTATGTCTACCCTCAAGGGCTACCTTTAAAATAAACCCAAGCTAATTTACATCATGCTATAGATCATTTCCATGCTTCAAAGATCTTGGAACCCAAAGCTTCATGTGTTTCAATTCCTATTATACCCATTCAAAAGGATCCTACATCATTCCTCCAAACATCCCCCACACATATCCAAACATCTACCTTGTCCTTAGAAGTGGCTCCATGTCAAGAGGATAATCCAAAGAGGAAAGAAATGAATATCGATAAAGATCAAGATCAAGATTATACATAATCCCCTCCCATATTTGATGAAGGTCCCATACCATAGAACCTTGTGATGATCCCCTTGCATCCTTTCATGTCTTCCAAGATGATATCCTTCCATTCCAAGAACAAAGTACCCTTCCAAGTTCCATATTTTCTCCACTTCCCAAACAAGATCAAGATATCCCTTCCACAATTTCCAATGAGCATATTGAATATCAAGAGAAAAATACCCTCTCTACACCATTCGAAGATCCTTGTCAAGATCAAAGTATCCCATCATTTCCTTGTCATATTCCTCCATGTTCACCTCAAGAAACCATCATTCTTCCAAATCCCTTGCATGATAATAAATCCCTTCAAGCTTCAGTTGATTCTATCAAATGTGTTCCTATCAAAGCTACTCATGGGCCTATGGGTATAAATATAAATATTAAAGATGAGAACCTTGGCAATGCAGATCCTTTCAATTATATTGATATCCCTTTGACACCTTATATCCCTCCATTCAAATGCAACCATATGCCTTAACTATCCTCTAAATCCATTTTGGGTTCCTGTGTTCCAAAATAAAAGTCTTCATCCCTTCCATCCATATTAGGTCCATATATTCCTCCATTCTCCATTCCTATCATCCCTAGTTCTCCATTCAATTATGCTACCATGTATCAAGATCAATGAAGGCACACATACTTGAAGAATGTCCAAACACCAATCCATATGAACCCTCGATATTATTCCTATTCATCCATTATTCATCCATAATTCCTAAGTCTTTTAGAAGCAATTTTGATGTGCAACATATAAATAATAAATCCAAGAATCCATATGTGTATAAAAAATCACAATGTCCCATCTAATCAACATGTGAATGAAAAGAAAAATGAAATATTCAAAAGGCCGCAAAGGTCCACCAAGAAAAAGTAAAAATCAAATACAGTTTGGGTTCCTAAATCCCTCGTTGAAGAAATGCATTCAAAAGCATCACAAAAGAAAGAAAAATCAAAGACTATGTGGATTCCCAAGTCACTTTTGAAAGACTTTCACACAAAAGAAAAATCAAAATTGACATTCAAGCTTCCAAAGGCTTCCATTCCATCTCCTTCCAAACATCTTCCACTTTCCAAGTCTAATTTGGGTTCCTATATCCCAAAATCCACTACCTCAAAAAGATCCTTACCTCCTTCATCTATTGTTCCTCCATCATTCCACCACTCTTCAAAGTGTGTGTCAAAGTTGATCTTTCCAACATTTCCATCTACAACATACCTTCTTCTTATCCTCACATTCATTTTCCAACACCTACTTTCCATATTTCCATCCCTCTTATCCAATCTATGGCATAAAACCTTTACCACCACCTACCTTTATCCTCCATATCTATCATTTATCATCACCTTATCAATATCTTTGAGCATCCTAGTCATACCCATGGTTTATTATAGCATATATTTCAGAAGAGCATTGTCCTAAGATCCCGATGTTGGGAAAATATAGAAAAAATACAAAAACAAAAACAAAACAAAAAAGAGAAAAAAGGATTCTCAGTTGGAGGGAGGATCACCACCAAATTGGGATAGGGGTGATGCCAGGTGGACTAGATTCTTCGTTCCCTTATTCTTGATTTAGTTCTATAGGAACTTCTATCTGATCAGATTTTTGCAGTATTCCCATTGCTCCGAGAGAGTAGGAGAAATGATTAGATCTTATAAAAGGCTTAAATTTTTTTCTAATTTAAATTGGTATGGTTCTTGGCTTACATTTGAATGAAGGTAGCAGACCCAGTCTCTCGCTCGTTCTCGCTATTACTCCCACCTAGCCAACAAGCCAGGCAATTAGAAAGCCATGACCTATATGTTTGAAACAAACCCCATTTCTCAAAATTAAAATTTATTTCATTAAAAGAAATGAGAAACTTTAGTTTTGAAAAGAAAAAATTTAGTTTTTCTTTATTAAAATATAGAAAGTTGGTAATAAGCCTGTTTATTCTTTTATAAGCAGGAAGCGGCTGGATGCTTTCAACGGTTCCTCCATAAAAAAGTGCCTTGGTGAAAACCTAGCAATAGGCACCTTGGTGGAAAAAGTAAAGAGAAATAAATCTTTCCTATGGTGAAAAACCACTTCTTGTGGTGCCTTGGACAAATACCATGATGAAAACCTGGTAAATAGGTGTCATGTGTAATTCCTCCTTCTTGCACTCTACACTTGGGGGAAAGTTTCATCCATGCTATCCTCCATCTTCCTATCATTTATCTCACTTACATCCATATTCCCTCTCTCACCTTTAATCTTGACAAGGTTGAACACATCCATGAGCATTAAGTATCTCGACATCCTTTATCCTTTCCATCGGATTATTTCCTTGTTGCATCCATGTTACCCTATCATGATCTTGCTTATCCCAAATTCACCTTCATTAGTCCTGGACAGTCTTTTCATAATCCCAAAACATCCCTTCATAGCCTCCATCACCCCTTTATCTTGATTTTGGTATCTTATCCACATCTTACCCAAACTGACCCCTTGGTCTTGATCAAAATGAAGAACTTAAAGTACAAAATTTGTTATCAAAAACTTCTTGACATGTCCACTCTTTTGGATCCTTCATTTTCATGACAATAGATCATTAGCCTATAGGCTATCTAGCACTACATCATCGACTTCCATGGCTTATCCAAAAACATGCTTCACATTGCTATATCATTTTTCCTTAGCTTGGGTAATCTTGAGGAGATGGTCCTAGGGGTCACATTCGCATGCTTCATCCATCATGGCCTTTCCATCTCTAATCCATCAGCTTGCAAATCCATCCTTCATGTCCTATATCTTGCTATACATTGGGGGCAAACCAATGTGATCTTGTTTGAGATTTTTTTGCTCAATGATGAAAATATTTCTCTATGGCATTTCTTTGCTAAAAGCTAGTGACAATTAGTTGCATTGCATTGCATTTGCATGTTAGATTAAGTGAATTCGTTTGTAGTTATTTTTCCAAGGGAAAAGGGGTTCATTCATTATCTTGATCAATTAATAAAAGGGGGTTCAATCAAAAACTTTATCCTTGGGTCCAATCAATAATGTGATATTATCTTTTGCATTCATTCATAGCATTACTCATTATTCATTATCCTTATATAAGAAATCAAAAGAAAAGAAGATTCATTAATCATTCATCATTTGTATACATTTAGTTAAGGATAGCATTGTAAGATTTGCATACATCAAAAAATCAAAAACATAGTTGCAGTCATTCATATATCCATCTTTCCATAATAAAACATTTGCATCCATACATTGAAAATCATAAAAATATATCAAAGTTACATTATCATTTGCATTCATCTATCTATATCATATATAAGATACATTGCATCCATAGCATAATCAAAACTAAATGCATCATAAACATCATATAGAACTACATATAAAGATGATCTCACATCAACACGTCACAAGAATCAAATAAAGTATATCATGATATAAGTGTCCATAACATCAAAGATCCATCAAATCTATATATCAAAGATACAATATCATCGACAAAATGATACATCAAAGTCATGATCAATAAATATAACATGATACAAAATCATCATCAAGGAAATCATCAATAATCAGTCATCTGATCAATTAAAGGTAGCCTGATTCTTTTCATTACCTGTATCTATATCTGCACCTAATTCATATCGAATGACCCTATCTATCAGCCTCCCATCACTCATCTTCTTGTCAAATCCAATCCAATAAAATATCAATCAGTCAAATCATCCAATTGATCATCTAACGTTAATCAAGTTATCCTATCATCCTATTGCTCTTCTTGAGTGTATCAAATCTCCTAACTCTATATCGTGAGGAAGGAACATCATTTTTTTGTCTCTCTAGATCGTGAGAGCAAAATATCTACCTATCAATTTTCTATCTTATCTGATTGACATCAATACAATATCAACCAAGTGATTCTGACATATCAATCAAACCGAGGCATTTGTTGTGACCTTGATTATCATCAATGTTTTCAAAAATAAAAACATATTGGATCAACAATCAATCAATTCCATCAATATACTTCTATCAAGCGATCAATCTATTTTCATTTCTAAGGGGGCATCATAAGAGTATCAAATTGGCATCAAATATCATTGAATCTAGGGCATTAAAAATTTTGAACTATTATCAATGAGGCATATCAGTGGGGCATGTGGCATCATCAATGAAATCAGGTTTTCAAATCAAGTTTTATATCAAATCAAAGAATCAAATCAGCAATCAGGACATAAAAGTTTCTTTGAATCAATGCACTATGCACATTAATCCAAAGAGGGGCATTTGTAGACATCAAAAACTGGGCAAGTGCTTACAAATTATTCAAATTGCAAAATCTTAATCAAAATGCTCTAATTCTCATCAAAATGGATCAAATCAATTTTTAAATGGACATTTATTAATCAAAATTGGACAAAATCATTAAAATCAAAGGAAAAATCAAATGATGACATTAAATAATTAAATACAAACTTAAAGGGATGAAAAACACTATATAATTGATTTTAATCAATTAATTGTATAGTTTTAAATCAAAAATCAAATTGAATCTATTTCCTTACATGGCTAATTTAATTAATTAATGAATTTAATTAATCGTAATATCTTTCAACAACATTTGAGCAACCAATGAGAATTGAGAACAAAAGCACATGGATCACTCCAAAATAGTTGAATCTCAATCACACATTTCAACTTTGAATCTCAACCACTCAATTTTGTCTACTTGTCCAAACCTTTGAGACAACCATTTAAATTGTCCCCCCATTTAAAAACATTGCAAAGTTTTTGACTCAACCGAGGCTAAATCATGATTAAATAACTCTACCCCCTACCCTTAGGATTTTACTATAAATAAGAGTCATTTTGAGAGCATAAGATATCTTAGAAATTCATTTGCAAAAGCATCATGATTATAGGCATTTTCATAGCAATTGAGAGAAATTGAGAGCATATCCTAAGCATTTGAATTATCTTTGCATCATTTTGGAGAGTTGAGAGCTAGATTAAGCATTGTACTATCATTTTCTCATTCTAGGATTGTCACTAGTAGAGAATAGGCTGAGACCTCTACTTACCAAGCTTGGATAGAGAACCATGAGATGTCATGGATGTTAATTTCAATTCTTAGTGTAAATTTGCTTTGTATTTTCATAGAATTGTAGTTGATTATCCCGATTTCATGAAGGTGTTAAACATTCACACACATCAACATAGAGTAAAAGAGAACAAAATACACATGAATAGATGAAATATTTTTTTTGAAACATTAATATTAAACATATGTAACACAAAAATATCATGAGCTCAAATCTCAAGATTAGGTTAGATAGTGACTACACGATACTGCAAAAGAGGAAGCCTAAAGACCACAAAACTCAACCAAACAAAGAGAAAGGTCCTCTAATACCGTAAGATGAGATAAAAGTCATAAATAACCAAAAGAAGTTCACAATATCCATAAATTTCATATTACATCACCATGTGACTAGGACTAGCCACCACATGAGGAAGGAGGGAACAACATCTAGCTATCACAATAAGCCCATCATTTGGTGTGGAGTGAGAATGTCATCCTTCATGACATGAAGTGTACACCTCATCTGCAGTTCACATTGTGTCACAACATAGAATGGTTATATGCCATTAGGATAGGTGAATATACAATAGATGTATATTGCATGATGATGTACACCTTGGCTACATCCCGCATCGCAACAAAACATGACATAGAAATATTAATTCTCAAAAGATAAGCATGATAAATCATATATAAAATTCATATCTCTTGCATTTATTAGCACTAGGAATCTACAAAATAATTCAAGGCCACATAATACCAAATCAACAATTTCTTGCATTAGGAGATATAGCACAAGACAAGAATGCACCGTGAACCCACAATAGTGGGTTACAATTTTTCAGAGGAAGGAATTCATCCCAAAAATCATGAGAGTGTAGATTTACTCAAATACTTTTGATAGAAAGTACTTTCTATTGAAACTGAGTACTTTCGATAGAAGTACTTTCTAACAAAATTGAGTACTTTCGATAGAAGTACTTTCTATCAAAATTGAGTACTTTCTATTGAAACTGAGTACTTTCTATCGAAACTAAGTACTTTTGATAGAAAGTACTTTCTATCGAAAGTACTTCATATCGAAAGTCCCAGAGAATGGGTAATTTGCATTGTTTTATGTAAAGTACTTTCTATCGAAACTAGGTACTTTTGATCGAAAGTCCCTGATTAGGTCCTAATTGCAAGGTTTGAAGAAATTCTAAGAATTTCATGGCTTCAGGGCTCAAGCACAGGGATGAAATAGAACAATAAGGAGACGTCCTTTTGCATAGCATAAGTACTCAGAATGAGCTTTCTAACGATTATAGATTCGATAATTTTTGAATTTATTATGTATATGTTTTTTGACATTAATCGAATGTACCTAATTTTTTTTTATCAAATATAAACCTCTTAGTTTGACGGTCAATGAAAAATAGTAGAAAAGAGAAAAAATTTGAAAAATACCAGTGCCCTCTGTCTTCGAGTCTACTTTCTATCAATTTTTTTTTTTGAAATTAGATAAATACACAAGTTATAAGCTATGTAGTTAAGGTATGCCAAAATTACGGTTTAGTCAAATTCAAATGTTAATAAAATATGCAATAATCATGATAATGCCGTGAAACTAATTTAATGCCCTTCGTATGGATGTTACAAAACTAAATTCAAAAGAAGCACATTCATATCTATTTTAGAAAAAAAGTTTTTGATTAAGGTAAAAGCAGGTTTTACATGGACCCAAAACTAGTTACAAAAAAGCATAAAGATAGAGCATTAATGTTTTCAAAATGGAACACCTACTAGAAAACAAAAGCAAGGACCAAGAACCGCACAGTTCAAAAGTAGATACAAAAAGAAAAACAAACTACAAAACAACTAACAACAAGAACTAGCTAATTATCTGTTATCATTTCTTCAGCCTTCTTCTAGAGGTCTTCCATCTTTTGGATAGTCTCTTGCAGCTCCTTCAGTTCTTTCAATTTTTAAGGGACCTTCCTCTGGATGCACCCTCTAGTTCTCGTCCCTAGACCAGTATTGCCAGCATCCTCATCGATGGTGATTGTTGTTCTTTCCAGTAGGTTCCTTTCCAGATAGTTATGCAACATATTCAGATTCATAATAGTTGCCTTCAGTCCCTCATTGTTGTGGCTCAGAACACCTTTAATCATACTGTTATGGCTACTAATTTTGGCTTCTAAGTCTTTCATCTTGTCATTAACTATCTTTCTCATCTCAACAGTACCATCCTCATTTTTATTTTTGTTTTTCACCTTATCAAGAACCTTATTTTCCATCTTTCCCAACTTAGTAGTCATATTTTTCATGGTATTCTCCATTTCCTAGATCTGGAGTTTCATTTCCTACATTTCCTTTTTCCATTCCTTATTCTTATCCTGACTCTCAGCATTATTATCCTCCTCCTGTAGAGTAGCTTCCCTCAAGAGGATTAAAGATTCCTCTTTGTTGTTGTTGTTCTCCACTGTAGTCGTCTTCTCCATGCTTTCCTTATTTTCTTTCCAGTTGTCTTCTTCTATTTCATTTGAAGAGGGGGTCTTACCAGTCTCCTTACCTTTATTCTCTTGGCCAACCATAATTCCCACAATAAGCCCCTCATCATCATTACCATCCTCATCTCTGTTCTTACCATCCCCAGAATCTGGTTTAACATTGTTCATATTTTCTTCCATAGGGGCACCCTGAAAAGTGATTTTAGCCTCCATAGAAGACACATGGGTGCCATCTTCCTCTTTCTCAGCACCCCCATTAAGATCATAGGTATCTTTCATGGCTTCTTTAGTTGAATTTTCCTAGGCCTCTTCTTCTTCCTCATCTGCTTCCTCCTCTTCATCTCCATCTTCTTGACTATTCTCCTCCTTATCATCATTCTCCTCTTCCATCCATTCATTCATTTCCTCTTCCTGATATTTTTCATTTCCTTCCTCTTTCTCATTGTTTATCTCTTCTTCACTAGAATCATCCTCATTTCCTTCCTCAATGATACCCTTTCCCTAGGAGTGAGACCTTTTCACTAATTCCTCAGTGCTGGTAGTATCTTTGCCACCGGTATCAACAATGGCCTTATCCTTCTTATTCTTTCTCTTCTTACTAGTCTCAGCCTTTGTATCCCCCTCATTCTTTTCCTTTCTTTTACTAGTGATCCTTTTAGGGATAGGGTCTAGAATATTGTCCCTGATGTGGTTGAAAATAAGAAGGATCAAGCCCTCATGCAGCATGGGGTTACTAGCCTTTTTCCTATGTCCCATAATGCTGCTGTTCAGGGAACTCATAAGATAGTAAGGGAAAGAAATCCTCCTTTTATGCTTGAAGTGGTTAGAAAAAAAAAAATGGAAATTGTAAATTTTGGAATACCGCCCATCAAGCATAAAATATTCTATCATAGCCTTCAAGATTTTGGCCCAGAATTCATCTATATTGGTAATGCCCGCATAGTCACCATTTCCCTTAGTCATAAGGGCTTTCTCATCATCAGTTTTAGGGAAAACGGTAAAAGCTTCAGTTCCTAGTCTATGATTTCCTCTATGAAAATGGGTACCTTCCACAGGTAAACCAATAATTTTTGCTCTACTAGAAATAGTAAGAGTGAAGGACTTGACCCAAAGATGAACCTTACCATTAGCCCAGCCATCCATGAACAAAGAAGTGATCTTTTTGTCATGCCCATGAAGCTTCTTCATGAACTGCGTAACCCCCCCTTTCTTCAGCTTCTTCCAAACTTTCTATCTTGTCTCCATTTGTCACAGTCAGAAGGTTCCTCCCTCTTCAAACCACCTCCCATTTTTTGCTTGTTTCTCATGTACTAGTTCAACTCCTTACCAGTGATATCCTCCTTACTTCTCTGATTATCTTTTCTATTTTTGTTATCGAGATTAACCCGATGTCCGTGCTTTATTAAATACAGAGTAATGATCCCACACTTCGCCTTACATGCAGACCTCCTCGGTAAATGATTTGTCCTTGTCATCATTAGATTAAATGATTTTTCCTTAATAGTGATTAATTCTATCATAGTTGATTAGACTCGTAATCTCAGCCTTTAGATTCGCTTCCCCTCTCCACTTTTGGGTGACATCACTCAAAGTACCTTCATTTGCCAGCATGTCCGCCGATTTGTTGCCTTCATGATAAACATGAGTGATGTGGCATTCTTCAAAGGAATTCATAATACTTTTAATTTTGTTAATGATGTGTTCTATTGTCCACGAGCTCTCAGATTTCCCTTTAATAGAATTGATTATATTTAGGGAATCACCTTCCAACCATAATTTCGTGCAACCCATATCTTTCGCCATCATTACCAGGTAAAGAGCAGCTTCAACCTCTGCAACATGGTTTGTTTGGATACCCAGCGGGACAGCGATCACTCCTAAGTAGTTTCCCACAACATCTCTTAAAAGACCACCACCTCCAGCCCTTCCAGGATTACCCCTAGCTGAACCATCAAAGTTCCCTTTAATCTATCCAAAGGGAGGAGCTGTCCATATTACATTATCTCTGGGATTCTAAATTTGACTACTTTTTAGTCTCTCCCATGAAAAAAAGTTATGCTCTATGAAAATAATGTTACTCTTTGAAAACAACATTTTCAACACCATACCAATTTTCATGGGAGAAAGGAAAAACTATTCAAATCAATTCAAAATTATATATATATATATATATATATATATATATATATATATATATATATATATATATATATATATATATATATATATATATATATATATATATATATATATATATATATATATATATATATATATATATATATATATATATATATATATAGAATCTAGAGAAAAAATCCTAAAAGACTCTAATTTACTTCATCCACCGATTTCAAATGGTTCAACGACAATATGCATCGAAATTTGAAAGTTTTTTTCAAAATGTAGATTTCAGTGTCCGTTCAAGCAAAAAAGTGTAACCCACTATTGTGGGTTCACCCACACATGAGGTCAAGTTAGAAATTATTAATCTAAGAAGAGAATTCATGGAGTAGGCACATCTAGACCATCTCCAAGGTCTTCATGAACTTCCCACAAGTATGAATGAAAGAGAACAAGCAAGGGTAAATTATGCAACATAATTTTCACTTGCAATCCCCCAAACATGCTAAGGCCCATGCATGCCTACCCATAATAGGAAACACAAGGGAGTGATCAAACTTGACCTCAGGAGACTCTCAACTAAGTTCTACACTAAAAATCTTGTAGATAAAGGAAAGGCCTAAGAGGCAAGCTCCTCCAAAAATAGAGAACATGAACCGATAACCTCAACCCTCCAATCCCATGTTAAGGCACATGAGAAATTAGTCCTAAGAGTAATTATCCCCAATCAGAACACTACAAAATGATCATTAGAAACAACATTAACTAAAGATTCAAGTGTTGCAACATGGGATTTGATATCAGATTTAATGCCTCGCCACGGAACCCTTAGAGAGGAAAAGAGAAAAATATAGACAAGAATGCATGGAATAATTTTTTTTAAAACATTAGCATTAAACATATGCAACAAACATGTATCTTGACCTTAAACCTCAAGACTAGGTCATATGGTCACTCCACAACATTGCACAAGAGGAAGTCTGAAGACCACAAAATTCAACCAAGCAAAGGGAAAGGTCCTCTAATACCTTAGACAAGATAAAAGTCATCAATAACTAAAGAAAATTTGCAATATCCATAAATTGCATATTACAAGAATCTTCATATTTTGGTTTGAAGTGGATTTATAATATTATTTTTGTAGAAGCTTTATAATATTTAAAATTATTTTAAATGTTTCTTAATTTCCTATTGCACTCATCAACTTGATCACAACTTTTTGAAAAAGATAGTAGTTTAGAGGCAATAAAGAGATTGTATGTCTTGGTTTTTTTATGTCCCAACTCTCAACTTTAGTTCCACATCAAACTCAAGAGTCATTGAATTTGGATAGGCTCATGTGGAAAAACATTTCATCATCAAAGATCACACCCATAAGTTGTGTGAAGTAAAGATTCTGACCATTATTTTAGGGCCATAATTTTATTTTATTTTTTTAATTTTAGAAAAAAAAATCTCGCCACTTTTACTAGTTTTATCGTATTTTAGATTTAGTAAGAGGTTAGCTAAGTTTTCGTTAGATTTAAGTTAGATTTTGGTTCACAAATTTTAATGCTAAATTATTTTTCCAAAAACCCTAGGCACAAGATTGGAAAAATTAATTGTAGAAACTATATAAGTAGATTTGTTTTCAAAAATAAGGGTTGGAAAATCTTTTTTCTTGAAATATAGGCAAATATTCTACAATTTCATCGTGTTAGGATATTGAAATTTATGAATTTTGAAGTTAACCAAATGCAAGCATTTGTTCACCTCTATTTTGTGTTGTCCAATCATTATGTAGTGATAGATGAATATTTACTTTTCTCAATTTGGGTAACTTGGTTAATCTCACTTCTTATGTGAATTCACATGGTTTTATCTTACTTTGGTGTATGGGTGTAGTTTTTTATTGGATTATATTTGAATATCTTATGCATTTTGTGATAATCATTTGATGACCACACTAATATAATTATGAATTGTGAGAATTTTGATTTATATATGTAATGTTTACAATTATATCCTGATACAAATTCATGCTCATTTAGGGCTCAATCTAGTGCTCCTTTTTCCATGACCTTGAATCTAGTTGATCTTTCTCAACCAGTGCCTAAATTTGGAATTTTAGTAGCTTTCAAACTCCCCAAACCTATTTCGAGTTGACGAAGACTAGACTAGAGGGCACCTAGTGCCCTATTCCTAGTGGACTAAGGTTTGAGACGCCATGGTCCAACCAAAATGGTGAACCCTCTAATAATAAAAAATTGGCGAGAAAAAAATACTATATATGTTGGGCTACTTTGAGATTATCAACATGTTTCATGAGGTTTAATATATAATGAGGCCTCACCCCCTCATTTTAACATCATGCTTCTAGGAATTCATCTCTCATCAAGAAATTGATCTAGCATTTCAATAATATAATCAAGTTAAAAAAAGGATATTTTTAGAAAATAGTGTGTCAACCTTGCATTTTCATAAGGTTACTATCTATGATATTTTTCCATTTGATCATGGATTCATGTGTAATTTTCCCCAAAGAAACAATTTGGATAGATAAGCATGCTAATTGTTTTTCAAAAGATAATGTCTAGATTTGAAGATATTAAAGTTTTCATTTTTAAAGTTGAAAATAAAATTTTTGAAGTTAATTTTGAAGGCCTTAGAGGCTCTCAAAAAAACCAAAATTCTCCATAACCAATATAGTAGGTTACATATTTATAGAGCATGTTGTGAGCTTTCAAATGATTCAAACAATTCATCAAGTAGACATTTGGTTAAAAAGTTACAGTCTTTGGAAATTGGGTCTCCTAAAATGGGAAATACATAAGTGAGTTGTAAAAGGGAGTTACACATGTCAGTGTCTGTTTTGACCCATCATAGTGCATATTGGATTTGAGATAAGATAGACTCCACATTTTGGGTGGTTTCAACCCATGGATTTGTAATACTGTTTGATAGTTTGATGTATTGTATCTATTATATTTTAGGTGTGTGTGATGGAGGTTTTGTATAAAAGACTTATAGATATTGAGTTACCTCCAAATCTCTAGTTGGTGATACTCCTCTAAGAATATTTCTCTCCTTGAGTATATTCTATTTTGTTTTTGATTTCTAAATAATATATTGGGCAATTTTTAGAGTGTAGGGTTTTTCCCAACATAAATCACTATGATGTGGTATGCATGCTATTTATGTTCATTTTTATTAAGTTTCTATAGGTTTTGTATAGCGCTAAAAAAATCACATAGCACTCCTCTCAAGGTTAGTGTACAAGGTTGTTTCACTACCTTAAATTCCTTACAAAGATCTAGCATTGAAGATGACATCCATAATCAAGTTCATATGTTTCCTCTATGAGTGAAGACATGAATGATCTCCCTTCCTAGAAGCATCAACCTTTCATGAAGGATTTAAGACAAGGAGAATTTGTAGAAAATGTATAACCTAATTGATTCAATAATTTTTACTTTAGATTTAAGGTTTACTTCAAACATCATTATTGTAGGGAAGGTTGTGTAGTGTCCCTCCAACCCCAAGAAACCTAGAAGGTATGAGGATTCTAGGTCCAAGTCTGGATGTGAAATAAAGTGAGTATGGTTTATTTTTTATTTTTTTTAATATGGTAAGGAGTATATGTTAGGCTTAATTAAATTCATATTTATACATCACATGTATTTACATACATCCTTTATGTTGTATGAGTGATCATGTATACACGTTATACTTGGTGTGTTGGTTCCATGCTAGTGTGTGTTTTACATATGTACTCCATGTATTCCATGCATAATTATGTGCTTGAATCATATTAACATCAAATTAAGCATCAACCATAGAAGATATCACTAACTCACTGATAATTAGCTTTGAATAGTGATAATCTATTTTGTTCATTGGTGATTAAGGGTAGCAAATCAATATTGAGAAGCAACCATAATTTTTGTTGTAATTGACCATTGTAATTAGTGATAATGTTAACATCAAATAATCAATCGATTAGTATAAATAAATGGTGCAAATAAATACTAAAAGGTGTGAAGGAAAGAAATGGTCAAGGGATTTATGACAATAATTAATATAAACAAAGAGTTGTGATGAAGAGAGATGAGGATATTAAAGTTATCAAAGAACCAATTAGTATATTTTTATGAGTGGTGGCAGCTACAAAGGGCATTGGCTAAGCTCCATACAAAATGCACCAAAGACAAAAAAAAGTTTGGTTGTTTGTTTGTTTTTTTTTTTTTCCAGATTGGCGAAAACACTTTTATTTATTTTTTCATTTTTTTTGTGGATTTATAGCAGAGGGGATACAGATCATGAAGAACAAATGCTAGAAATTTCATGGAAATCCAGTATGTTTCCTATTTTTTCAAATTTGGTCAAAAGCGCATTTTGTATGGAGCATATTTGTGTTCATTACAAAGGGGGAGACACATTGATAGGTGGCGATAAATAATAACCATAATAATTAATTAGTCTCTATAAATTACATGAAAATAACCACTTGTAGGTATGTACAATATTTTACCCAGAAATTTCAATGTTTTTTTTGCATGCTAGGTAAATAAGCCAACCTCTCTCTACATTTATTCTCCATTTACTTATTTCTATTGATTTTTCAAGTAGCCTCCCTTCTGGATGAGAGTGGTAATGATGAGGAGAGAAATAAAACATACTAGTATCAAGGAGATTTCTATTTCATTATTCATGTTGCTTTAATGTGATGAGTTCATTGCCTTTAACAATGGTGGTTTTAGGTTAGTCACTTTTCAACCTATTTTCAGAAAAGCCCATTTGAGTTTTTTATGTTTTAGAAGTACAGTGCATGTTACATACATTATATCCTTTTAAGTTGGGAATGGAGTTTCATACTTAGCTTTCATCATATTTAGAGGTGGGTATTCATGTTTAGTTGCATGCATCTAAGTTACTATTCAAGAGATCGTTGATGCAAAGTGGGAATTTTATAATGCGATACAAGTCAACATAGGAGACTACCCTCAAATGGTTTAAAGAGAATGATTATGATCTTTGAAGGTGGGGTAATCTATAAAAGTTGTGAAGGGGAGAGAAGGTGGTGAATCTATAGGAAAAAAATGTTTCAATAAATAAGATTAATTTAGCATTGATTTCTAGGTGGCGGATATAGGGCGACTGTCAAAGTATTCCGGATGGTGTAAATACCCTCGAAGGCATGAATTTAAAGGATAGGATAGGAAGAAGGAGAGAACATCTTAGGATTTCTAATTATGCAGGAAAAAAGTTGAGTTTGATTTACACAATGGAGCTCAAATAATCAAGCAGTGTTGAGAATCTAGGTAGGGAGGTTGCGACAAAGGTTGTTGAGTCTGGCTTTATAGTGGCCAATTCATATTTTTTTTAAGTGTTAAAAGTTGTTCCATACAATCCAAATGATGCAATATTTCAATATGTTCAAGACATCATCTCTTTGAGGCATTACATAATACAACCCAGGTGTGTAGTCTATGGTTCTACACTATGCATGCATGCTATCTAGGATTTTTTATTTCATTATTTATTCTCTAAAAATTTCTCCCCAGTTAGAATTTTGAGTTCAAAATTTATTTTTCCTTGAGCCTTAACGCCCACCTACCTATCAAGAGCTTCTAAAAGTGAACAAAAGGGAGTAAATGCAGCCTAGACTTTGGAGAATAAAATCCCTAGTTGGATCCTAACATTGCAGAGTGTGTGCAACCCCAACAATCACTTTGTGATGAAAAATTAAGTACTGGTAGGTAAGTTTTAATTTCAAATTTGTGGGGGAAATTTTATGGACAACAAATGACAAAATGGGAGGATATTTTTATTTTTTTATTAGAGTGTGTATGCAATAGAAAAAAGAATTTTTTTGTGCTCTATGTGATTCAGAGAATATTGCAGCAGCAACTATGTTGTTTATTTGTTGAGCAGTGATTTCTCTAGAGCTCTTAGTGAGAAAATTGTACGATCTCTTAGAAGCTCCAGGTGTTTTGGGTGTAGCTCCGGAGTGTTGTAAGTTAGATTTGTAATCAATAGTTTTTAGATTAGATAACATTTTCAGATTAGTAGTTTTATTGTAAAAGTTAATTTTTTGTTTTGAAATAGAAAGAAAGAAATGAGTCTTGCATGCCTCTAGTTGTTTGTTTGTGTTGTCTCCATTTATTTTATTTCCTTGTGCATTCCCAGTGGTTGGGAAATCAAAATTTGTAAGCTCTGTGTTTCTGTCCTATTTTGGGGGATTTAGTTTCTTGTTGGTATCAAAGTATTTTTACAGTAGTTTTCAGATTTTAGAGTGATTCTAAAAATCTTCATATGGTATCAAAGATACATATTTGAGCCCCTTTTATATTTACAAGATGGTATCAAAACTATTTGGACCTTAAATCCTTGTGAGTTTGGGCATTTTTTTTTCAGGGTACTTAAGTTTTTTGTGTAGGAGACATGGCTATAGATGAAGGAAAGAGATGGAAGCAACCATTTTCCTTTAATGGATAAAACTATGATGTTTGGAAAATAAAATAAAGCATGACCCATTATGGTTGAAAATGGTTTGTGGGAGCTTGTGGTTGTAATATCCCAAAAATGGGCTTGAGTACCATTGACCTCTTACATTCACAAATTGATCAAAATTGACCCTAAAGTCCTAACCTAAGACACATCTGCACATCGAATAATCATAACCCTAATTGATCCTATTCTAATTCCGCATCAGGGAATATTCCTAAATATTCCTAATTTATCCTAATTATTTCTAATTAAATATTATTTGGTGATAAATAATATTATTTTATTTATCCTACAGTCAATTAATTGAATATGTTGAATATTTAATTAATTAAACTTAATTCTGCCACTTAATTAATTTAATTAAATTTAATTAATATTGTTTATTTAACAATAAATCACAATTTCTAAAAGTAATCGATTGAATATTTATTTAATTGATTAAAATCAAATTATCAAATTTAATAAGATGATTTTGAATAAACTTTGATTAAAATAATTGATTAACCCATAAATCAGTTATTAATTGTTCAAATCAGTTAAGTTGAGAATAAAACACATGAAAATTAAATAAACTCATAATTATCTATGCACAAATCAAAAAAGCAATTAAACTCAAAATCAACTATTAAATTCAATTTGTTAACTTTTTAAACTCAACATGTGATTGTGAGTTGAAAATTAGATTGGAGTAATCTGAACTTCTAATTTGAGTTAAAAAGCTGATTTTGTATGATTTTTTGAGATAACTATTTCTAATTTCCTGATATCTCAACAATCAATCTGAGTTGATCAGGGAGAGATTTTTGGCTTTCCATGAGTTCTCAAAAACCTTGGATTTTTATATAAACATTCCTCAGTCCTTTACAAGCCCCCACGAATTTTGGAGAATCTTTGCACGTGCAATCTAGAGAATTTGGAGATTGTGCAATTTTTGAGATTCTTTGCTAACCATTGTTTTCTTGATTTTATTACATTTATAAAATTGATAGCTTAGATTTTAGTTCATCTTTCATCAAGTTTAGATCATTTTACATTATTTTCATCATTATTGCATCGAAAATCTAAAAACTTAGATTAAATTTGCATTCATTTTCATAGCTTTCACATTCAAATCCTTCATTTAGATGTTGCATTGTCACTGATCTCGGTCAATTTCTGAGAATACCATACTCGCATCTACTAGAAGAGACAATAAAACCCCCGGTTAATGATATTTGTCCTTATTGCTTATTTTCTGATTATTAACCAATAATGTTTTACTGAAGTGTTGTGTCCATAAATAGGTACAATTTTCACACACACATTTATGGCACCCATCATGGGGCCCAACAATAGGTTTCCATTTTCATTTTCATCTTATTTCTGACATTTTCAATTCAAGATTCAATTTTTTTCCCGTACAATCTTGTATGATATTTGCAGATTGTCATACCAGAACCCTCTGTCTGTTGTACAAAAGATGAAATTTTGCATTGTTGTATCAGTTGTTACGTATTGTTGTATTGACCTTGGATTTTTGTGTGGGAAGGTACCTAGAATCGTATCATGCCTGAAGTGTCGTATGGGAGTAGGTATATTGTCGTATGATTTTTGAGGCTAGTTTTCAATTATCGTATGAGATTTTGAGTAGTTTTTGAGATTTTGATTTTAGATTTTGATTGACAACTAACCCTAATGATTGATATTTTTTGGTGTGAGACTATTTGAGATAGCATAATATTTCTTTGCAGGATGAGAGATGAAGAATTGAGCAGAAAAACCCATTCTTTTAAGCCTCTTCTTGTCTTGACTTCTAAGCCCTTCTTTTGCAGGAAACCCCTTCAGAAAATCACTTGTAAAAGGCACTCAATCAAAAAATATTTCTGACGAGTAGTTTTGTAGGTTGCCAAAGCATCATCAAGAAAATATTCCATTTTCTTAGTATTTCATTTTTCATTAGGCACCTAGCTAATTAGGTACGTGCACCTATTTCCATTGAGGTGGATATTAAGGGGATTATGCTCTTCTCCTTCTTAGGAGAATCAGAAACCTAGAATGTATCTTCCCTAATGCCAGTTTGTGTACTGTCTCTGGATTAACTCTTCTTGATGTGTTTTGGATAGGGAAAAGGACAAGGTTAGGGGATTATGCTCTTCTCTTTCAAAGAATCAGAAACCTAGATCTCGTGGTCCCCAACCTCACATTTTCTTTAATCCTTTAGAGGGCCTGCTGGAGAGGTAAAAATATCTCAGGAACAACCAAAGTGGGGACAAGTTTTAAGTTGACTCTTCCAACCCACTATAAAATTTGACTCTTCCTTAAAGTTAAAGCCTCAGAAGACATAGTTGTGCTTGTTCCTTGGATTCATTCCTTGATTATGCTTTGATTTTGTGTAGAGCAGAGTCGCTTAAATCTTTCTTGCGAGACTACACAGATCAAAGTACTCATAGGGTTAACAACTTCAATCCTTCTTGTGGGACTATGAGAGATAGTTGTGAATGGATTCCCTGATTAAAAGCCTAAGCTAGTTTTATATCGATCTTCCACCGAAGGATTTGTAGTGCTTGTGTGAGGTGAATAGTAATCACCCCAAGATACTCATCATATCAAGCCTTCTTTGATGCTTGAACTCCACTAATATGGGCTTCAACATCCATTATGTGTTGTTGGGCCTGCATATTCTGAGGAGTCTTTGAGTGTGTTCCTAAGTTAATGAGCCAGTAATACATCTCTTCTCCTAGCTAGGGTAAGATAGGTGTGTTTGATTCATTGAGTCAATTCATATATGTTTGCTATGATTGTGAGCCTACTGCTATATTAAACATCCTCAGACAATCCAATACATATATCTTCAAACCCAGACAAAAAAATTTGCAAACCAACTAAAACCAAAAACAACAAAAAGCTTGAACAATCTGAAAAAAACTGAAGAAAAATCATTTTTCTGGTGTCAACTATCGTCCAGAACCTCCAATTGTCATACGACAATTTATTTTGATCCACAAGTGTCATACTAGATCCCCCCAAGTGTTGTATGGGAAGCCATACTATGTCATACAATAATTGTCAAAAATCCCTAGCAAAAGTAAACCCTAGTGTCAGTTTTCGTACGAGATTGTGCAATTGTCGTGCTAGACCTCATTCTGTGTCATACGAGCTTGGATATTGTCATATGATAGTTTACCCAAAATTGCCAAAAAGTCCAAATTTTGTCAGAAATTCAATCAACTTGTAGCTATTATCCAAATTTTGTCAGAATATTTACTATGTCAGGAACAGACCAAAAAAATGGAGAATTCATCTTTTTTTTTCTCAAAGTGACCCAATTAGCTTGATTTTTCCTCTGATTGATCAATCTGAACCACGTCTCATCTTGTGTCAAAAACCTTGTTAGAACAACCTCAATTTATCATCTTAAAATGGCTAGGTGTTGTGAATTCGTGTCCACCATATTTTGGGTGTCTACTCATACATCTCAGGCACAATATCCTTCATTTACATCCAATCAATATTTTTTCAAACCAATCCTGACAAGGTTGCATCACCTGATATTTCCTAATTCATATCATCTGTTAGTTTTCTTATCGTGTTCTCTAGATTCACCTAAGGTTAATGGTGAAAGCTAGAGCCTCTTCACATAGAACATCCAGAGAAGAACAAAATATATCACCTTCATCTTCTCTTATTGTTCAGACCTTACATCAACCTTACAACACCAATCTTTATGAAGAAGACACCCTTGGAAATTTTTGCCTAAAAAGAGGTCACACAACCCCTCCCACATCAACACAAAATCTCAATTGAAGCGCTGACATGTCTCAAGGTGGAGCTAACGAAGGCTTGCAAGGCCAACAATCTAATCATGGTGGATATCAAGAACCCACACCATCATAAATTGAATGATTTCATGATGATGACCTCTTTAAAAGAATGATGAAACACTTCTTGCAAGAAGAAAAGAGGCATACTTCCTACAACTGGCTCAACAAGGAGCAAAACTTCCTTGAGACTTTAATGTTGAAAATATCATAACACAGGAGGAAGAAACACCCATCAAAGCTATGATGAAACAAATGCATGCTATGCAAGTCAAACTCAATAGGATGGAAAAGGAGAAAGAACCTAAAGAATTATCTATGGAGGCCCTATACCCATTTCCATTCGATCAAAGCTTGTATATGCCACCATTCCCAAAAAGAGTGGAACTACCCAAATATGATGGAAATTCTGATCCTCAAGATCATGTCAAGGAATTCTGCACTCTATCCATGGAGTTTATGTACAAACCAACATACTTAATGCATCTCTTCCCATGATCCTTAGGTGGGGTAACCATCAATTGGTTCTCTAAAATGCCTCCAACCATCACAATTTTTGAGGAGTTAATCAAACTGTTCTATCAATAATACTCCTACAATATTCAACATTCGATCACAATGATCTATATCTACAACTTGAAATAGAATTCAGGAGAACCCTTCCTGACCTTCCTCAAACACTGGAGGAAGAAGTTTTCACTCTATGCTTGACAAATTCTAGAAAATGAGAAACTAGAAATCTTCATCAATAATCTGGTTCCAGAAATCAATTATCATCTTCAAATGCAAAATCATACCTCTTTTGACAAAATGGTAGAGAATGCCATAAAGATAGAGAATGTACTCATTCATAAGGGAGATATATCACTTCATAAGGAGAACAAGTATGATTTGGGTTCTAGTTCCAACAACAAAGATAAGGGAAAATTTTGGAACAAAAACAAAAATGTCATCATAGATGGTGTTGTTGATCACATCAGTACTCCACCCAAGGAATTGACATTTAATCTTACAATTGGCACTCAAGCCATAAAAGCTTCAAAAAAGAAGGTGACTGAACCTGCTAAAAAGTCAACTAACTATAAACCATGGGTTACAAAACCAAAGCACGAGTTCACTCCTTTGGGTGAGTCCTTCGAATCTACCATGAAAAATCTATTAGAAAACAATATCATTACATTACCTGAGATCAAACCATATGACCTCAAAGTCAAACCTAAATGGTGGAAAGAGATCGATTTCTATTATTTCCATCGAAACAAGGGTCATAAAACCAATAACTGCATGCATCTAAAGCATATTATTCAAGACAAAATTGACGCTGGAGAAATTGTGATTGACAACCATAAATCAATAACGATCATACAACATTCATGAAACCTTTTCCGAAACACATTCAAGGAGATACATTTTCTAAACCTAACATGGGTGCTAAAGTCAATTACACTTACTTTGGCAATAATGATGTCATTAAGATGATAGAACCATGTATATCTCAACACTACAATATCATCACCATTGTAAAAAAGGACAGAGATAACAAGTCAGCTAATGCAGTCACTCGATCTCAAGCTCAGTTAACTCTCCAAGGACAAAGCTTGGGTTCATCAAACATCCTAAAGGTACCATTCAATCTTGTATCTTCATCTAAACAAAGGACTGCACCAAAATCTTCTAATTCTAAAGAGTCCAAAACAACATCCTACAACATAATCCAACAACTGCAACATACTAATTCCAAACTTTATATATTTGAGTTATTGAGGATTTCTCCTATTCATCGTGCAATTATGGTCAAATCTCTCATTGGTTCTAATGTTCCTGAAGATCTAGATCTTGAAAGATTCCAAAAAATGGTGGGTCACTTGATGTCTCCTCAGTACACATCCTTTTTAGAAGATGATGATAACTCACTAAGTCATCCACATAACCAACCCTTGCATATTGTAGTCCTAATCCAAAACTATCATGTCAAACGTGTGTTGATAGATGGAGGCACTGGTCTAAATATCTATTTCTACAAACTGGTTACTCAACTGGGATTGTCAGAAGATGCTATTGATCCTAAAAAGAAAATAACTATAAAAGCATATGATGAACAAGAAAGGAATTCCAAGGGAGTCATTGTGCTACCTGTGTGCTAAAATGTTGTCACACTTCTATGAATCATTGCATGCAAGGAAACTCAAGAATGAGCCCTCACAAATTGATCCATATCTCTCTATGCATGGAGTTGCAAGATTTGTAAAATTGCTCGCAGCTAGAGTTATGAACTCATGACCTTGCTAGTCAACCACACAATGAGAGATTCTAAATCAAAGACAAGGGCAACAATGCCAATATCTCTAATGAAATCCAAATGTATGCAATGCAATGCAAGTAAGCTAAGAATGAGAATGAAATCTAGTCTATGGAAATGAAAGTACAATGCAACTAATCTATGAAAGGAAAGAACAAATGTGACCAATCCCTCCTATTTAGACTATGTGAGATTAATCTATTGCATAAAAGGAAATCTACATCAAGAATGCCATTATCATGCAACTATGAAAACAAATATGAAATGAGATGCAACAAAGTCTTCAAAGCTTGGATTGCAAGAGTGTCTTCAAAGAGAGCTCCAAATGACCTAAAAACCTGTAGCATAATATTAGCATGAAAACCTAAGATGCAAATGAGGAAGAGAGCTCTCCTTTTATAAAAAATGAGATGAAAATAGACCGTTGAGATTAAGAGGCATAAGACTTAATCAACGGTGGAGAAAAATAGAAGCTTGATCCTTGTGCACAAATATCTTCCAATAGAAAAATAGGAGTTGACTTTAGTGTCCATATGAGACAAAAAGTACTTTTTCTCTTTTTATAAAATAAGAATAATACTTTATTTTTGCAACATAGGATAAGAAGAAAAGTGGGGATTTTTTATTTAAATAAAAAGAGAGGAAATTTCTTTTAATTAAATAAAGGCTTAGGATAAAGTGATTTTATTATTTAATTAAAATAGATTTTTAATTAATTAAAAGAGATTTTTAATTAATTAAAAGGGAGCATGTTCTCTTAATTAAATAAGATTTTTATTTTTTTCTCTTTTAAATTAAATAAGGCTCAAACCTTAGGAAATATTGAATTGATTATGATTTGATTAAAGAAATTGATATAAT
This sequence comes from Chamaecyparis obtusa, assembly GCA_027943335.1. Classification (NCBI taxonomy): domain Eukaryota; kingdom Viridiplantae; phylum Streptophyta; class Pinopsida; order Cupressales; family Cupressaceae; genus Chamaecyparis; species Chamaecyparis obtusa. The sequence goes on along the minus strand of BSBK01001224.1, from coordinate 1,597,740 downwards.
TGAAAAATGTTAATTTTTGAAAATATTGATTCAGGGATTTGATAAATTGCTAAATGGGGGCCCAAAGTCTAGGCGACCATTTTAGGGTGTATACATTTGCCCCTCTTTGACTAATGTGTGATCATTTTGGGAACACATGTAGTCAAAGAAGAATTGAAATGTGAGATCGATTTGGGATCACAAAACAACTTAGATGTGTGTTCGACGGATGGGAACACATCAGGACAAGCATAAGCATAAGTTGAAAGACAAGACCAACACAGTTGCTGCTAGGTGCAAATCAAGCCTTAGACAAAACTATCACTGTCACTGCTAGGCAATAATCAAGTCTGAAAAATAGGAGATAACAATTGACAGAAAAAATCACCACCATCGCTGCTAGGTGATAATCAAGCCTAAAAATAAGAATCTCAAGATGAGCTGAATGATAAAGCTGAATCAAAGATTAAAGCTGATAGGTACTGCCCCCTTGGAATCAAAATCAAAATTAGATAGAGGAGAACAACAAATTGATAAACCTAATCAAGTCACAATAAATCATAATTGAAGGATGGAGCATGATAGGATAACCATCAAACAGTGAAGATATGCCCCAGGTTGATGAGGTTTGACTGAAAAAGATATAGGATAAAGATTAAGTCAAAGCTTAGAGAGAGGAAGTAAAAGGGGTGAATGAAAGACTAGAAGTTTAGAGGACATGAAAAGGAAGAAATTCCATCAAAGATCGAAGAATTATGCCTCAAAAGGTCAGTCAACTGCGTAGAAGAATGAGAAAAATTGGAAACATGACTTAGATTTTGAGTTCGAGTCTAAAAATGGATAGAAAATGATGTGATATGAAAGACCATAAATGAAAGATATGATCAAGAAGAATCAGAAAATGAGCACAGTTGACCAACTAGTTCGTAGATGATAAAAAGGAGAGCTCTCTCCATATGCAAGATGCAAAAACTAAACTATGATGAACCTAAGAATGTAAGCTACTATGAAAGTGGTTGACTTGCAAGGTCACAATGCCTATAGACATCTAATTATCATCATCAAGAATTATTGGTAGCATCGTAAGATCATACAATGCACACTAGCATAACTATGTGGATATGAATATGATCTTTATCAAATAGAAATGTGGGAATCTCACCTAGGCTTCAAAGACATGTAGGTCCAGATGACTAATGCAGTGAGATCACCTAAATTTTGATATGGAGAGGTTATGCTTGTATCAAGACATATGAAAGTTAGGATAGCTAGAAGCATGCACTCGCAAAACAGTCAAGGATAATACCTTGTCAATCCATAGTGTCAAGTAAGACCAACATAAATGCTCATGACAGTTAGGATCAACAAAATATACCCACAAGAAGATAAAGAAATAAAACATGTTCTCATACCCTCAGTCTTCTAGCTATGCATCATTGAAAACTTCTTAGGGAGAGACCACTCATCAAAAAAATTCTCATAGATAGCACACAAAGAAAAATAAAGTCAACATATCTCAAGCGAATTGATTGTTTAAGTGCGTGTGTGTTGGTCATAGAGTTAGACTCTGGTTATCACATCTATCAATGAGAAATATTGCATCATACTTAGACTATTGGGTAAGACATCTGATAAGTGTTAAGAAACACTCGATGCAAGGGTAGTGTTGAAAAACACTTTCTGGGGTGGTGTTGAAAAACACTTGTTGTGAAATGCCCCAAGAGACAAACACACCTAAAGGACCTATGCTAATAGGTACGCCCCCTAGACAAAGACAAAGACCAATTCCAAACCAAGTCAAACAAGGTCAAGACATGATAGGGAAAGGTTTAGTGTCGAGGACGCATGCTAACAAATAGGAGTGCAAAGGCCTGAAGTAGCGCTGTTTCCAGGTTTTCACCACTTGGAGATTTTTTCATGTTGTTTTTTTTTGAATTTTTGAATTTTTTTGAATTTTTTAATATTTTTTCAAGACTTTTTATGCTTTTTAAAATTTTTTCAGCATCATATATCAATTTTTTTGGTATTTTTTCAGGATCATAAAATATGTACAAAGGATGCCTCCAGACAGAATGGGCATCAAACTCCCAAGCAAGATCACATCATGTAGTCCCAATGTCTAGCAAGGTGAGGGACAAGAAGGATTAGCAAGCTGGTGGAAGAGATGGAAGATAAGAGAATGAAGGAGAATGAAGGGAAGAAATCCTCAAGGGAAACTCCTCAAGAGCACCCAAGCTAGGGAAAAATTGTCATGTAAAGCACATTTGGACAAGCAATGAAAGACTAGCATAGGATAAGTCACAAAAGCATAATGCAAAAGAAGGAAAGGATGCAATCCAAAGAGGGTAGACATGTCAAGAGACTTCATAGCATCGTATTTTACTCTTTTTATTAGATCAAGACCAAGGGGGAAAATGATAGTGAAAGACTAGAATGAATGGAAAAAAATAAATATGAAGATTAAACATGAATGGAATGAAAGCAAGATCATCGTAAGATAGCTCACAAGATAGCCAAATGTTTGTGTATAGGTCAACATTGTCAAGATCAAAAAGAGAAGATGGAATGGATGACATATGTAGAAGAACTACGCATGATGCCTGATTGCCAGGTTTTCATCATGGTACTTATCTAAGGTGTCACAAGAGAGTGGTTTTCACGATAGGATGAATTTATTTCTCTTTACTTTTGCTACCAAGGCGCCTATTTCTAAGTTTTCACCAAGGCACATTTTCAAAATTTTCATCATTTTTTTGTTTTCTTTTTGAATTTTTGAATTTTTAAAATTTTTAAAATTTTTAAATTTTTTTTTGGAAGAAGGCAAGCTTTTTAGATAATGTTCCTTGAAAGGATAAACCACGATATGTCAAGGATTCAAAATGATATGCTCAAAGATGCTGATAGGGAAAGGAAGATGGAAGAGAAAAATGAAAGATAAGGTTTTATGTAAAGCGAGTGAGGTTGGAAGATAGGAGGAATAGGCAAATGAGGAAAAAGGATAGAAGCTAGAAGGATAATGAATGGAAGGATTGTGAAAAGGTAGATGGAAAGGAAGGCAAGATCAACATCAGCACACACCTTGAAGGGTGGTGAGAGGATGGAGAAAATGTGAATGAAAGAATATGAGAAGGAATATGGTGAATGTTTAGCAGAGGTTGCGGTTCAGGTGCATGGAATGGAAGAATGTTTTTGGAAGAAGATGAGGCGGAAGCCTTTGGAAGCTTGAATGTCAACTTCACTTTTTGTTCAATATTAGAATCTCTTAAGAGAGACTTTGGAATCCATATAGCCGTAGGCTTTTTATTTCTTTTTGATGATTTAGAGAGAATATCTTCAATGATGGATTTTGGAACCCATACTTGTCTTGTAGTTTTCTTCTTAGATATCTCTTTTGACTTTATGCCTCCATGTCGATTAGAGGAGACATGGTGCTCTTCTTTTTTTGATGGATTCTTGTATTGCTTCTTTTTCTTGTATTGAACATTCAAGTTACTTCCAAAAGACTTGGGACTTGTGGAAGAAGAAGGATGATACGACTGGTTTAGATGGGTGGATGGATGAAAAAGATTCAAGGGTATGCATCTATGTTGATCTTGATGAAAGATATGAGATGGAGGGACATAAGGACCCAAGATGGATGATGAATTAGGAGAGTTAGGAGGGGAAAGTGAAGGTACATAAGGGTCCAATATGGAAGGAATATGTGAAGCCCTTAGTATTGGTGGAGGAGGTCCAAGGATGGACATGGAAGATGCAAAAGGATAATCAATAAGTTTATCAACATCTATATGACAACCAAGGACATCAACATTTTTAGAGTGAGTATTAGGATTTACAATAGGATCATGAACATCTTGAATAGGAGAAACTTCTTTGATAGGATTGTTCAAAGCTTGAAAAGACTTAGGAAGAGTAGAAAGTGGAAGTGAACATGGAGTGGTAGAACAAGAAGATGGAAGACTTTGATCTTGACAAGGAGCTTTGGATAGCATAGGCATATAATTTTTCTCTTGATTTTCAATAGGCTTAACATTGGAAGTAACAACATCATTTTTAATAACCTTAATGGAAGTATCATCTTTGGAAAGCGCAAGTATAGTAAGGTTATTTTGATTGTCAATAAGCTCAATGGTGTAAGTAGTAACTTGATCTTGCTTAGGAGATGGTGAAATGAATATGGAAGAGCATAGAGGATCAAAAGAATAATGAAGCGGATCAGAGACGTCATGAAAATGATTAAATGACATGGAGGGTTCTTGATCTTGATCTTTTTTTATATTCTTTTCTTCATCATTTTTAGAGTCCTCTTGACATGGAGCCACTTCTAAGGACAAGGAAGTAGGTTGGGATTGTATGGAAGACTTTGGAAGAGATGGTGAAGGACTAACTAAAGTAGGCATTATAACGCATGAAGACTTAGGCTCTTCAGGTTTAGCATTATTGAAAGTATTCACAACCAAGTGAAGGTTAGCTTGAGTTTCTTTAAGAGGTAGCCCTTGAGGATAACTATAGGGAATCTCATGAAAAGCACTAGGACTTCTGTTGAATGAAGGATTTGTGAAAGATTCAGAAGGTTTAGTAGATGTATGGGTATTGGAGGAAGTAGGGGATGGAAGGGAACCATCACAAGATAAAGGTTCAACATTAACATGATCTTTCTTGAGAGTGTCATCTTTATTTTTAGCATGAATGTTCTTAGAGGAAGGATTCTTATAATATTTACGTTTCAAATTAGCATGGTGCATTTTATATTCCTCAATAGTAGAAGTTGGATTATAATCAAGGTATTGTTCACAAAACTCATCAAAATTTCTTTCAAAATTTGAATCATACAGATCACCATCATGATCTTTCCAATATGAGGACCCATTTCCAGTAAGCACAAAGACATGACTAGGACTCTTATGAATAGAGGTGTCATAGGTATCACTACATTGTCCATCATCATAGTCATCATAGTCATTATAGGTGGGTGTGTCACTCTTCGTGGAAGAGGTATCATAAGGACTATCACGTTGCTCATTATAGTATGTCTTGTGAAGAGAAGTAAGACTCTTTGAAGAAGTAGAAGAAGAATGAGATCGTGAAGAAGAGGAAATTGAAGAATTAGTGTAGGAAGAGAACTTGGATAATGAAGAATTCGAATAATGTTTAGAAGAGTTATGATAAGATTTAGAATGTGAGGGATGATGAGAAGATTTAGAAGATGAAGAATATTTGGATGAGATCATGAGTATGATTCTAGCAAAGGTGTCTGATTTAATTGATTTTTCTTTTATTTTTGTCATAAATTCGTTACTCATGAGAATTTTGGAGGAACAACACTTTTCAAATATGTCAATGAGCTCAAGATCATCTATTCTTAATAAAGGTTCTAAAACTAGATATTTGAGATTCATGGTTCTAGAAGAAGAAGAATCAAGCATAGGAGCAATAGAAGAGATAAAATAGAAGAAAATAGACTAGATAATAAGAGGAAAAGAATCAAGAAGAAGAGGAAGAAGAATTTCAAATGGGAATAGAATACTTCAGAAGAACATGGAAAATGGAGAAGAAAGAAGAAGACTAAGATTCATCTTATGCAATTGATACCATAACGTTCATTGAGATGTTGAGAAACATGACAACACCTAAGATCTAACTTGGACTGGCCAAGGAAGACCAAGCTTCTAAGGAGAACTCACTACAGTAGGATGGAACTCAGTTTCAATATTCCAATTAGATCTTTCAAAAGATTTCACAATGATGATCAAGAATATAGAACAACAACCAGAGAGTTCAAGAAAATAGTCTTCAAGCAATGGGCAAGGGACAAAGCAACCTTGTGGATGAACAGAGATAGTGACTTAGTATTCTACTCTTTAAAGATTCTACTTGTGTATGTTCTTGAAAATGTTTTAGCAGGCACATAGAACACAACAACACCTTAACAAACTGTCTACAAGGATACATATGGCTTTCTAAGAGGAGTCCTCAATATACGTAAGGTACGTGAGGCCCAAATCTGTAGATGAGAAGAATCCAAAATCACACAGCCGGGGGGAGATGGTAACCCAAATCTTCTCCTTCACTTCTCAAAGGTATAAAGTTTTTTGAGGCTTAGCCAAGAGTGATATCAAACTCAATTCCCAAGAGAGGTGTCTTTCGATTCACCTCCTGCTATTTATACTCTGCTGAAACACATGAGTTAAGGTCATCCCTTGAGGTGGTGTGTCCCCAAGAAGGCCTTCTAAAAATAAAATTAAGAAATTCACTATCAAAAGTATTTAAAGCACTAAAGGTGGAACTCTTAACTCTTCAAGTAAATGTGAAGTGAGTCCAAAAGTGGAACATTTAACTCTTCAAGTGAATGTGAAGTGAGTCCAAAAGTGGAACATTTAACTCTTCAAGTGAATGTGAAGTGAGTCCACAAGGTGAAATATTTAACTCCTCACACAAACTCAAAGTGAGTCCAAAAGTGGAACATTTAACTCCTCACACAAACTCAAAGTGAGTCCACACCTTAGAAACTAATGAGATCAAGAAAGCATAAAAAGGGGAAAACTTTGTGGAACACTTAACACTTTTTTCAAGTAGACCCCTCCCCTATGTATGAATGCTGACCTTGCATCCAAAGGGTGGAAATGAGGGGCGATTAGAAATAAGCGAGTCCAACAATCCAATTTAGCTAACAAGATCAATCAAAAGTACTCTAAAGTTGCTTATCAATACTACTCACAAATAAAAAAGGGTTGAATCAATGGAATATTTAACTTTCCAAGAAAATATAGAGTGAGTCCACAAAGTGGTGCATTTAACTCCCTCTGTAAATAAGGAATGAATCTATGCCCTCAATCATTCAATGACATATTTGATATTGGAACCAAGAATTACTTAAGGTTTAAACACAAGCATTCACTTACATAAACTTGTAAAAACAAATCTATGTTCTTTCATTTCTCATTAAGAGCATCAATTGAAATGTGTTCTATGAAAGCATGTAAACACTCAAGCCAAACACATGAGAGGTTCAATTTTAGTCCCAAAATCCAAATGTTGTAGAGATGGAACAAAGTACCTCAAGTCCAATGCTTTGTTTTAAACATTTTTCATGAAAGCAAGAGCACCTTCAAATGAACAAGACAAGAAAACAAGCAAACAAGATATGTAATGTATATCCAACTTATGCAAACCCTAGGGTTAGATCTGAAAATCAATTTTTAGGAGCAATAATAGCCAGCAAATAATCCAAATGATAACTCATATCATGCATTGAACAATGAAAAATAAGTGCATACTCATCACAAATTTTATTTTTTTTTGCATTTGACCTAGTCAACAAGATCTGATTTTTTTGATATGATTTCGGCCAAAAAAATGGAAATGCAAAACAAAGACCCCTACTAAAAAATAAAGAGCTTTCTAAAAATATAAATTTTTTAGAAAAATCTCTTCATTTGTACCCTAGAGACCCATTTTACCAAAATAGACCAGTTTTTGTAAATCAATTATTTGAGCCACTATATTGCACCCAAATTCAAAACATAAAGAATGGACCCTCTATAGAATTTGAAGAAATTTCTAAAAATGTAATTTTTTTTGAAAAAGATGCTAATTTGCACTGAAAATTAATTTTTTATGAAAAATCAAGAAAAAATTATAAAAAATCGAAAATACCTTGAAAAATTTTGAATTTTTTTGGAGCTTATCTGATATGTCGCCAACCTGTAAAAACATTTTCAGACCAAAACACCAAGACATTTTGGAGATATGATCAAATCATTCAAATCTATGGTTTTCCATCTCCAAACAAATCTGCACAAGGGTTAGCTCCAAAAATAATCAATACCAACATGTAAGAGGTGGGTTGCCCCATGGTGGGCGCCAAAAAATATGTGCTAAAATGTTGTCACACTTCTATGAATCATTGCATACAAGAAAACTTAAGAATGAGCCCTCACAAATCGATCCATAGCTCTCTATCCATGGAGTTGCAAGATTTGTAAAATTGCTCTCAGCTAGAGCTATGAACTCATGACCTTGCTAGTCAACCACACAATGAGAGATTTCAAATCAAAGACAAGGGAAACAATGCCAATATTTCTAATGAAATCCAAATGTATGCAATGCAATGCAATTAAGCTAAGAATGCGAATGCAATCTAGTCTATGGAAATGAAAGTACAATGCAACTAATCTATGAAAAAAAAGAACAAATGTGACCAATCCCTCCTATTTAGACTATGTGAGATTACTATATTGCATAAAAGAAAATCTACACTAAGAATGCCATTATCATGCAACTATGAAAGCAAATATGAAATGAGATGCAACAAAGTCTTCAAAGCTTGGATTGCAAGAGTGTCTTCAAAGAGAGCTCCAAATGACCTAGAAAACTTGCAGCATAATATTAGCATGAAAACCTAAGATGCAAATGAGGAAGAGAGCTCTCCTTTTATAAGAAATGAGATGAAAATGGACCATTGAGATTAAGAGACAAAATAATTAATCAACGGTGGAGAAAAATAGAAGCTTGATCCTTGTGCACAAATATCTTCCAATAGAAAAATAGGAGTTGACTTTAGTGTCCATATGAGACAAAAAGTACTTTTTCTTTTTTTATAAAATAAGAATAATGGTTTATTTGTGCAACATAGGATAAGAAGAAAAGAGGGGATTTTTTATTTAAATAAAAGGGGAGGAAATTCCTTTTAATTAAATAAAGGCTTAGGATAAAGTGATTTTATTATTTAATTAAAAGAGATTTTTAATTAATTAAAAGGGAGCATGTTCTCTTAATTAAATAAGATTTTTTATTTTTTTTTATTTTAAATTAAATAAGGCTCAAACCTTAGGAAATATTGAATTGATTATGATTTGATCAAGAAAATTGATATAATTGAAAAATGTTAATTTTTGAAAATATTGATTTAGGGATTTGATAAATTGCTAAATGGGGGCCCAAAGTCTAGGTGACCATTTTAGGGTGTATACACTACCAATCAGAATAGGACTTGTCATCAGAGATATCACCTGTCAAGTACTAGATCTCCCCTTTGCCTATAACATTCTTTTAGGAAGGCCCTGGATTCACAAGATGCAAGATATTCCATCAACGTACCACCAATGTGTAAATTTCCCTATGATGGATTCAAGGTCACTATACCTACAAACATATCGTCCTCTTACAATGCTTTGAAGGAAAGTACAGATAAACTTGTTCCACATAACAAAGAATCTTCTACCAAGAAAATTGACATTGTGTCTACATCTAAAATGGAAGACATAGCAAAAAAATTTAAGATAAAAAATACCGGTATGGGAGAATACACAATGGAACCAATCCTATCTCTCACATCTCTCCCACTTTTACCTATCTTATGGAAAACCTTCAGAGAAAGTAAGACCTACAACCAAAGAACCTCAAGTTATCTTTGATGGGAGTTTCATCACAAAGCGGGTATCCAAACATGAATCAGGTGAGGAAGAGGCTATATTAGCTTGGTTATATAGAGATGAGTCTCAATCACAGATAGTTAAAAAATGTGACTCTAAAATACCTAAGATTCTTGAAAAATCATATGGACTAGGTCACAAGCTAATGTCTAAAATGGGATACACTAGAAAAGGACCTCTAGGAACAAGAGGCAAAGGCACCATCAAACCAATTGAACACTGTGGAAGGACAAGTAAAGATAAAACATGCATAGGTTATCATAAGAAACCTCCTTTCCATCTCAGTGGAAGCTCTACACATGTCCTAGAACAGACAAAACCAAAAACTGATACTCAAGAAAAGGAAGAGACACATCACTTTGGCAGTGATGATTCAGACACAATTGATGTTTTTCCTTATGAACGCATACCTTACCATATGTTAGATCTTCTTGAAAATGAAAAGGAACCTAAAAGAATTAATGTGGTAGACACACAAGAACCTACTACTGAACAAGAGATAGTCACAACATAAGAACCAGCTGATCCTAAAAACAAACAAGAAGAAGATGGTATATCTCTCACAATAGCTTAACATTTGGGACACTCCAATGATTCTGAGATAGATTCTCATGAATATGAATTCCGCTCAGACTTTGAAGGCCACCCTGCTTGGGGTATTCATCCTAATTTTACACATAATCTTGACTTTTCCAGGGATCCAGATGAGGAAACAAATGATTGTGAATGGGGAATTGTTCCAGAAGAAGATGAGATTATAATAGAAAAACACATAGATGTCATTCATCGATATGCTCCTATACCCGACGTGAGTCTAGAATGAATTGACAGACCGCGTGAGTCTAATTCACTTATCACTAACACAGGATCCAATGATGATGTTGAGATACTTAATGAACTGAACATTCTAAGTAGTAAGATCATCCTTGAATTTGAGAGTCGTATGAGTACCAATGATGTCAATACTATATGTGTGAATACTATTAGCCAATCCTTTCCTATGGTTACTATCCAACATCTTGAGCTTATTGAGGAAACATCCAATGATCCAAGCTGAGACATCCACACTTTTTGGAAAAACTACACCCTCGCATGTTACCCCGATGCAGTAGAACCCATGACAACCTCCATCAGTGAACCTAGCATTAGCATGACAAAGTTGGACATTAAATATCTCAGCCAAAAAGAATAAAAGCAAAAAGAAAAAGAGTTTGAGGGTGAAAACCACTATGGTAGTCTCAGAATCAAAAATAGTAAAAACAAAAGATGTATCTGAAGGTCAAAACCTCTCTAAGGTGCCTAAGGATGAGATATTTGATGTCCTTCTATGTCATTTATAGGATAGATCTCTAGTTTTGATAGAACCAACTCAGCCTATCAATCTGGGCACATCAGACAAACCACAATTGATTCATGTAGCATAATCTCTACCAGCAGAGGAGAAACATGCATTTACCACATTCTTAACAAAGAAGAAGATCAAATTTGCATAGAAGTATTTAGATATGCCTAGATTGGATCCTAATCTCATCATGCATCATCTCTCTATCGCTCGAGGAGTTAAACCAATCAAGAAAAAGTTGTGTAAAATGCATCCTCCTGTAGCACTCCTTGTCAAAGTTGAGCTAGAGAAATTTCTAAAAGCCGGATTTATCTGAGTCATAGATTATGCAGAGTGGATCTCAAACATAGTTTCGACATCAAAACTAGATAAATCTATCAAAGTATGCATAGACTTTAGAGACATAAACAAAGCATGCCCTAAGGATGATTTTCTACTACCAAACATCGATATGATAATGGACATGACTGTGGGCTTTGAAATGTACTATTTAATGGATGGTTTCTATAGATACAATCAAATCAATATAGCTCCAGAAGATCAAGAGAAGACAAATTTCACCTATGCATGGGGTACTTTATGTTGGAATGTAATTCCATTTGGTCTTAAAAATGTTAGTGCTATATATCAAAGAGTTATGACATCTATCTTTCACAATATGATGCATAGAAACAATGGAAGATTGTGTTGATGACACCTTGGCAAAATCAATGAAATGATCTGAAAACCTAGATGACTTGGGTACAATACTAGATAGAATGGAAAAATTTAGTCTCCAACTAAATCCTAAGAAATGTGCCTTTGGTGTCACTTCAGGAAAGCTTCTAGAGTACATTGTTTCAAAAAAAGGTATTGAAGTAGATCCAACAAAAGTCAAAGCAATCATGGAGATGAAACTTCCTAAGAACATCAGTCAAATGTGGACCTTACAAGGAAGGGTGCAATCAATTAGATGCTTCATATCTCAGCTAGAAGATATATCACAACCTTTCACAAAGATATTGCATAAAGGTGTGACTTTCATGTGGAACGAGGAATGTGAAAAGAACTTCAATCACATCAAACAATATTTGGCAAATCCACCAATTCTCATGCCTCCTATTTAAGGGAAGCCATTAATAGTTTATGTCTCTACTATAGGTACATCATTAGGGGCATTGCTAGGACAACATGATGAAAATAAGAAGGAACGATCTATCTACTATATCAGCAGAACATTGGTAGCTTATGAGAATAACTATTCCATGATAGAGAAGGTGTATCTAGTTGTTATCTTTGCATCACAGAAACTGAGACACTAGATGTTAGCTCATACTACACATCTAATAGCAAAGATTGATCCATTGAAGTACTTATTGAGCAAAGCTGCTCTTACAGGTAGACTAGAAAATTGGGTAATATTGCTAGGGGAATTTGACATTGAATATGTTGAAAGAAAAGCTATCAAAGGACAAGTCATTGAAGATCAATTAGTTGAAGCTCCAATGTTTGATGACCAACCACTACAAATGGAATTTCCTGATTCTTCTATCATGCACATATCCTCCAGAACATGGCACTTATTCTTTGATGGATCCTATACACAAAACAAATCTGGAGTTGGCATATTGTTCATAACACCACATGGTTACTCCATTCTGAAAGCATTCTAGTTCAAGTTCCCTTGTACCAACAACATAGCTAAATATGAAGCTTTTCTAAATTCCATGAAGATATCAATCGAATGGAGAGTAACAAAACTACACATTCATGGAGTCTCACAACTGGTCATACACCAAGTCAATGATGCATATCAAACAAAAGATGAGAAGCTTGTTGCCTACAAGTGCATGGCCGATGATCTAAAGAAGAAATTCATTATAGTCACATTTGAACAAATACCTAGAATGGAGAACAAGGCTACTTATGCTATGGAAACAGTATCATCTTTACTACAGCAACCCAAACATGAGCTACGCTACGAGTTCCTGGTGGAAGCATTGTCATTCCCTGCCTATGATTTCCTAGAGACCCGCATGATCTGCACCATTGTTGGTCACGATTCTTCCTGCTACAAAAGCATATAGTCCTACCTTCATGACCAAATCATTCCTGATACCTTTAACCACCATGAAAAATGTTACCTTATCCGGAACGCATCGCGGTATGTCATCATTGGTAATGATTTATACAAACAAAGTCTAGATGGTACACTTCTTAGGTGTTTAGAACATGAAGGGTCACAACGCACATTAGAAGAAGTCCACAAAGGTATTTGTGGATCACATTCCAATGGTTTGAAACTAGCTTAAAAACTTATTAGGGCAGGGTACTATTGGCCAGACATGGAAAAAGAGGTCGTGAAATATGCTAAGAATTGTCAGAAATGCTAGGTACATGGTAACTTGATTTATGTGCCAGGGAGAGATTTAATTCCCTTTCAACACAATGGCCTTTTCAATAGTGGTTGTTTGATCTCATAGGGGCTATTTATCCACATTCATTTAATGGTCACTCCCATATCATTACAATAACATATTACTTCACAAAATGGGTGGAAGTAGTTCCATTGACACAAACAATTAGAAAACAAATCTCTATGTTCATTCTGAATTACATAAATACCACACTCCATCATCATAGACAATGGAGGTCAATTCAAGAACAAGGACCTAGATTCCTTGTGCTCTAAATTCAAGATCATTCAACATTGGTTGTACATTTACTATCCACAAGGGAATGGACAAGTTGAAGCATCCAACAAGAACTTATTGAAAATCCTACACCATACAGTCAACAAGATAGGAAGAGACTGACACCTGATGATAAATCCATCTCTTTGGGCTTATAGAATGAGTATCAAAATTCCCACTGGGGCTACTCCTTTTGCTTTAGTATATGGGGATAAAGCGGTACTACCTATAGAGGTTAAAATCTCATCACTAAGAATCAAAATGCATGGTTTGGTAACCGATGATGATTACAGAGTGTCTAGGTTACAAGAGCTTGAACTACTAGATGAGCACATGCAAGTTATGTATGATCATTTCAGAGTATATCAGAAAAGAATGTCTAGAGGCTACAACAAGAAAGTCAGACACAAAGAATTTTAGGTTGGCGATCTAGGCTTGAGAGAAAATACTAAAAATCAATCCCATTGAGAACACAAGGGGAAGTTTGAACCCAACTAGTTGGGTCCCTTTTTTATCACTACTAATTTTGGTTCTAGAGCCTATCAACTCTCAATGACTGATGGAGAACAACTTTGAGAACCAATCAACGTTCTCCATCTAAAGAAATTCTACGCTTGAGACATTCAGTCTACGAAAATGTCTTGAAAAAAGTATAAAAATTGGAAAAAATCCTGAAACAAATGATCATCCTAGTGAAAACCTAGCAATAGGTGCCTTGATGGTTCACAAAAAAAATAAAAAATGGAAAAATACAAAAAAATGGAAAAGATGAAAAATACAAAAAAAGAAGAAAAAGGAAAAGTGCCTTGGTGAAAACCTAGTAAACAGGCGCCTTGGTAGAAAAAATGCAATCTCTGCCAAGATGGTGAAAACTCAACAAATGGGTGCCACTTGTACAAAATGCTCCATCTATCAAAGCAATCTTGGCAAACTCCCAGCTTTTAGTAATGTTTTCATTTGTACATATCTCCTTGTTTGCTTTCACATCCTATTTTCAATAAAGTCGGTCTATGCACCAAACAACAAAGCATTTGCATCCTATCAAAGTTTCCAACTTGGGGGCAACCAATTTCATATCCTATGGTCCTCAGTCTCTCTAATGAGTCATATATAGTCAAGGTCCTTCAAAGCTATATTTGAGTCTGTCTGTCTGTCTCCCTACCAGAAAAGGATTGTGTGCCTAACAACAACACAAACAAACTACAATGACAAACAAAAACAAGCTCAACAATATAATTTAATCTTCTTGTATGCTAATTGATTCACATTAAGATTTTTGCATGTTATGTTCTCTCGAGCTCATCAATGATGTCCTTTATAGGATTTAGAGAGCAATGACTGGGGGCGTAATCTTTTCTTTATCTTATATTTGTAAGTGAAAATCTAATTACTCTGGAAAATATGGATTGAATTAGTGTCCACTATAAGTGCCTCCATCATGATTGGATGGCCACGCGTACCTCGACCATTGATACTCGGACACTTTAGGGAAGTCAGACCTAAGTTTGTCTTTTTGAGTTATTTCTTATTCCTACTATGAAGCACAACATTACCCAAAAATGTGAATGACAAAGGGTCATTGCGGGTAATTCACATTGGCATCAGAAGGACCTCCCCACTGCTTGGTGTGTTTGTATGAAAGGTGTATTTAGGTCATCATAATGTTTATGTTCTGATGCTTATACAAATTGTTAAATCAAAATGGACATGATATTCAGGTCATCCTGGCTTTTGTGCCTTGGTCCTTATATCTAAATCCCACATTTCCAACTAAAAGTCAATATTCATATGTTCATGGTTATCTAACCAGTGGACACTATATCGACTATCTAGTGTTACCTAAAAATATTTAGTGATGATAAAGACCTACATATGATCAATGACTAAGTCCTAGGTCTGCATTTCATTTGCATTTTGCACTCTGCATGGTTGCATCTTTCTCATGATTTGAATTCAGCATGATGTTTGATATTCCCCAAATTGCACTAAACACATCACAAGGACTGAGTTTCACATGGAGGTCCCTACACCTAATCAACAAGTAGTTGCCATTTTGGGTTACACATCCTTTTTGACAATGACTGAGCACTTAAACTCTTCATGTACCTACAAAAAAGTATCATGTGAATTGTTGCATAACATGTATATCTCAATATTATACAAGGGGTGCACAAAGTACATATGATACAAAAGATGAGCTACAATGAGCTATCCAGTATAAATAATCAAAATGTGAAAAATAAGGAGGCAAAATGAATTAGTTGTCGACATGATCCTTAGCATTAGGCACTGATCCTGCTCCTGCTAGTGCTTCGGGTGGTGGCTTGGCACATGGCACTCTAGCTCCCTCATATGCTAACATATACTAAGAATAAGAGGTAACTCTCTGCCCAGGCGACACAACCGAAAAGTAAGATGAAACATAATATGCACCCCACCCCGTCTGATGGGTCACCTTGGCCTGTAGTTGCCTGACCTCTGCATCTCACTCCCTTAGCTACCTGTCACACTCTCATAGCTGGACCTCTAAAGATAGGCTATGGGATCTCTAGTCCATGGGCTAGTGTCGTATCCACCTAATCATGTCCTGAGGTGTCTACCTCAACCTAGGATCTGCCTCTGCTGCTACCTCTGCCTCCTCCATGGTCTCATCAACACCACCACATGTATCAGTCTGTGCCTTATGGTGTCAAACCTTAGCTCCCAAGTCAAAGTTTGGTTCCTCTTGTGCCTCATGCATGGGTGCGTCCTGATGCACATCGAGTACCTCCTTGACAACTATAGTAGTGCCGATCTAGCCTAAACTCCCACCCTCACCTCTAGAATGTCGACGCTTCAAAACTACCTATCTAGTCAGTGGAATTGCCTGTGGAATATGGGTAGGCCTCACATCTCTTGTTGGTTGCGGTGGGATCCCTATTGCTGTTAGTCTCAGAGTGATAGGTTGTTCCATTAGGATTTGAAGCTCCTGTCTCCTTTGTTCTCTATCCATAGGGGCCCCTATAACATCCTCTGCCTCCTCCATCATAGGAATCATCTCAGTCAGATCGAAAAACTGCCTAATAGGATGCTTTGCTATAAATGTCGTGTATGCATCAGTAACTCCTGCATCTGCTACCTGATCTCGGTAGTCCCAGTCCCTGCTGTGTAACCCGTTTTACTCTAGGCTACAAATTACAAATGATAACTTGACAAACCATCCCAGTTTGATCTCTCATACCATTCATGCATAAGCAGTGAACTCATAGGGCTCATCCTGGATTAGGCCATACTGCCTCCATACCCTTGTGATAAAAAAATGCTCTAGGACACTGGTAGAGCACCCTATCAATATCCGGCTTTGATAGAAAAATCCAAACTCCACCTGAGCTATGGGCCACGCCTCTATCTATAAATATGGCATCTAGACCACCATAGTCATATCATCTAGTACCCAGCGTGAGTACTATGTTTGACCCATGTGCATCTATGTAACATACCCAAAGTACCCTTAAATAAGAGGCTCATGGTCCTACCTCTCATCACCGCAAATGGGCCTGCAGATGGGAATGTCCTCCCATGCCTAGATCTGAAGTACTATGGCACCTGATGCGAATGTCTTACCCTTGTGGTAGAAAATCTCATGCATCTTCATGAACATGTGAGCCAAAAAACACTAACCCCATCCAAACTCTATCGAGCGTGCCATCAATCACTGAATCATCGATGCCCAACCCATCAATAGACCATTCTACTGACGATCAGTCATGATAATCTCACTGATCATGCCATCGATAATTCACTCAAGCCTATGAGTCTGCCCATAGTGCTGCACCAGCACCTCCCAAGATATCTGTTGAGCAATCTGCTGATCTACTCTGAATAGTGTGCAAAACACCTATAAACCAGTATCCTGGAACTAAGATAGTCCGGGCAAGGGCCATGAAATGAAATATGAAGAATTTGATAGACATCCTCAGGTGTAACTGTAATCTGCCCTGTCGCGAGATGGAATGTATGTGTCTCTGAATGAAAATGTTTTACGAGTGCGGTGATCAAACCGTGGTTTACCTGAATGTCTGGTAAACAAATCAGGTACTCAAACCCACAAGTGGCAAGGTGAACCCTCATGGGATCAGGAAGCGCTAGACATAGTCTTTGGGTCGTTGGATGTGAAATATAGACATGAACATCGGGGTGCCTAACCTAAAAAGCACAGAAACTGGGACAAACATCAGTAACTCAGTTCAAAAAAATGATACATGCACGTAAAATGGGAAAATGAGTATATTAGAAGGTGCATTAAAGACTATGGAATTCGGCTAGACAATCAAAATTTTTGGAAAAATTGCCTAAGGACCTAAAAAATGCTCACTATTTTAAATATGACATTTCAGAAAGCAAAAAATGGTGGCAATTGTCGTACGATAATATACATAAACCCATACAACATTCTATGGGTAGACGACATTCTACATGATCCTGCACGACAATTGAGGGACTCGATGAAATGTCATACGAGAGATGGGTGTCTCCCATATGACACTATACTATGAGAGACATGACATTTGAAATGGCCCTGAAATATCATACGACATGCCACAACATGTTGTACGACATCCCATGAACCAAAATTGAAAAAATTGAAAAAATGTGCTAAAAATCCTAAAAAGCAATTAAAACGTGTTAAATTGAATTCAAAGAGAGGCACAAAAGTCTACTTACTGGATTCCCATACTGTTTGGGTCTCTAATACCGCCTAGAGCACTCAAAATGATGTGAAGACACTAGAACTTGCATTTTTCTCTTAGAGGGCTCCACAAGGTTTCTAAAGTCAACTGGTTGAAATGAAATTGAAAATGACCCCTTTTGGCCTTATATAGGTTTTGGCCTAATTTTTCAAAGTGCTATGTTTTACGTAAAAATTGCACCCCTAGCTAATATCGACGTTCTGAACACATTTTCGGTATCAAAATCAAAATTTGAGATCATTTATGTTGTCAAAAACATGATTTAAAATTTTTGGACCCAGGATGACTGAATGCTTGCATAATCGACCTTCATGACATCACAAAATCTAGTATTCATCAAACTGATTATATAACATCACACTCTTGAAATTTCAACTTGGTCAGCCATGGTCAACTCATGGTCAAACCTAGTCAAATTTGGTCACCAGGACCCCTGAATGATGCAAAACACATCCTCAGACGTGTACAACTATTTCTACAATGGATTCCATTGCTTCTAATCATTTCATGCTGGATTTCTTGCTAGATTTCAATTTTAATCCTGAAGGGGGCATGGTATTACACATCATTAATTAAATCTATCAATCAAATTTTCTTCAGCAATCAAGACAACAACCACATCTAGTTGTTGACTCATCAAATTTCTTGTCACTTGGGGCACATCCCTTGGGCATATCAGATTCATCAAAATCCATATCAATTTGGTATTCTCTCATAAAATTGTAAACTGTATCAGCTCTTCGTAACCATCAGTTGAGTAGTGTTATTTCCACGATTCTTTGTAACTAAAGGGTTTGGACTTGGCATCCTTTCGATTCCTTTCAACAATCAGATCTGGAGAGGATAGTCAATTCCTCGTAATCATAGGTTCAGAATCAGGCATTTTATCACTTCTTCATAATCACCGGTTCATTGTTGGTATCGTTAACATCATCTCGATTCTTGGTCAATCAGGACCTCGATCAACATCTTCATATCTTTCAAATCAGTTTATGTCTTAGGATCTGTTAATCTTTCAGGATCATTTTCTCCATCACATAACTGAGTCCGGATCTCATAAAAAATAGATTAATCTTTGAACCACTGTGCTTCGCACAATAATTCAAAGAGGGGCAAAATGTAATACCCCAAAAATGGGCTTCAGTACCATTGACCTCTTACATTCACAAATTGATCAAAATTGACCCTAAAGTCCTAACCTAAGGCACATCTGCACATCGAATAATCAAAACCCTAATTGATCCTATTCTGATTCTGCATCAGGGAATATTCCTAAGTACTCCTAATTTAACCTAATTATTTCTAATTAAATATTATTTGGCGATAAATAATCTTATTTTATTGATCCTATAGTCAATTAATTGAATATGTAGAATATTTAATTAATTAAACTTAATTCCGCCACTTAATTAATTTAATTAGATTTAATTAATATTTATTCCTAATTAATATTATTTATTTGACAATAAATCACAATTTCTAAAAGTAATCGATTGAATATTTATTTAATTGATTAAAATCAAATTGTCAAATTTAATAATATGATTTTGAATAAACTTTGATTAAAATAATTGATTAACACATAAATCAGTTATTTAATTATTCAAATTAGTTAAGTTGAGAATAAAATACATGGAAATTAAATAAACTCATAATTATCTATGCACAAATCAGAAAAGTAGTTAAACTCAAAATCAACTATTAAATTCAATTTGTTAACTTTTCAAACTCAACATGTGATTGTGAGTTGAAAAGCAGATTGGAGTAATCTGAACTTCTAATTTGAGTTAAAAAGCTGATTTTGCATGATTTTGTGAGATAACTATTTCTAATTTCCTTATAACTCAAAAATCAATCTGAGTTGATCAAGGAGAGATTTTTGGCTTTCCACGAGTTCTCAAAAACCCTAGATTTCTATATAAACATGCCTCAGTCCTTTACAAACCCCCATGAATTTTGGAGAATCTTTGCACCTGCAATCTAGAGAATTTGGAGATTGTGCAATTTTTGAGATTCTTTGCTAACCATTTTCTTGATTTCATTACATTCATAGCATTGATAGCTTAGATTTCAATTCATCTTTCATCAAGTTTAGATTGTTTTACATTGTTTTCATCATTATTGCATAGAAAATCTAAAAACATAGATTAAATCTGCATTCATTTTCATAGCTTTCACATTCAAATCCTTCATTTAGATGTTGCATTGTCACCGATCTCAGTCAATTTCTAAGAATACCATACTCGCATCTACTAGAAGGCAGTAAATCACTTGGTTAATGATATTTGTCCTTATTGCTTATTTTTTGATTATTAACCAATAATGTTTTTTTTTTATTATCGGTAATATGGTATTTTTATTGATATAAGTAAAAATAGTTTTAGAAAAGATACACAACCCTTACTGTCTTGAAAGTTTATTTTAAAAACCTTTCTCACCTAACACCTGTAACTCCTACTTCAAAATTCAGATTACATTCTGGTATTGGCACATGTTACCATTTCAATGCTAATACATCTAATTCCAAAGCAACCACCCACTTTCCTGGCCTTGCCCATTGGTCCATTGATCAAGTAGTCATCAGGAGCGTAGACCACCTCTTTTTCTTTCTTCTTAGTCTTCCTTTCTTCCTTGGCCTCCCTTTCTTTCCTCTTCCTTTCCACCTTCAGTTCTTGCAGATGGTCCTTCAGTAGTGCCCATGCATCCTTCACTTCGTCCTGCCTCTCCTCCATAAATAGGTACAATTTTCACACACACAGTGGTCAATGGGTTTGTCAGTGTGACTGAACCAACTTAGTTTGTTTCCCTCACAATTAATCAGAAGAATCAATTGAAGGATTCAAGGAGGAAAGATGCTAAGGCATTGAGTTTGATAGAAGAAACCTTGATAGAGGAAATATTTCCTGGAATAGCAGTTACTAACTATTTAAAAGAATCTTTCAATATCCTCCAAAAAATCTATAAGGTGACTGATAAAGTTCATTTGGTGAAGCTCCAAATGCTTCGAAGAGATTTTGAGAATCTTCTAATGAAGTAAAATGAGTCTATTTTAGATTTCATCTCAAGAGTCTCTGGTTTGATAAACCAGTTGAGGATGAATGGAGAAGCCATGAAGGAGACAAGAATAGTGGAGAAAATATTGAGAAGTTGTAGTACCTTGCCCGTAGTTCACTTTTAGGTTTCTTTATGTTTCAATGTTTGACCTAATTCTTTTAGGTCACTTTTGATGTGATCGATTGTTATGATTAATAAATGATGATTATGGATTTCTGTTCATTGAATGTGTATCAGGTTATTGCCTAGATTAGATGATGATATCATTTGATGTTATGTTTATGTTTTATATTGATTCATGGTACTGATCCCATACTGGCATGTGTATGGTTGTCATGTGTTTGCATCTGTTTGACATGTTTATTTGGTAGAGGACAGAGACGTAGTTACTCGCATAGTTGAGATCCACACGACCGACTGTACCCTATCATTGTTTGATATATATTATTGTATGTACATGCTTCATCTTGTGGTGACAGGTTCACAGGTACAGGGCATTGTCTTCCCTGAATCGGCAGGAGTGAGCGTGTCCACAAACATTCATCTCAATGGTAAAGAGGGGAGATAATACAAAGACCCAAACCCTAACCTAAGCCTAATTGTCCTAGGATTGGACAAGTGTCGGTTTGACTTCCCTGCCCAAATTCATCTGGTTGGCATGAGTTCGTGGATCCCTTCTCCTGTGTTTGTTTGGTTTTATGTCATTTGGTTTCAGTTGATTTGTGGTTATGTGGGTGACTATTAATTTACTGATTATAGTTTAATTATATTTATATAGATTATTTTATGTGATTATCAATGTTAGGTGCATAGTTGAATTTAATGATTAAATATGTTCCTAGGATTTAATTAAGGAAATTAAATTAAAGTTAATTATTTGAGTATTTTAGAAATTAAATATTGTAATTAGAAAATAATGTTAAATTTATATCCTATGTTTTGTATGTTTATTAATTAATTAAAAATCAAATATTAGGATATTTAGTTTTAATTAATTAATTATGTGAAAATAGGATTAGTAATGGTTATTAGATATTAAATTATTAAATTACATGATTTAATGGTGTTTTGAATATTAAATTATTTAATGAGGGATTATAATATTAACATGTGCTTTATAAAGTTTGAATATGTCATGTTTCAAAAAGGAGTCAACTTGTCTTTAGGAGACTAAGTTGAGTTGTGCACAATTAAATATATTTTAATTATTAATTAGTATTTTCTCTCAACTAAAGAGGGAGGGTTTGATTAAGAGTTGAATTGTGAGTCATCTAGGGTTTGCATGAATGGTGGAGTTGAATCCCTAATAGGGAGAATTAGCATTCATTTGTTTTGAATCAGGTTGTTGGGGATTTGTGGAGAGAGCTCTTGGAAAATTTTGGCATTTTTTGGATTTCTTGAGCTTTGTGTTTGTGCTTGAGCTTTTGGTGAGGATTGCTTTGGATTTGGAATTGGCTTGGCTTGGATTGTTGATCCAGATTTGCAGGGCTAAGTTTTCATCTGACAGAATTGGGTGTTTCAGAATTCTACATGCATTCTTTACAGTTCTAGCATTGCAATTGAGGTAGGGTTTGAAGAAACCTCCCTGTAAATTTATCTATAGAATTTTCAATGTTTTCATATGCTTGTTCTGATTTATTGCTATAAATCTGTATTCAGTAATGCTTTCAATTTGGGTGTTAATAAACCCTTAGATTCATAGCTTTTGGATTATTTTATAACTTGACATAGTAGGGTTATGCTGTCGAAATTTCGAGAGAAAATTCATCCTAGATCACTTAGAAAATGAAAAATTAATCTAGCTATAGTTTATACTATTGAGTTGTTGAATTAAATAAATGGGTTGTCAAAAATCCAATTTGATTTGAAAAATTACATTTTGGGAAAAAAACCATCCTCTGTTAAAAATGACAGTAAAAAAAAGAAATTACCACAGTAAATTAGTTTGTTTACAAATGAAAGGAAAAATTACATTATCAAATAGAAAATATGTTTGCAAATAATGGAGAAGAAAACAAAATAGGAAAAAAAACAACTGTAATATAGTTTTGCAAAAAAACTCATATTTTCCTTTTCTGGTAAAAAGCTACAAGGTCTATAAATTTCTATTTTTGAAAATATTTAATGTATTAAAAAAAAATACTTATTGCCAAATGAAAATGTATATATGTATTTTATTGTTGTAGAAAATTTACAAGTAAAAAATATACATATAATATTTTATATTAACTTTTTTATATCTTGAAAGTTGAAAAAGTTAAATGAAATAAATATATAATTAAATTGTTTTGGGATTGAGGAAATAATAATATTATACTAAAAAGGTGTTTTTGAAAAAGTGTTTTTTGGGAAAGTTTTTTTTAAAAAAATATTATAAAAAAAAAATAGCGAAATTTTAATTGTTTTATAAAAAAAATTTAAAAAGGTGAAAGAGGGAGGCGGGGCCCACAGCCCTCTCCTCCCCTCCCCTTCTCCCATGTGCTGCAGCAAAGGCTGCCGCACGACAGTCTAGAGCTGCCGATGGCAGGCTAGGCTGCCGCTTGGCAACGTGGGCGGGTGAGGCGGTGGCCCCCCCACAATGATGTTAAAGTTTTATTTTGTTTTAAAAATTTAAATATTTTTTTTTGGTCATTCTTTAATTTATTAATATTTGTTAGTTATTAATAAATTGTGGTTTAATAATTTTATTTAATTAAAGTTTAAAATATATTTAATATAAATTTTATATTTTATATTATATAGTTATATTATATATTTTATATTATTATGATTTATAGTTTATATTGTATATTTTGTAAATTATAGTTTATATTTTATATATTGTATAAATTTTTATTAATTAATTTAATTATTTTAATTTGTAATTATTCAAATGATTTTGTTATAAATTAGTAATTTGTTAATTATTTTATTTAAAATTGCTTATTTGATTAAAAGTAATTTTGAAAGAGTATTAGTAATTTAAGTATATTCATTATTCGAGTAAATTTGATTTATATTTCTTTTGTCATTTAATAAATGAATTCATGTAGCTTAATCTATGACGAATATGGTAATAGTATTATCTATTAAAATTTATTTTAATAGTATAAATTAATTGTGTCATTTATTTGTTTCCAATCCTAGAATGAAGGGTTTAAACTTGGGTCTTTTGACAAACTTAGATTATTAGAAATGTTATATTTATACTGAAATTGGGCATTTTCATTATGTTATTATTGGAATGAATATTTTCAGAGTTTCCTAGTAGACCTTGTTATTTATATACTTGAATCCAAATATGATGAATATGGTGTGTATTTGATCATAGTTTTATTTCAGATCGAAATGGCATGAGTGTTGTATTCTTCGTGTCTTCTATCACATTATGGGTTGTCGGGTACTAGGAAACCTAGGAGGATACAAAGGCTGGGGTATGTGTCAGATGTTTCTTTTTCAGCTATGATTTGATGTGTATGTACTTTTTTTATTATCATCCCTGACTTGACCATATTGGCTCATGATGTTTTGGTATTTTGTTTATGGTATCTCTATAATCATATCTAGTTCTTTTGTGTGAATCTGGATTTGGAGTACGTAGTTGTATACCTGATTAGATCTAGGAGAGATCTGTGAGCCTAGGGTAGTTTACCTGGACATGTAGTAGGAGGTGGCTTGCAATAAGCATCAGGGCCCACAAGTGGCTGTCAAGATCACTTATTGTAAGTATTAGTAATCAAGTGATAACGTAATATAATTAA
Organism: Chamaecyparis obtusa; assembly: GCA_027943335.1. Lineage (NCBI taxonomy): Eukaryota > Viridiplantae > Streptophyta > Pinopsida > Cupressales > Cupressaceae > Chamaecyparis > Chamaecyparis obtusa. The sequence continues at coordinate 1,572,789 of BSBK01001224.1, read as the reverse complement.
GGAGATATAAATGAACCTAAAAAGACAAGAGTCCTCACCCATGCTTGAGTGCTAGTACAGACTAAGATGGTGTTGAGAAGATGACTAGCCCCCTTTTAAGGGATGAGTTAGCATAGTTGATGACTTTGTCTATATGAGAGGTCATTGATGTTGTGTATGGTCACTTGGGTGCCAGGATCCAGAGAGATTACTAGGACAAAACTCAAGGGTTAGACGTACATGATGACACCTTCCTATGCATAGTCTGGTTATTCTACATGTGTCGGTTGCCTCTGGATTAGTGAGTTGTACCTATTACTTTGTTATGTTTACCTTGAGTTAGAGTGCTTTTAGGATCCTTCTACTTAGGGTTTTATACTTGTATTATTTTGGTTATCCGATTGGGGTTTGTAGTTATCTCCTCAGCACGGTGGGGTAGGCCTTTGTGGTTCTATATGGACGGGTGGTAGTGATTCTTTACCATTTGAGATTCGACATCCTGGTGCCGATGCTTGATGGTGTTTTTGCAGATGGATTCCTTATGATGCTTCATTGATGTATCTTTTCATATCTTCATTATTTGTGATCATGTATTAGAGTATTGCATGTGATACCTAATATGGACATTGTACTATTATAATTAGATTTGTTACTACATACCCTACGGCATGTGCAGTGGATGTCAGTCTATTTAGATATCATGGATGTCCATGAGAATTGTATTTATTGTTATCATGTAATTGTAATTTATATGTTATGGAATCTTTTGTTGATGTTGGTTTAGTTGTATTTTGTTCTTAAGTAATTCTACGTCATGGGACCCTTGAGATTTGTATTATGTGTTGGATGTTGTTTCAATGTGAGTAAATGGTATTTTCTTCCACACTGTTGTTTATCTTGTATGTTAACTTTATAAAAAAAAAATGTTCACCAAACTTAGTAGCATGTTTTTGGTTAGATTCTCTAGGGTTCCCTGGCGGGGTGTTACAGAAGTATACCCTCATGATTTATATGATTATTATTTCCATTGAAGAGGTAAATGATCTCTCCACACTAACTATGGATGACTTAATTGGTTCTCTCCAAACCCATGAGCAATGCCTAAATAGGTTTGCAACATATTCCCAAGAAAGAGATCTCAAATCTCAAACCAATGCAAGAGGTAGGGGGAGAGGAAGAAACAACTCTAGACATAGCTCTACAGGCAGAGGTCATGGAAACTTTGAACAAGGAAATATTGGAGGAGAAAGCTCAGGATGAGAAGGAATCCATGAAGGATCAAAAAACTCTTAGATCAAATCCATACAAGGAAAGAAGAACAACATGTCAAATAAGCACAATGTGGAGTGTTATTATTGCCATAAATTTGGGCATTATACAAGTGAATGCTAGAAAAAGTAGAGTGATTAGTCAAAGTAGAGTGAAAATGTGGGTGAAGGTAATCAATCCAAAACTTTCATCATGTGAAACATTTGTGAAGAAGGCAGCCCTAAGGTGTGGTAGTTGGGAAATGGTTGCAGTAACCACATGAGTGGTAATGAAAGTAGTTTTTCTTTCATTAATAAAAATGTTAAGTTTGAAATTAAAATAGGAAACAATGGAACTGTTCCAATTGTGGGAAAGGACCTATTATGATACGTACCAAAAAATGTGAGAAGAAGAAGATTCCAAATATCTATTTTTCCCTTGGTATAAAGCACAATCTGATGAGTATTGGAAAACTCATTCAAAATGGATACGAAGTGTTGATGGGGAATGGCCAATGTGTCATTTATGAGGAAGATGGGAGTAATAAAGTTGTATTAGTCCAAATGAAAAAGAACCAAATATTTCCATTTAGGATAGAGACATTCTTCTCTTCCTAGTCTGTAGTTGTACCTCCCAAGAAAACATGTACATCAGTACATCAACAATCAACTTTAAGAAGAATGATTGGAGACCCCTCTAATATATGACATCTCAAGTATGGACACTTAGACTATGTTGTTTTAAGTTTATTTTCCAAGAAAATGATGGTAGATGGTTTTCCAAATATTGTGGAGTCTTGTAGAAAGTGTGGGGATTTTATTTTGGGTAAGCAACATATGCAACCCTTTAAATTTGGTAACTCTAGAAGGGAAATGACACAAGTGGATATGGTGCATATTGACTTAGTTGGTCCTTTTTGAATCATTTCCATTGGGGGGAGTACTTATTTTATGACCTTCATTGATGATTTTATACATAGGATATGGGCTTATTTTATGAAGCAAAAATATAAATCTTTTGATAAGTTTTTATTGTTTAAATCATAGGCTGAAAGAACAAGTGGATATTATATTAAAGTTATAATGTTTGATAGAGGGGGTGAGTATACATCTAATTAGTTTGTAATGTTTTTTAGGAAATGTGGCATTAAGAAGGAATTAATAGCTAGTTATAATCCACAACAAAATGGAGTGGTTGAGAGAAAAAATAGGACCATTGTCGAAATGGAAAGGAGCATGATGAATGAAAAAAGACTCCCAAATAAATATTGGGAAGATGATGTAGCAACAATTGTATATTTTATAAATAGAAGTCCAAAAAAGGTATTCTGTGATAAGATTCCTCTTGAGGAATGAGGAAAACATAGATGGATGGTTGAACACTTGAGATTGTGTGGGTGTGTAGCATAGACACACGTACCAAAGGAGAAAAGGAAAAATTTGGATGAAAAGAGTGTAAAGTGTATCCTCATGGTATATAGTCCCGAATCTAATGCATATAGGTTGTATAACCCGATCACCAAGAATATCGTCACAAAAAGAGATGTTCATGAGTTCATCAAGAATGAGTCATGTGATGGCTTAGTGAACTCATCTTCAAGAACTTCAAGTAAAGTGCATATTGTTGATGAGGAAGATGATTTTGATGATCATCAATAAGAAGCAACAATAAATATAGAGATCTCCTGACAGCTCCTGACAAATCTTGACAAAAATAGATAGAAATAAAAGCAACCATAGATAGCCATAGAATCAGATCTTGACAGATCTCAACAACTCTATATTGGTGCACAAAGAGCTAAAGATGGCTCCAGCCAACTTCTGATACATCCTGCACAACAAAACAACAATAGTAATGAGAGTTCAAACCCCACTCTCGCCTTCGTAATGCCAAGAAAGACTAAGAGTCTATGGGAGAACTAAGAAGATAAAAGGTATGAAGAATATTTTGATGAGAACATCAATTTTGTATTATTTTCTCATAGTGATCTAATTTATTTTAAGGATTATGTGAAAGAAGAGAAATGGTGTGAAGCCATGGATGAAGAAATAGATGCAATAGAAAGAAATAGAACTTGAGAGATAACTAATTTTTCCCCCAACAAGAAATTCATTGGGGTTAAATGGGTCTATAAGATCAAGTTCAATCTTGAGGGAAAAAATGATTGGTGGTCAAGGGGTACAATTTTTTTTTTTGGTAGAGATTATGATGAGATGTATGCCCCTGCTACAAGAATGGAAACCATGTGTGATGTCATAGAAATTGTATCCCAACACAAATGGAAGGTATTTCAAATGGATATGAAGTCCACCTTCTTGAATGGAGTGTTGAAAGAAGAGGTATATGTGGAGTAGCCACCTAGTTATGAGGTTCTGGGTGAAGAAGATGAGGTGTATATGCTAAATAAGGCTCTTTATGGGATGACGAAAGCTCCATGGGCATGGTAAAACATTATTTACTCATATTTGATGATAAATGACTTTAGAAAAAGTGATGGTGAGCCCAATCTTTACATCAAGGAAGTTAATGGTAAAATCTTGATTATTGTCTTGTCTTTTGATGATTTAATTTTTACTGGGGATGATGATTACCACATTTCTACTTTTAAAGAGGCCATGAAAGTGAGTTTGAAATGAAAAAATTAGGTATCTTGAGGTATTTTCTAGGAATAGAAATAGAACAAATGCATAATTATATTTTTATCTCTCATGAAAAACATGCAAATTAGATCTTGGAGAGATTTAGAATGAATAACAACAAGCCTACCCCAACACTAACAGTTGTAGGTCTAAAGTTGAGAAAGAAAGATTGTAGTAGCAATGTGAATCTGATCTTGTATAAAATTTTGGTTGGAAGTTTGATGTATTTAACAACAACTAGGCCTGATATAATGCATGTAGTAAGTTTGATTTCTAGATTTATGGAGACTCCAAAGAAATCCCATTGGAAAGTGGGTAAGAGAATCCTAAGGTATGTGAATGGTACCAAAGGAAAGGGTATTTTGTATACTAAAGAAAATTATTTTTGGATGGTTGGTTACATAGATAGTGATTGGGAAGGAAGTTTGGATGATAGGAAGATCACTTCTGGATATTCACTTCATATGAGTTTGGGTGTAATCTCGTGGGCTTCTAAGAAGAAACCTATAATTTCTTTATCTAAAGTAGAGGAAGAGTATGTAGTAGAAAATGAAACAACATGTCAAGATATTTGGATGAGAAGGATCTTGAGAGATTTGAAGAAAGAACAAGAGGGTAGAACCACAATATTTTGTGACAATATCTCCTCGATAGCATTGACAAAAAATATTGTGTTTCATGGAAGAAGAAAACATTGAAACCATGTATCATTTTATCAGAGAATTAGTTGAGAATGGTGAAATAAAAATAGATTTTTGTAGGTTTGAGCAACAACTAGCATACATTTTCACCAAGCCATTGGGCATTGAAAGTTTTGAGTGCCTAAGGAGAAATCTGGGCACATTTGTTTTGGATCAGATTTGATCTTTGTTTGTTGGCTCAAGACAAAGGGGGAGTGTTGGAATTTTGAATTCAAAATCAATTTTTCCCTGAGCTCTGACACCCACCTACATATATGGAGTTTCTATAAGTGAACATTAGGGAGTAAATTAAGCCTAGACTTTGGAGAATGAAATCCCCAGTTGGCTCCTAACATTGTAGAGTATGTGCAACCCCGATAGTCACTTTGTGATAACAAATTTGGTGCTAGTAGGTAAGTTTGAATTTCAAATTTGTTGGGAAATTTTGTGGACAACAAATGACAAAAGGGGAGAATGTTTTTATTCTTCATTATAGTGTGTATGTAGGAACAAAAAGAATGTTTTTGTTGTCTATGTGATTTAGAGAATATTGTAGTAGTAGTTGCGTTGTTTATTTGTTGAGAAGTGGTTGCTCCAACTCTTAGCAACTTAAGGTGTTTTGGGTGCAACCCCAGAGTGTTATAAGTTATATTTATAACCAATATTTTTTAGATTAGATTACATTTTCAGATTTGTAGTTTTATTTGTAAAAGTTAATTTTTGGTTTTTAAATAGAAAGAAAGAAAAAATATTTCATGCCTCTAGTTGTTTGTTTGTGTTGTTTCCATTTATTTTATTCCATTTTGCATTCCCAGTGATTGAATCAAAGTTTACAAACTCTATGTTACTACCCTATTTTTGGGGATTTAGTTTCTTATTGGTATCAGAGTATTTTAGTTGTAATTTTAAGATTTTAGAATAATTCTAAAAATATTTACATGGTATCAGAGCTCTATATTTGAGCCTCTTTTCTATTTCCAATAAACCACCATTGTTTGGTTCTTGATGCACATCCATCCCCTTCTTCAAATCTCCTATAGTACATAGGCCATGAGGATGCTAGTGTGGCCACTCATTGCAGTTGCTTGAAAGTTTCTAAAACCTTTTTTAACAATTAATAATTTTTCTTATACTACAATCATTGCATTCCATGAAATGACATCTCTTTAAGGAATTCTATCAAACTATTCATGGACCTTGTTTGTTCTTACACAATTTTCTTGTTCATGTAATTGGCCATTCCTCTCTTGACGCTCCATGATTTTCACAAGGCCACTTAGGGTGATGAAATAAGTATTTACTTTTGAAAAATGCTAACCAAATGGTGGTTTAGGATGATTGGTATTCTAGCTAGAAATAATAGTTGGCTTTAGTAGATTGCTCTTTCCTCTTAAATAAATTAACCATCCATGGGAACCAATAATCATAGTAGAATTTTTTTTGTAAGCACTAGGATTTGCAACCAAAAATATTTTCCAAGTATCCTGAATTATTCCTGCAAAAGGTAAAAAATTATTTTGTCATCCACTAATTCGATGGATAATCTCAAAACTTAGACCATGTTTTTCATTTACATAGAATTTCAATTTAATTCATTCAACTATGTTTGTGCTAATACTTCTTTCCTAAATGGATAAGTATATTTTATTGTTTCACTGGAGATTGTCTCTAAATTATTATGTTATAGTAGTATTAAGCAAGCCTTAAACCTTGTAGGTCAGATTATGGAGTTAAAATATTTATTTACTTGTTGTGTTATGATTAAATTTTATTTAGTAACTTAAATTCTCTATTTTATTTAACTCTTCTAATGATAACATTTGTAGTAAGTTGTGTAGATAGAAGGAGAAAACCAACATTATTTTAGAAATGATTATAGGACATCAATAATCCCCATTTTCTTTATATCATAGTTGATAAATAGATTAATCCTTGGATCACTCAATTATTTATCCTCACACTATGCCTAATAGAGATCTTGGTGATTAAAGAATGATGAGTGTTAGTTTGGCTAAATGTAGTGTAGTTACCTTGGTTTAAGGACCATTATAGATGAATTTAGCTTTTGTTCTCTCTTGAAAAGGTTAGACTGGTTTAATTATTACTATCTAGCATTCACAATATTCCATTGATTAACTTGTAAAAATTAACAAATAAATTTTATTGGACATTATTAATTAATATTTTAAATGTATTACTAAACTAATCATAGTTTTTATTTTATAATTAGAGATCATATTGATACTCAATACTTATCCTTAAAATGCTAAGTGAGGATTATCACATAGAGAGGTTAACATAAACCTTTGAAGTATTTATTTTTTAAATCAATTTTCTCTACATGAGAGTGAGTGGGTATTCCTTGGTTGCAAATGTGTCATTAGTCAATAACATTGGAGTTAAATAGGTTATTTGATCTATTCACTTTATCATATTATTTTAAAATAATCCATGGTTCAATATTCTTTAACTAAGCGAATAGGTCAAGAGGTTATCATCCTATGTTTTAGAGTGTTACTCTTTAGAGATCTTTGTGTTTCTCAATAATCCTATTGTTATAGACATTTCTCCAAGTTCATATTTAATGATAACTTGTTTTCTTCCTACACCTAGATAAGCCTAGAAAGGTAGAGACACAAACTATTAGTAGGAAAGGAATTGATTCTTTCAAAATTAATGTCTAGATAGACTTCTTGCAAATGTATTGTCTAGTATAACCTTAACCATGGTTATGTCTTTGTTCACCAAGTGGGTGATAACCGATGGTAAAATTGTCTGGGGACTCTAGCATAGAAAGGGTTTTATGCCTTCTTATGTACTTTATAAAATATAAACCAATAAACATATGACATATTTTGTACCCTTATTTTTGTGAAGCATTACAAAATGGTTCAATGTTAAAGAGTATAACTATGAAGTCTGTGTACATGTCATAGGCAAGGCCATCAGAGATGAACTTTTGAGACTTAGTTGTAACCCCTTAGGACTTTTCTTTTGTTGCCCATAGTTTTTTTTAACTAGATAAGTTAATCAAACAAGTTATAATATGATCAAGTATTTAATGTTCAATGACTCTTATGAAATAAATCTAGTTGTGAAGACATGCGGGTAGATATAGGTATTAGGACAAAATGAAGAAACAAGGAAACACAACTTAGGTATGAAATGGTGAGTATTCATTAATTAAACATAGGTATAATATTTACCCTCTTGGTTTCTATTTTAGATATAAAAAAATGTTTTAGAATGTGTTTCTTAGTTTAAAGTAATGTATCTTTGTTTTTTTTAAAACATATATTCCACATGTTTTCTAGAGTATTATGTCCTTGTGTTGAGGGTTCCACGGTAGGGAATTGCAAGTTGATCCTTCCAAGGCTTGATTGAGGCAAGTCACTATAGAGTGCATTACCATATTTCCTTCTTATTGTATGCAAGATTTCAAATCTAGGAGAGAAGAGCTATAAACATAGGAAGAGCAAACTGAAACAAAGAGAACCAGATTTCAAAGAAGTGAAAGGTCTAGATATTTTCAATTATCAACATAGTTCACAATTGCCAAAATAATCCAACAAATTTTATATGAAACTTTAATGAGATAATCAGTGTGACACCAAAACTCTAATTATGTTAATTATATATGTATAAAACACCATAGGGACTAGGTCACTTATTGACATATTCCCATATTTTCTAGAGATGTACTCAGAGTTGGTATATCTAAACTACAACTTACTATTTATATTGATTATTGTTCAATTTCATATCTTTAGACCTAGTTCTTGTAGTTTAATATTATCCAATCACTTCAAAAAAGTATAAATGAATACCTCAAATTATTTTGTGCCCAATTATTACTCATCTCAATTGATTTGAAATTGGATCAATTGAGTTATTCTTTGATGAAAATAGTTGATGGAAATAGGATTGATTCCTAGTTTTCATGTTTACTCTAGTGACCCTTATTTCCTTCGATTTCAATACTTTATTGGTTTAATGAGATTCAATCTTACCTTCGATTTGGGTGTCATTGTCCAAGTAGCATAGATTTTAATTTATCTATCATCACCCTTGTCTATTTTGAAATATACTTTGCAATCAACGTTTTTTAGAACATTCTTTTAGAAATATTTTTATTTTTAGAAATTGATATTACAAATGTTATGTAATTGAAAGGTTATAATCATCATCTTTTGCAAGTATGCTTTCAACTAGACTTTAAAAAATACCAAAAAATGCCCTTAGTAAAACAACCACATAACATGATTGAGTTAACCTACATGACTAAGGCCTATCTTACAAGAAACATTAGAGAAATTTCATCACTTTCAAGAGAGTTAGGAATAACAAGCTACACAACACAGCTGTGGGGTGGGGGGGGGGGGTGAATCAATTGTGTATAATAATTATAAACTTTAAACTTTTCTACCGGACTACCAATTAAACATAGAACAATACTAATCAAGATGAGCAATTGAAATGCCAACACTACAACCCACATAATTTTTGTTCTCGAGGAAAAACATGTTAAGGGAAAAAATCTGGTGGGGATGATACCCACAAGATCATGCACTAGTATATAAATGTCCCTGTTAGGAGTTGATACAAAGCATCTAGCACATTTATCCATGTTAAAGGATTGAATCCTTGTTAAAAGGTCCTTCAACCCTGTTAGGAGTTGGTGAGAACAAAAGACACACTATCTGAGTGCACTACTCCAAAGTGAAGGTTAAACCCACCTTCAGGACACACTGTCCTAATACAATATTAAGGATCTATTGTCCAATGAACTAACTAAATGACAACTCAATTTACTTTACATTTCGATTGAAGTACACATAGAGTGACCATAGATTCCATTCATACCTCTTCTTCTTTTCTCTAATAACCAATAGAAAATTCACATCCACAATCGTTAATCCACCACATCAATTCCTCATATTACATTTCCTCTCTTTATATAAGTTACAAATAATCAATTAGGTTGGTCTGTTAGAGCTTCTCCAATGTACATATAATTATATTGACCAATGTTAAGGTACACATGGTACCTAATACAAGTATAAATCAATAGAAAACATTAAAACACGTGCCACGATCTACAATTAATGCTCACCAATCCTTACACATGCTACACAACTCAGTCAACTCCTAAATGAAATAATACAAAGTCCACATGCTACCTCTATTGACAGTATAAACCAATTAAGCCATAAATCACACAAATTATTCCATTCAGAGTGTTATTACATGCCTTAAGATTAAATACCATGATTCTAGCTTGAAACCAACTTGTACTCAAAATACAACAACTAGCTTTGGCATAATCCATGTCTCTGTCTTGCAACTAGTCTTCACCAAAATAATTATAACTCTCTCAAATCACAACATTATTCCATGTGACCTTAGACATAAGGTACACAGATACTTAACTCAAAAAATTTGTGCCCACATAAACTTAACTTCCATACATTATCTGTACACCTCTGTCCAACTGCCTATATAAACCATAGACAAAGTCTTCCTGATACAACCAATGAAGAACTGAAACATATGAATATAATCCTAAAACACATGTTAACATCGATAAAAAAACACAAATGTAAACAACCAACAATCCCCTTAATAAAAATAATTCCAACCAATAGGTAACAATCTCCCCCTTTGGCATTGATGAAAACATATGATTGAAAAACCATCAATCCAAAATAGCCATACAATTTTTTCAATATCCTCAGCATAACTCCCCCTAAAACAGTAGAGGCTTTTTCACATGACTCTCTCTGCCAATGACATCAATAGAAATAGGTGCCAAAAATGCCAAGACTCTAATAAAAAACTCTCTCTCTCTCTCTCTCTCTCTATACTGATGTCTTTTTCAAATCTTCAAATATGTTACCATACCATGCTCTATTCACCAAATGTTTATGCGAATGATTCATGAAGCCCTGAAATGTACCTTTGATCATTACAACTACTCCCCCTATGGACTAACACCAAGCATCCAATCGAGATGATGAATAATGCTCTAATAACCACTGGACTAATGCAATCCTACACCATTTAGTTGTCACAAGGTGGGGCCATCACCCCAACCATACTCCTGAGCTACGCAAAGGTCTCTTTTGGAAAATGATTTGTAAAAATGTCTATAATCTTCTCCTTTGTGCATATGTATTCCAATCTAACTTCATGTGCAACAAATTTATCCCTCAAAAAGTGATACTTAATTGATATGTGCTTTGTCTTCGAGTGTAAAACTAATTTTTTTGACATATTGATTATACTTGTATTGTCACAATGAATAACAATAGGTTCCTCAATACTAACCCCAATATCCTTCAACATCTATTTCATCCAAACAAGTTGAGTGTAATTTATAGCAGCAACAACATATTCTGATTTAGTTGTGGATTGAGATATAGAGTCCTATTTATTTCTCAACCAAGAAACCAATCTTTTCCCAAAAAAAATGCTCCTCATTTGTACTTTTTCTATCATCCACACTTCCTACCCAATCAACATTAGTAAAAGAATACAAGGTAAAATCATCAGATCTATCATACCATAATATGAAATTCAGTGTTTCTTTCAGATATCTAAAGATTATTTTTATAGCCATGATATATGATTCTTTAGGTTCTGTTTGAAATCTGACAACAATTCCAACTATGCTTGATATATATGGCCTTGTATGAGTCAAATATTGCAATCCTCCAATCATGGACCTATATGTTGTCTGAAAAGTGTTTGGTGAATCATTAGTAGTAGTTAACTTGCAACGTGTAACCATAGGTGTTCCTTCCAACTTGCAATATTCCATTCCAAAATTTTTCAATGGCTCTTTAAGATATTTGGTTTGAGATATAAAAATACCATCCTTTCTCTGAGTGATTTGTAAACCAAGAAAGAATTTCATTTCACCAATCATTGAAATTTCAAATTCATTTTTCATCTCATGAGAAAACTTGTTACTTATTTCATCATTTCCACAAAAGATAATGTCATCAAAAAACACCTCAATAATTAAGATACCATCAGAATTGATCCTTAAATACAAATTACTATAAATGTTACCTTTTCTAAAACTAGGATGTAGTAAATGCCTGTCTAATCTAGCATACCATGCCCTAGGTGCTTGCTTTAAGCCATATAGTTCTTTCTTCAACTTACATACCATGTCTTCCTAATCAGTTAATGAGAAACCATCAGGTTGTTCTATGCAGAATTCCTCTTCAAGATCAACATTTAAGAATGTAGATTTGACATCTATCTAATAGACCTTGACATTGTAATTTTTAGTGGCGAATATTCACCTTTTGGAAAATTCTGGGGAATACGTTTCATGAAATTAGCGAATCACGCAGGTATAGACTGGCCCATATTCACCCAATCTTGACACGGTAACTGCTAAATATTCCTTGGAATCGCTAATTATATTTGTCGTTTAACATTGTTGACCATCATATTTTCCTATTACTAATCTGACGTACTTCTTTTAACGGTCTCTTATTCGCCAATGATATTAATAATGAATTGCATATAAAATTTAAAATAGCCAAATGGTTTATATTGTTATCTTAACCATGACCTATTTCGCCACCCGTTAATTATTTGTTTTATTGGTCCAAGATGTATTTTTCCAACCCGTTAATTACTTGTGTTATTGGTCCATGACATATTTCACCAACCCGTTAATTAATTATGTTATTGACCGCCAAGTATTTTTAATTTTTCGCCAAAAATAGCATTGATTGGGTTGGCACTCGACACATTTTCGCCAAAAGCCTGGGAATTTAAAAAAAAATAAAAATTGGAAATTTGGAATTTGGAATCATGGATTGATATAAATTCAAATCAAATTTAGAGAACTTAAAAGTAGTCCTATCGTGTGTCGTTACAAATCTTTGGAGCCGGAGGGCCAGATTTAAAAATAACAATCTCGCAACAGTAAATATAGGAGTCAACATTTCAGAGAGTTGGAATTCAGAGGAAGCAGGACAAAGGTAAATAATTATTTGTTCACATTTCATAGTATTGCTATTAATTTTAATTCCTAGAGGCTAGAATCCTAGTGACTAGTGAGAGGTTCAGGTCATTGGGTGAAGATGTCGGACAAGGGTGACTATCCTGAGATTGAGTATCCTCAGGCTACTACTACTGAAGGGATTTAGATATCAGGGCAGGTCAAGACTCAGACTTCTCACCGTGCTCAGGGCAGTGAAGAGATTGGAAAGCTAGACAAGGGTAAGACTCCTCAGGCAGTGAAGGGCCTAGGAGGCCAGCAAAATGCCCAAAACTTAAATATACTACCATAAAGGCTTTCTTTGGAGTTGGAAATGTTTATGCTCCATCAACATCTACAATTGCGAGTGTAAAAGCCATTCACAGTAGCTCACCAGTACCAGTACCACAAGCTGGGGTTGTCATTGAGTTAAATGAAAATGAAAATGCATCAAATGAGGATAACAATGGTGGCATGAGAGAAGATGTTCATGTTATAAGGGATACACAGAACCAGTTGGAAAAAAATGCTAGCAATGAAGATAATAATGATGTTGGTAGGAAGAAAAGAAAAAAGGGAAGTAAAAATGGGGTGGGAGTGGGAAATGTCAAGAAATTTTAAGGTTGATTGGGTAGCAAAGTACTGGTTCATTGAACTAGTCCTAAGAAATGATGAACAACCAATAGAATGCAGGTGTAAGATTTGTACCTGGAAACTTAAAAGAGAGAAGAAGTTGTAGCTAAAGCTTGACACTATAGAAAGGCATATTGGTAAGGTTTATGAAAAACAGACCATAGACAGACAAGAAATATCAGTAGTGAGATGGAAATCAAAGGAAGAATGTCTTCATGTTAAGTATGCCATAGAATATGAAGAGCATAACAAGAGAATGACAATAATTGCATCATGTATGAAATTGCAGTTAAAAAACTTGGAGAATCCATTTGAACCTGGTGCAATAACCAGGCTTTGGAAAAGGATAGAGTAGAGTGAAGTTTTGCATGATTCAATATCAGAATATTTTAAACTTGCTAATTTATGTCAAACAATGATATTAGGGTCAGTGGAAGATGAAAGAGATTTCAGTGCATTGGGGTTTTTGAAATCAAAGATCATAAACAAACTAGAGAAAAATTTGGAAACTTGCTTGAGGTTTTTTGTAACTGACTACAATGTTAGAGACTTTCCTTCTGATAGGGCATTGGAAATTTGGAATTCCCTGTGTGAAAGATGAGGGCTTTTGAACACTAGTTCAAATTCAAAACATGGTGGTTATGAGACAAACAATGGATCTTGGTCCCAGACTCAGAATGAAGATGAAGAATGTTTTGATTTTGAATACCCAACTCTGAATGAAGAAGATCAAGAACCTCTTGCTAGTAGTAGTAGTCAATTTCAGGAGCTAGATTCCATGTGGGATATAGAAGAGGCAGACTGCTCACTGACACTGAGTGAAGAGTGAAGTGATTTAGAATTAGCATTTGGTTAATAGGTATTTATAATTTTATACACTGTATAAGTATTCAACTACAAGTAATAAGTATTGTTCATGAATTTTGTAATTTGAATTTTGATTTTTGTAATCTGAATTCATGATTTTTGTAATGTAGAATGTTCAAGAAATTTATAATTTGAAATTTTGAATTCATATAATTATTAATGTCCTTTTTCGTCACTGTAAAGTGTAAAATGTAAACGCCTTGGCCCTCAATGGCTCATAGTCATGCAGGCTGTAGCCATGTTATTTCAAGTTTCAACTTCAAAAATAAGATTCAAAACTTAAGCTGGGCTGGTTGCGAAGTTACGCAAACATATCATCTAACCCTGTCTCAACTTCGCTACATGCAAATTAGAGGCCTTTCAAACCCTTCCAAAGTTATGGTGATGGACTGACGGTCTTCTTAGTTCTTAACATCTTCGATTCTCTGCTCTCATATAACCTTGCGAAGTCCTGCACAAAGCCTTCCGTAACCTCTCAACTATTTAATCTTGTAACTGATTAACCTTTCCAAAGTTAGGCCTTTCTGCCAAATGCTTCATCGCAGCTTCGTAACCACCAACACTAATGGCCAGCAAACCCTCGCGAAGCTCCACAAACCAACTGTTCCTGACAAAGTGTCAAATATTAATCCGTTCATTGACACATGTCACGGTCCATTCCTCTGTGCTTTCCATGTGGCATGCAACTAACTATCACTTTCAACACCATTACGCATTGTCATGTTTAACTAACTGTCTCTTTATTTCCAAAGTTATGCACGCCGTTAGTCGGGAGTCCCTCGGAAGTTTGGAACCCATTAGCATCCTAACCACTTAACCATTGAGAAGTTATGAAATAACCCAGCGTTACTTCAGAACATTTCTGGTGGTCTATTAGTAACGCGCACATGCTTAAAGGTTCTTTTAAGTGACTTGAAAAAGTAACGATGAAATAGAACCGATCTAAGCCTTTCTAGGGTTTATTGGCTTTTTGGAGCATATCTCAACCTAGCAGGCTAGTACTTAGGGTTTTAACATTTTGATCAAAAATTCAAAATTTAGGCCTTGGGGAGGAAAATTGCAGGAAATTCTCAAAACTAAAAATACTACCAACATGGTCAAAGACTCAAAGCTTCCTAATTTCTTAGAAATTGTCATTTGTCAATTTATTATAATAATATAATTTATTTTTCATAGTTCATAGTTCATACTCATTAGTCAATTTATTATTTGTTAATTTCCTAATTTCCTAATACTAAGCATTTACTTAATTACAATTGAGATTCTTGACTTGAGCCAATGAGATCTTTACAAAATTATATAGGCACAGTGACAAAAAAATTGAAAATTACAAAATATCCATGTATTAATTTTAACTTTCTTGAAATTTATACATCGAAATTTCAAATTCAAGAATCAATGATCATAGTACTAGTAACCAGACTTAGAGGTTACTATGATCTATCAGAAAATTACAAAATATCCTCGTATATTCGTATTAACTAAAACTTCCTTGAAATTTATACATCAATGTCAATGATTAGGAAATAAAAACTAACATTGGCATTTGGCATTTGGCAAATTAAACAAATTTGGAAACAGTTATTAGAGTGACAACTGGTAGCCTGGATTCTTCAGAATCAGTCTTGATTTGCACCAAATGTGTATCCACAGCAGGTGAACCGCAAACATAAGATACCCTATTTGAATTAACTAACCTCCCTCTACTAGCTCTTCATCTAATACCAAAATTGTCTCAACTACTTCCATCATCCATGTCAATGTGGCAAGACAAAGGCTTGAATCTCTCCAATGTTTTCCCACACCACAATTTCCCTCTTTGATGGCCAAGTTACCTCTCTAACTGTCTCCAAGTCTTCAAGGCATTTGTTCCACTTGGCATTCGTTATGGCTCAAGATTCAGAAACAAACTTATTTATGTCAATCTCCCGCTTGTACAATTCATCCACAACTTCATAAAAAGTTGAAATGTCAGCATCACCAACAAAATAAGAAGCCATCTTGCTACATTCCAAAATTTGGTTGAAAGAATCAACCCACTCCTGCCATTCCTTCAAGTGTCCCTCTTTGTCCACAATAGCAGGGATATATCCTTCAGACTCTTCAGCACAAACCTTAAGCTTTGCCTAAACATTTTGTAACTTGCTAGTGAAAAATGCATACAAATCCTTTACTACTAACACCATTTCCTTAACATCAATTATTTTGTTAGGTAACTCCATTTTTTTCCCATTAGTAAAATTAACCTATCAAAGAATTGCAAGAATGGGCCCCAAGTATTAAATAATGGGGTTAGTACAGACAAGGCATTAGAACATTGATATGTTGTCCCCTGCAAAGAAATGAAAGTAATATGAAGGATTTGAGACTTCCCTTTTAAAATATTTACTCTATGCAATAGCACCTTCTTCAAAGTCTCCTTTTCAACAATTCCAGTATCAGTAGGCTCAGGCTTATCAACGTCCATTATTATCTTTTCTGTTTCAAGTTCTGGAGCTAAGCCCCCCTCATGCTTATTTTAGACCCCTACATCACAGACCTCTGCAAATGCCTTGGACTAATTTTTTATAGTATTTATTTCATCTTTTAGCTCCTTCACAATCTTATCCAAGAAATAATTCTTCTTTAGTTCCTCTTCAAACTTTTTTCTAGTTGCCACATAATCTCTGAATGTCCTAGCTAGCCTATTCTCCAAGTCCTCAACCACTGCTTTATTTATGGAGGATGCATGATGTAGGAGATTTGCTATCTCTGGTCATGTAGTGTCCTGCAACCTCCATATTAATTGACTACCCTGTGTTGTGTCTTGGATGTCAACCAATCTGGGCTTACTAGATTCTGGGGTGACACACCATACTGCTAGTGTCTTAGTGTCCATATTGAATCTAGAACCCCTCGTGAGTCCATCAGGGCCAAAAGATTCATAAGCTAAAACTTTATCTTGCCTCTTGATTTGGTCAATTAGGAATGAGGACTCCAAGTCCCATCCAGGGATCAACAACATGCCACTTCTCTTTACAAGATATCTTGCCTCTGCCATAGTTAATGTTTCACTGTTGGGATCATAGACCTGTAATTTTTTAATCATTTCAATAGTCTTTTCATGTGATTCCCCTAGTTTCAAAGACAGTGTTAATTCATTCTACTTAACTCTAAAGAGAAAACTTTTAAACTCATCGGACTTGATGAATTCATCATCATCTATAAACTCTTTAGCTTGGATGACCCTGTCATCTAATCTAGCTGCAACCAATTCTAACTCATCTAGGGCCTTTTCTTCCTCATCTACCATTGATGTCAAAAAATTCTATCTTAAGTCAAAAAATTAATGGCTATTACCTGGCAAGATTTGTAGTGCCTTTTGCCTTTCCTTTTGTGGTACATTCATCAACTTTTGTTTCTTTGATGGCCCCTACTCAGATGTGGATGTTGATGACTCAGCTTGTTTTGTTTCTACCATAAGCACCACATCAGGTTCAACTTCCTTAGGGTTTATTCTATCCTCCTCCTTCTCCTCAGGGATGTCTGGCAATTTAGACATAATATCTTCATAATTCTCTATACACATTTGAATTTTCCCAATGTATTTGAGATCAGGAAAGAAACCGGGGAAGGTAGGGTTTGCCTTTTTCAATTGTTCCTCTACCCTTACAATATTGTTCCATTTACAGGTTCTCTCTTCACAAGTAACTTTACTATAAACATTTCTAATAACATCCTCCTCTACCATAGGCTGATTTAGAGCCAAATTGTGATTCCTCATTTCTCTTAATGCTACTCTAACGAATTCTTTAGGGTCATACATCCTTGCTTTACTAGGGGGAAATCTCAGTTGTCTTAGGAATTCATGGATTTGGTCCACAACATCTTTACCTATAGAGAGATCCCCTATTTGGAACCTCCTTGCTAGAAAGGTTCCCTTATGTCTTTTAGAGCCTAAGTGCTATCTATCCATCATTATAAGCTACCACATGAATTCTACTATTTCCAATCTTTCTGGGACAAATTTTGGTAGTATGTGTGGAGGTTGAGGGAAAGCATACACTCTTATAATAGCAAAATTCTCAAAAAAAAACATATCACCCCAATTGTGCTTAATGTCATTGTCAATATTAAATGCTACGGGTCTAAGCAATTTTCTTATAAGTAAAGGAAATATTTCCCTCACAATACCTAACATGTTCATTACTGAATCCACAAAATCACTATAAAAAATAATGGAACTAGAGAAATAGTAAGTTCTATGCCATAACCTAGTCCATAGCTGAACCAGAATAGTTCCTCCTACATTCTTGGTCTCATTGATGAACCTTGGGTCTCATTGATCAACATGGAGTAGCGATTGAACTTGAAGTTTTTCAAATCAGTCTTCGCATTCATCAACTCAGTGTGCATTACATTGATTATGTGCCCCACATAATCATACTCCTTGTTGGTGTACAGTTCCTGAACATTTGTAGCCATGACAAAAATGTTAGGAGTCACTATCGAACCTCCATCTAGTCCAATAACTTTATGTAGCCCGTAGATGGTATTTTGGAAATAGGGAAAGAAAATCTCAATATCAAATGAATCTACAACCTTCTTCGATAATAACCCTACCTCTTTCTTTTCTCTAGGAATATGCCTCCTCATAATCTTTCCATGGTAGTAAATTTTCTATCTATTAAATAGGGCCTCCTCTTCTGCTAGGTCAATGTCCACGCTCATAGGTCCTTGAAGGTCAAAAGATTGAGTAAAATTCACTCTATCTAACATAAAGAGTATAGACTTGTCATGCTTGTGGAAAGCTTGTGTCACTAGATTGTATGCTTGAATTAGCACTTTCATGAGGTCTACATCCAAAAATACCTTAGGTACTATCAAATTTCCCAAGTTTCTGTCCCATGGGTTTGAAACAAGAGGGCCTCTAATTCTATTGTTATAGAAAAACATGAAGAGCTCATACCCAGTTGTGTTTGGGTAGTCAGCATCCCCGCATAACGCATAAGGGTCCCTCCATTCATAAGTGTTAGCTGATTGCAAATTTAAGGATCCAAGCAATAGTTTCATCCATTCTTCAATGTATATGTTTGGCCTCTTTGTTCTTGAATGCACAATGACACTCTTTTCCAGTACTGCAACAACATCAGGTGATCCTTGTTCTACCATTCTTTTAAGTATACTAAACTTAAGTCACTCTATGAAGTATTCTTTTATGGATGCTCTATGAAATCACTGAAGTGTGAACTATATTTAATAACTAACAAGTAACAAGCAACTCACAAGTAAAACCAGGCTACCAGCCACCAGGCTACCTACTCTATTAAAAATTAAAATCTCATCAAGCGCACACACATGAAATTAGTAATTACCTTTTTCAGAAAAGTATCACTGTCAACTATCACTTCCACCATTGATTTGGTGACGATCCAAGAGAAAATAATTAGCATGTTGCCGAAGTGATGCTAACGGTACATCTAACCCTAGGTCCCTATGTCAACTTTGCTAAATTGCTACCTGCAAATCAGGGGCATTGGCCCTTGGCCGTTTGAATTTGAAATCCAAAAAATTTGAGACTTGCGAAGTCACACAACACCTTTTTGAAACTTTGTGACTGTTAAACTGACTAGAAAAATGAAACCTTGAGATGTTACGACATAGCCTGGCATGCCGCATGACACTTGTACTTCGCACTTTCCATGTGGCATGCAACTTACTCTCCGTCTCTCACTTTTCAACACCTTACGAAGTTACACACGAAGTTAGTCAGGACTTCAGAACCCCTAACCATCATAATAAATTAACCATTGAGAAGTTACAAAATAGCTAGGCATAACTTTGGAATCGATCAGCATCATAATAAATTAATCATTGAGAAGTTACGAAACAGCCAGGCGTAACTTTAGAACTGATCACCATCATAATAAATTAACTATTGAGAAGTTACGAAACAGCCAAGCGTAACTTCAGAGAAAATCACCATCATATTAAATTAAACGTTCAGAAGTTACGAAACAACCAGACATAATTTCAGAGCTTGGAGTGGGTTCCAATTTATTTAGTACTCTGATTTAGCATTCTGATTTACTAATTACAATTTAAATATTTTTCAATTTATAAATAATAAAACTATTGTTTAATTTCATGATTCACGTAACATGTTATTGTATTAGAATTTAGTGTATTGACTATTGAAATTTAAAGTATTATCAAATAATGCTTATTACGTAAAACTAAAAATAGTAACACTATTTGAAAAAGAGTCTTCTGACTTCTCAATGTTTCATTTGTATACAGTATTACAAATTTACAGACTACAGTATTACTATTGAATTTAAAAACCGGTATACAATATATTATAAATTTATATACATAATACTGGTAACTTAAATTGAATCATTGATTCACAATTTCACTAAACGTTTGTGGTTTCCCCAAAAGGAGAAGTGACAAGTTTCCAACCATTTCCAAAATCAAAATGAAAAGTACATTTGATTATTTTGAATTCATATTTACAAGTTAGTAACAAAAATTTTCATAATATCCTCAAAGAAAAAAAAAATTAGTCGATGCGTAGACCAGAAAATAAAGGGATCATTTGATTCATCTCCTCCTGGAATGCCTCCTGGTCGAAGCCATGATCGTAAAAAATGGTGCGCATCTCCGCCTTGTCATGTTCTACTTCAAGTTTGAACATGTCACTCAGGTAACCGTCGTGACTGGTAGCATGATGATGACCCCTTGCTGCAGACATTAGATGACTGAGGACATCATGTTGAATCTCCTCCTCCATATCCAAATTTGGTTGGATAACAGTTTCTAGGTTCTCATTTGATGATCCCTCAACTACTGGAAGACCCATTCTATGAAAGCACCTAGAAAATATAAATAATCACCAAATTGTCATCCAAATTTAGAAATTTAAAAAGTTGCTATGCTCTGCAATTCCACTACCGAGGATTATATAAAGAAAATAATCACCAACTTGCTAGCTGCAATAAATTTTAAAGGAATGTTTCACATAAGGTGGTTTACCTGGGAAAAGGAAATTAATGAATATCGGTAAAGAAAAATTGTAGACATTGTAATGTCCTACGTAACTTGGCTCCGAAGTCGAAAAGAAGAATAATAAATGTTGATGAATCACAACTCATATCCCGTAAAATTATCCTTTTTAATGTGTAATCAAAATCCTGGCCTGGATTATGTACCACTCAAGTTACACAAACTGCCAGTGTTGCCTTGGAACCACCATATCCTAGCTGTGATTTTAAATTTTGAACTGACAACTTGGCAGCCGCATTAAACTTTAGTGTAATGTGACTTGGCACCGAAAAGAAAGATAATGAATGATTATGATTCATAGCTGAGATCTTGTACAAATTAACCTTTTTTTACATCTAATCAAAATATTATTGTTGTTAAGTCTCATTAATTGTACTCCAGTGTTCAATGTCACTGCAACTTCACGGCTAAGTTACGCAGACTGCCAATGTGGTCTCGAAACCACCATATCTTACTTGCAATCATAACTTTCGAAGTCATTCACACTGTCAACCTGTCCTTTGCGTATCTTCATGGCCTTCAACTGCAACCTGCCAACATAACCGCCGAAGTCATGAACGCTATCAACCTAACCATTATGTATCTTCGTAACTGTCAGCATCGACCCTCCTTTTAGCCTGCCGAAACTATGCACACTGTTACCAGTCACCACAAATATTCACCAATTTATATTTTTTATAATATAAATACTCTTTTATATTCGACAATTTATATTTTTTATAATATAAATACTGTTTTATATTCGCCAATTTATATTTTTATAATATAAAGACTATTTTATATTCGCCAATTTATATTTTTTATAATATAAATACTATTTTATATTCACCAATTTATATTTTTGTAGTTATGAAACAAAAACACAATTCGCCAAGATAGTTCCACCTAGTTTCAAGGAGCATCAATGATTCGCCAATTGAGATTATTATTTTTCTTTGAAAAGAAAATAATTTCCCCAAAAAAAAAAAATTTCCCGTCTAACTTTCTCCACTTTTTTACACCTTTTTTGAAGGGGGGGTTTCTTAAAGATTACCTTGGAACTTGAATTCCTTATAAGCTACATAAGCAAGAAACAATCTAACAACCTCCAATCTAGCCATAGGAGAAAAAGTTTCATAAAATTCGATACCTTATTTTTGTAAGTATCCTTTGCAAACAAGCCTTTCTTTGTTCCTTATTGCTTTACCTTGTTCATTCAACTTATTTTTGAAAACCCATTTTGGTCCTATAACAATCTTATTTTTTGGTCTCAAAACTAATCCCCAAGCGTCATTCTTCACAATATGATCTAATTCCTCCTGCATTTATTTAATCCATTATTCATCTTTACAAGATTCATAAATAGTGTTAGGTTCTACTTGTGAAATCAGATAGAATTCATTTTTGACTTTTGATCTAGTTAACACACCTTTGTTTACGTATCTAATTATTTCCTTATCAAAATGATTCACTGATAAATACCTTGGTATTTTAGGAGTTTCCTTTTTCTCATATATACATCCCTGTATCCCATTGTCAATCTCAAATAATTGTTCTCCTTCTTGTTCTTGAGTCTAATTCATATTTGTAGATGTTTGACCTCCTTCATTATCTGGCTCACAATCATACCATTTTTCATAAATATGAAATTTCTCATCAATCTTAACATTAGATTTCTCAATTATCTTCTTTAATCTGTGATTGTAACATTTGTATGTCTTATTTTTTGTGGAATAACTAAGAAAAGTTCCTTCATCACTTCTAGGGTCAAATTTGCCTAGTTCATCATCCCTTTCTATATAGCATTTACTACCAGATATTCTGAAGTATTTGACTGTAGGAACATTTGACCAAATCATAACTCATATGAATTCTTAGCAGTTCCATGTCTGATTTGAGCTTAGTTTAATGTTTAGATTGCAGTATTGATATCTTCTTGCCAATGCATCTATGACACCTTATCTTCAAGCATCATTGTCCTTGTAGTATCAATAATAGTTCTATTTCTTCTTTCTACTATCTTATTCTTCTATGAAGTCCTTGGTGTAGAAGTCTATCTGTAGATTTCATTCTCTTCACAATATGCATTAAATTTATCTGATGTAAACTCTCCACCTCTGTTAGATCTTTGGCATTTTATCTTCAAACCTTATTCATTCTCAACTTTTTCCTTGTAGATCTTAAATTTGTCCAAAGCTTCATATCTTTCTTTAAGAAAGGAAACCCACATCATTATTGAGTAATCAACAACAAAATTCATAAATTACCTTTCACTATAGTATGAAATTGTCTTTGTAGGACCATAGAGATCTGTATAAACCAAATCCAATCTCCCTTTTGTAGAATAAGTCTTTCCTTGAAAACTAGTCCTTGTCTATTTTCCCATAACACACTCTTTGCACATCATGTTAGTAGGTTTTATAATTTTAGGAAAATCTCTGACTACATCAGTGTTACTGATCTTCAAAATATTATCAAAATTTATATGACATAACATCTTAAGACACAACCAAATATCATCCATCTTCACAACAAAACAACTTGCTTCTGTTGAGTTCTACTAAAACACATTACCTCTTGTTTTTGTACCTGATGATGTGATCAAGTTCTATGATTGATCTTTGATAGTGCATTTTTCATCCTTGAATTGTAGATGATATCCCTTGTCAACAAGTTGTCCAACACTCAAAAGATTATCATTTAGTCCATCAACAAATAATACATCATCGGTGTTAGTTTTACCATCAAGAGTTATAGATCCTCTCCCTATGATCAAGTGAGAAGTATTATCACCAAATATGACTGCACCTCCATCATACTTGTCAAGTTGTACAAATTTGTATTTATCACCAATCATATTATGTGAACAATCATTGTCTATGATCCATTCTAATTTCTTTTCTACATGAGAGACCAAAGCTTTTTCTTCATGAATATTACTCTCATCTTTGATAGAAATAAACCTAATCTAATCATCACTTTTTATTAATTCATCAGAAGCTCCATCACTAGCATAATAACATTCTTTTGGATATTTGGATTTTTGTGGTTTGGGCTTATACTTTGGAAATCTAGTAGGACATCTAGAAGAAAAATGACCTATCTTAAATACATTTCAAAGGTAACTTGCCTTCATACTTTCCTTTATCATTGTTATCTCTTTTGGCCACCAAAGCAACAAGCTCATCCAATTTCATTTCTTCTTCTATCCCTGTCCATTCCTTACCATATTCTCCAAGACTAGCATAGTTGTCATTCCTACTAGTACTTGCATCATTCTTGATTGTCTTATTATCCTCATAAATAGTAGCTTTAAAGGTAGATTATACTTTAGGTAAATCATCTTGTAATCTTGAAGCTTAAAATGTAGATAACTTACCAATCAAAGTCTCATGTGTAAACCCCTTTGTGAGCTGTATAATCTCCTCAATTGCCAAGACCTTGGTGTCATATGTTGGTGTCAAGGATCTCATAATATTTGCAATGATTTCATCTTCTGTAATTGTTCCCCCTAAATTTTTGATGTCAGTAAAAAGTTCTATTATCCTCTAAACATATGATCTGATAGTCTCATCTTTTTTCATCCTCATGTTCTCTAGCTTTTCTTTCCAACATTCCAACTTGGCATGTTTGGTATATTTGTCTCCTTCATATAATGCTTCCAATTTTGTCCAGATCTCATGTGTTGAATCAAGCTCCTTAATGTTAGAATAATCAAGCCCTTAGATTACTAATAGAGGGGGGGGGGTGGTTGAATCAGTAATCCACCAATAAACACAAATCTAATTTGATAAAACTTATCCTTCAAATCCTCACCATATGCATGTAATGAGTAATCTTTACTTGTAATAAAACATAAATCAAGGAATAAGAATCCACACAAATTAAACACATAACACCACTATTTTTATCATGGAAACCTAACTTGGGAAAAACCATGGTGGGGATGGAACCCACTAAGAAAACTACACTCTTTTGGAGCATGCCCAGTTAAGAGCTTAGCCCTGTTAAAATCTTACAATTGGCCCGGTTAAGAGAAGACCCTATTAGGAGTCAACTAGTAAAGGGATTTACCTCTAGCCCTATTAGGAGCTTTACCCTCTTAGGAGTAACCTTGTGAGAGGACTTCATACACTAGCTAAAGTGCCACCCTATTAAAGGATTTTACAAAAAGATCTGTTAGGATCTACCTAATTAAGGGATTTTGACTTGCTTCAACTATTAGGGAACAACAAGAAAGTTGATCTAGAAAATAGCACCAATTCCTTGCTTGTACAGATCCAATTAGGCTCACACTTCTTCCTCTCTTGAAGATTAGCCTCTCCTCTAAATTGCACCTCTTGATTCACTATCTATCTCTGCCACACATACGATCTATGCTGCTTATTTTTCCACTCACATTGAAAATGCATTACAAAATGATTTAAATACATTTACAATAATTAGGGCATAAAACCACCTGAACATTACATCTAAAATTCAAATTTCCCTCCATAATAGACTGCCAAACAAGTTAGAAACATTTTCCAGCTTGCACAGACATCAGGATTCAATCACACTTTGATTTGACACTAAAAGGTCAAACATATTACACTTACCTAGGTTCATGCACCTCTTCATGAATTATCGATCAAATCGACCAATAATAATCATACCTAACATTCTATGTAATCTTAGACATGTCATCACATACTCTGGAATACTCAACCATCTTCACAAACTGATCTACCTTCACCGATCAAGGATCTAACTAATTTCTCATCACTGTTCTTTCCTTCTTCACTTTTATGAACTTCAGAATCCTGTAACTCTATCCACCAATCACCAATATTGATGCAATCCCAATAGAAATCCAATAATATCATCAAGATCACACACCTCTAACCGCAACACCCAATTCCATTCCCGTGGAACATACTAATCAAATCTTTCTTCTCTGTTCCTTGACCACTAAACCGATTCCCTATCTTCACCACACTAACTGTAACTTACATAAAACTCATCATACACATATTCAATCATAGATATAGCATTAGACATACCTCTAGAGCCTATGTACCAAATTGCACATAATAATTCACAATATAACTCTCAATTCATGTTCTATATCATAACTTGGTACACCAAGAACATTATCATCAACCTAAGTTGAAATCAATGAAAACAACATAACTGACAAAAAACATCATCAAGTCATTAACATACTTAAGCATCTCATCTTCATCAGTTATGCAACCACTTAACCTATATAAACTATGCCTCTAAAAGTGCTCTAATTAATGCTTCTCTAGCGACCATATTGCAAGTGAACTCCTTTTTTTTAAGTTGCAATATTGGATTCCATATCATCCTCTATCTTGATGTCAGTCTGGTTCTTTGTAATCATCCAATATTCAATTACCAAGAAGATCAAATGAGTCCTCATCTTGTTCTTCTAGTTGTCAAAGTTTTCACCATCAAACTTTGGATTGTCCTCCCTATAACTCATCATTCTAGATCTCCTCAAGTAGTTAAGATTTCTCCAAGAGGACCAAATTATCTGATACCATTTGTTAGGAATAAAAATCCACACAACACAACTGAGAGGGGGGGGGGGGTGAATCAGTTGTGTGTAATAATTATAAACTTTGAACAATGTAAATGCCAACACCATATCACACAATTTTTTTTCTCGAGAAAAACCCAATTAAGGGAAAAACCCCAATGGGATGATACCCACAAGATCATGCACTAGTATATGAATGTTCCTTTTAGGATTTGATAAAAAGAATCTAGTACATCTATCCCTATTAAAGGATTGAACCCTTGTTAAAGGACTAAACCCCTGTTAAAAGGTCCTTCAACCCTATCAGGGGTTGGTGAGAATAAAAAGGAACACTACCTGAGTGCACTACTCCAAAGTGAAGGTTAAACCCACCTTTAGGACACACTATCCTAATATAGAATTAAGGATTTTCTATCCAATGAGCTGACTGAATGAAAACTCACTTTCCTTTATAGTTCCATTGAAGTACACAAGGAGTGACCATAGATTCCACTCATACCTCTTATGATCTACTCTAATAGCCAACAGAAAATTCACATCCACAATCGCCAAGCTACCACACACATTTCTCTTATTACATATCCTCTCTTTATGTAAGTTGCAAATAATCAATTAGGTCATCCTGTTAGAGCTTCCCCAATGCACATATAATTACATTGACCAATGTTAAGGTAGACACGGTACCTAATACAAGTGTAGGTCAATTACAAACATTAAAACATGTACTAAGATCCACAATTAACTCTCACCAATCCTTACATATGCTACACAACCTAGTCAGCTCGTAAATGAAATAATACAAAGTCCACATGCTACCTCTATTAAAATTATAAGCCAATTAAGCCATAAATCACACAAATTATTCCATTCAGAGTATTATTACATGCCTTAAAATTGCATACCATGATTCTATCTTGCAACCAACTTGTACTCAAAATACAACAACTTGATCTAGCATAATCTATGTCTCTATCCTGCAACTAGTCTTCACAAAAATAATTTTAACTCTCTCAAATCACAACATGATGCCATGTGACCTTATACGTAAGGTCCACACATACTTAACACAACAAATTTGTGCCCGCATACACTTAAATTTTGTACACCTCTATCCAACTGCTTGTAGCAACCATAGACATAGTATGTTTGATACAACCAATGAAGAAATGAAACATGCAAATATAATCCTAAAACATATGTTGACATCAATGACAAAATAGGATGTCAACAACCATAAATTCCCTTAATAGAAACAATTCCAACCAATAGCTAATTGGTGATTTATCTCTGAGTTTTCTATCATTAACACTATGATCAACATGATAATTAATAGATAGTTAATTTATAAAATTAATTAAAAAATAGGGTCCCGATTTAATTAATAATTGTGAATTTAATTAATTTATTAGGTACTATGAGTCCTAATTAAAAGTGTGATGATAAAATGAAATGGATGATTAGGTGATGAAAATTTACTTTATTAAATTATTTAGGCATCTACAACAAGCACATCATATTTGATTTTATGTTAATTGAAATACTATTACTAAGGATTATTAATCATTATATGGATTTATTCCTTAGAGAATGTTTGATATAAATGTGTATGAAATGTCATAGATGTGAAATAAAAGAATAATCCAATACATGTAATCTAGTTATTTAAGAAAGGTTTGATTAGAGAAAGTTAAATTCAATAGGTATAAATTAATATAATATCACCAAATAAATGGGATGAATGGAGAATGTGTAGATATTGTAGAGTTATAAACAAGTTTACAATCAAGTGTAAGTTTGCAATGCAAATGATGGATAATGTGATGGATTATTTTGGAGGTGAGAATTCCTTCACTATGATAGATTTGAAAGAAGTCATCTGTAGGTTTGAATAGGAGAGGGAGATAAATCAATCACTCAATTTAAGATGAAGTAATTTATAAAGAGTTTTCTATACCCATTTGGTTGACTAACACATCTAGTACATTTAGAGGTTGATGTGTTAAGTATTAAATAAATATTTGGGTAACTTTGTGATTATTTACTTGAATGATGTTATGTTACTAAGATTAAGAGAAGCACCTAAATCATTTCAAATCAATGATGCAAAGACTAATAGAATAAATTTTTTTGAACAATTTAAAGAGTTAAAAAATCATAAGGTTAGAGTTGGTATGCTTAATATGTATAATTTTAGTAAAATATATGAACATGGATATATAGGAAAGGTAAGATTGAGTATAGAGTGTCTTGTGTTGAATAGGTTGAATAACTAAGAGGGGGATGAGAGTTATTCCCACACAACTTATAAAACTTTTTATTTGTCATTTAACTCTCAAACAATAGTATTAACAACTTTAGATTTTTTGGTTAAGAACATCAGACATCTACATAAAATATAAACATTAAGAACACAGAAACACCAACATAGAGAACACTAGGATTTACATGGAGACCCAAAATGGGAAAAACCACAGAGAACCTAATTATCATGAAATGTAAAACACCTGTTAAGGTGACACCAGTATGGTGATTTTTACAAAGATTCACCTCTGGTTGTGCTCACTGCAAATAGGCTCACTATTGGTATAATAAGGCTCACTGCCAAAACAACAAGGCTCACTACCAATATGCAAAGTAGATATTAGAATGAAATCATGAACTATACCAATTATGCCTAAACATGCATGCTCAAATCCACAGTTAAGCTATACCACCACAACCACTAGTAGAACACCAAAGGATTGATCTACTACTTTTAGTATGCAAGTACCAATAGGATCTTCAATCTATCACCATAGTTACCACTTCTCACATACACTGTTGTCACAAGATTTCTTGACCACAATTACCACATTGACTCTATGCACATTCCACTCATGGATACGAATAAGTTATTCTTTATTTATATTAGTATATGATCTTACATATGTTGGCTTCACACGAAGCGTGTGACAACACTGATGCAACACATATTACATTTATATTTAATGAAAAGCATAGATCCTAAATCTAGGTAATACATAAGAACACAATATAATACATCCCATAGATTGGTTGAGCTTAATATATTACAATTCATTTTATTGAAGCCATCTAAATAACACACCCAAGTCCAATAGATGAAGACATAAAATAACCATTACCACCAAACAAATAATGTCCATAGTATGTTGTAGCCAAAGAACCAAACTATCTGATGAGTTTTGCACATTAGCAATCATCATAAACTAATAGGAATAGCCAAACACCAAAACCATACAAGAGTACTAATGTATATGAACCACTGATAGAATACAATATGCTTATCCTTGAAGCACCACTGAACATAAGAAATGCTCAACCAAAATTCCTATTCACATACCGATGAACAAAAAGATATACCCCATATTGCCAACAACCTACCGATACTGCCAAAGTGTCATTACAGAGGTTTTGACATCAATGAAAGTCAATTCTAGCAACAATACTAATAATATCCCCCTTTGGCATTGATGGAAAAACTTCAAAAACTTCTCCATAATGATAGCACTTTACTTATGCTCCAAAATACTCCCCCTATGTAAATTTTACTTGACTTGTCTCCCCCTTTTTGCCACAATGGAAAACGGCCAAACTGAAAAAGATATATGAAATATATTTAAAGTAACAAAAAATATTTTACTGAAAATACCTTTTAGTACCTCTCCTCCAAAAATGGAAAATCTTTCTTCCCCGCAGTAATTGTTGCCTCCATGCGAGCACACAAATTATCACATTCAACTAGTTTGTCAAATGATTTTGCCCTGTCCAAAAATTGAGACATTTGTTCATACTCTTATATATCGATTATGATGCCGAAAAAATGCTCCATTTTAACTTCAACCATATCCTTCACATGCCAGAAAGTCTTGATCAGGTCTTCTCTTTGTCTTTTTGGCAACAAAAATTCTTCCTAAAGTTCTCCTACTTTGATCCTCTACTTTCTATCCATGTCCTTAAATATGTCATGCATTTCTCCCAATTCCTTAAGCTCCATCTCAATCTTCTCACACTAAACTCTAAAGTTGACAAACATAGTAGGCCATTGAAGACTATACCAGTAGTCATTATTGATTTGTTCAATGCAAGATTTTGTTTCATCGATAAGAAGAGATAGTCTCTGTGTTGCACTGTCACACTTCTTATCAATTTTATTTGATACAATCTATTAATCAGCACTAAAGTTCAACAAATTATTCTCTATTTACATTACCATCTCTCAAGGAGGCATATTGGATACACTAGATACCATAATTTTCTTATTGATCAAATGGTCAATCAACAATTTCAACACCAAGGTCTTGTTGATTGAAGAGCATTCAGTCCAAAATACACCAATTCTGTCAAATTCCGCTTAATCAACATACTTTTTGTTGGCAATTTGGCTGAAGTGAGTACATAGATGTTTTCATTATGGAAACATATGATCCACATGAAGATCACACAGGTCTGAGAGCAAGTATAGCAGAGCGCATTGCAAATTTGTCTAAGTGTAAGAATGTTTTCACCAGTGCACCAGGATACAATTTTTGTTTGTGATGTTGACTGGAGTAAGTTCAATGCTTGTGCACTTGAACATAGACTCTATGATGACTAATGATGACCCATCTTAGAGCACAAGTCAGTACGGCATGTACGAAATTAGTTATGATAGTTTTATCGAAGATAGTGTTAAGTCGACATGACAAAATATGAAGGCAGAATTGGTAAAGAGTTAAGGGATTATTTTGTTTATCAAAATAATGACTTAACAATATAAAGGGATGACATCCTAGATGTTAACTCTTGGATAAAGATATATGGAAGCTGACCATGTAAATTTATTATCTTTAATAACTTGTATATATGTAATATGTAATTGCAAGAAGAAGAGAGATATGGAAATATTGTAATGATATGATGCGAATGTAAGAGCAGTGAAAAGACATTGATGCAAGCAGCATAAGGTTATATACCTTAATCCATTTTTGTAATAAGTATACATTTTACATTACTTGTTTGGGCAGTGGGCTCATCTAGTAAGTGGATTTTGTATTGACAACTCCTAACAGGGTTGAGGCTTCTAACAAGGCCTATAGTCCCTTAATCAAGACTGATACACTATATGCTTGTAATAGACTCCTAACAGGGTCAACATCCTTAACAAGATACTTTTGATTAGTGGATCTTTGTGGGTACCATCCCCACTGGGGTTTTCCCTTGGCTAGGGTTTCCTCGAGAACATATCATGTGTTATGAGTTCTTTATTTCCATTGCTATGCATATTGTTTAGCTTCTTATGTTATGCATGTATAAAGATAATATGTTATATCCATAATTGGGAAAAAGAAAAAGTTTGTAGAATACTGATTCACCCCCCCCCCCCCTCTCAGTATTCACTATTTATAACACTTTTAATAGTGTCATAAACAACAACATTTGATTCCTTTGTAGAAACCACAATTTTCTCCATTTCTTCCTCAAATTTTGTCTCCTCCTCTAAATCTTATTCTTCACGAGATTCTTCCTCTTCACTTTCTAAAATAGTAACAATTTACTTCTCTTTCTTACTTGTCTTTATCCTCTTTAGTTCAAAAGATGAGCCACCAATAACCACTTCTAGCTCTTTTTGTCTCAAAGAGGGACCACCCACAATTTCCTTTACTGGTAAAGCACCAATAATCACCAATATAGAGCTAAGATTATCCCAAAGAGTCATGAAATATGCCTTGTAGGCATCTACCTTATCTTCCAACCCTTCCAAGTACCTATAAATATTCTTAGTGATAGGCATGCTAGTCCTCCATACAAAATTCTCTTTTCTAGACAAATATATCATGAAATAGAACACTAAGCACATGACCAACAAAGTAAAATAAAAATCGTAATCATCTTCCATTGGTATTATGTACTAGGATTAGTACCTTCATAGGGTTAGCTTTGTCAAATAAATCAAAATAATAACTAAATTACCACAAAAGCAATCCAATTAAGCTATTTAAAAGACAAATGAGCACTCTATGGCTCTCTAATTAGGTATGCTAATGAAGAGCTCTCAACAAGCTCTCACTAGCGACAGTCCTAATATGAGAAAATATGATATCAAAGCTAAAACAAGTTAATTTCAAATGAAATTAGTCTAATTAGCTCTTAGATTTTCCTTTCTAGCTTAAAATTTCAAGAGGTTTGATGCTTCTCAAAAATTGTGGATGATTATTTCTTGAATTATGCCTTGCTTTTATAGATTTTGGCAAGGGTAGGGTGTGGAGTCAAGTTGATCAAGGTTGGGTTAGGGTCAAGTTCATGGTTCCACCTTTGAAGACCATTTAAATATTTTTTTCTCAAAGCTTGGAACAAGAGGACAAAATGGGTGGACAAGATTCTTTCTCCCTATGGGTGGTGGAGATTCGATGTGAGCTTGATCCATGTGAGCTTGGTTCTCAAATCCTATTGGTTGATGCATTTTCCTCTCATTTGGTGGTTGAGGGAAAATATAATTTATTTAATTGAATTCAATTAATATGTTTAGCCATGTGTACCCCTTGAATGGGTTGATTTGATTTAAATGAACTATGCAATTAATTAGATTAATTACATAATTAATTGATTTATCATGATTTATTCAATTTTAATTAATTTTATGGCTTTTGATTTTTAATTAAATTTGAATTATGGCTTGAGTGAAATTTTTCTTTGAT
Organism: Chamaecyparis obtusa; assembly: GCA_027943335.1. Lineage (NCBI taxonomy): Eukaryota > Viridiplantae > Streptophyta > Pinopsida > Cupressales > Cupressaceae > Chamaecyparis > Chamaecyparis obtusa. The sequence continues at coordinate 1,539,475 of BSBK01001224.1, read as the reverse complement.
TTTAGCTTGATTTGATTTAATTGCTTTGATTTTTGTCTCGATTTCTCACTTGATTGTTCTTGTCCACTTTTAGGTGATTACAAATGCCCCTCTTTGAATCGATGCATGAAGCGTATCGGTTCAAATAATGCCCTGATCATTTCTGATGTGAAGTCCTAATCAATTGTTGTTTGATTTGATGTGATAAAAGATGTGGATTTTGATGATAAAACTGATGCAGTTTTGATTGATTTGAAGTCCTTGATAGTTGTTTCGATGATAAGTTGCATGTTATGATGTCTGATTCGATATGATTTGATTTTTGATGCCCCTTGCGATAGATAAACAAATTTTTTTTTGATAAAATATTACAATTTGATTTGATGGTCGTGCCCCTGATTTGCTGATTAGATGTCGGTCCTGATTATCCGAGTGTACGCCCCCTCAAAAATGAAATGAAATTTGAGTGCAATTGAAAAATATGACATTTTAGGTCAATTAGCTTGAATTAGGTCAATTAGAAGTGAATTTTGATTTCATTTCTAACAATGTATTCGTGATTGTTGTATCTCAAATGCCCTTGATTTGGTAGAATGGGGGAAAAATTTGGGTCCCTGGTCATTTTCTAGTCAAAGATGCCCTTTTTAGGTCAAAATTGGCTATATATAGGGGTAAAAGTCATTTTTAGTATTCATTTTTACCTCTCCTTTTGTCTTTTTGCTCTGAGCCCTTTTTGTCTTTTTGACGATGGTGATCCCTATTCACAAGCACAAATTCAAGCGAGGTCGTCGATACCTGCGTCCACCTGGCTATGGACCTCTGGTATGTACTCTGATAACTCGCTTTGTCAATTTAATGCATTTAATCTAAATTTTTTTGGATTTTTACTGGAAAAACCCCTTTTTTACATTTTTAAAATTAAACAGTGCATACAATGCTTTTAGTAGCATGTACAATTTTTCTCCAACGCATCTGCAAGTTTTAATAGCACGTACAAATGGTAGAACTAGGGCAGAATTCACATTCACTTTTTTCTGCTGCGCATACAAATTTGATTGCGCATTTAAGCATTTTAGCAACATGTACATGGGTTTCCTATAGCACGTACTAAATTCTATAGCGCATACACTTTGAAATAACACTTTCAATAATTTTTCCAGCGCATTCACCATTTTAAACTACGCTTTTTCCTTTTAGTGCTTTTATGCATTTTAAAAGCATGTACACCCTTTTTGGTCAAATGTGCAAATTTCTAAGTCAATTTTTTGAACCATCTAGTGTCGTCAATCAGTCAATTAGCTTAGTTATCAAGATCAATTTGATAGCAAGTCGTATGATGTCAGTTCGAGTCATGTCATATTGAATGTTTGATTGTCAATCTTGATTTTGATGGTGGATGATGATAAATTTTCTATCTTCTTTGAATACAATTAGGGAACCTGATTGTGGTTTGATTTAGGTTTTGATAGTTCAATTGACTTTAAATGATCCAATATGTAATGATTTTAATTTCTGATGTGTTTAACTTTCTTTTTGCAGGTCGAGCTTAAATCGGTCAGAGTTCGTGGTTTGTACCTATTGCCATTTAGTATGATAGATGAATTGAGTGGTGCAGAGCGCTGAGTCATTAGTCGGTGTGGTTTGTCCTTTCTCCTTGTCCTTCCTCAATTCTACATAAATTGAGGTCTATTGACAGCTATGATAGAGTGATGACACTTTGACCATAACACCTTTCATTTGTCGATGGGGGAGATGACTATCACTCCAGAGGATGTGTACCAGATCCTGCACATCTTGACTCATGGGGAGCTTATTTATTATGACCAGGTCTATGATGGGACCACATGTAGGTGAGTGTTTGATGATCCTACCATTGGTTATTATTCCATTCAGTGGGTTTAATTCCCTTCTTTTTCTATTCTTCCTACCATCTTGGGTGCATGAGTTGGTGGATTCCTTGTACCTGATCGGAGAGGTCATGGCTTTGCTGTTGGTTGGGGTCGTATCTTAGAGGATATGATCATGCAACCACATAGATTCAACTGGAGGACCTGCATTCTTTTTCAATTGTATCATGAGCTACATGATGTAGTGTACTATCATGAGGCTACTCTTTCTGTCAGGGTGGTCCTTCATCTATGGACATGGGAGCACATCCATGCCACTCATCCCATTTCTGTTCATCATCATGATTTTCTTGGATGAAGGAAGTCGTGGTGGTGCAAGTCCATTTGGGAAAGTGATGAAATTGATCAGTTTGTTTGGAAACCATACATTGGATGTGAGGCATGGTCTGAGGATGTAGCTAAGTTACCCTATAGGTGCATGCCATGATTGATGATAGGGCGCACACCTTTGATTATTGAGCGGTTTTGTTTTCTGAGGTTTCTACGACAGTATGGGTGGATACAGGGCATGCCATAGGGATTGGCTTTATATGCTTAGGTACAGGTGGAGAGGTCGCTATGGGGCCCACAAATAGACTATCGAATAGTATGATAGGAGTTGATATAGTTTCCCCACCTTGCGTGGGATATGAGAGATCATATCATGGATGTCGGTATTACAGATGATTATGCTGAGTGGTTTTCTTAGAATCCATTTTCAAGGTTTACTGACCCTATGGAGAGAGTGTTGCATATTGAGGAGTCTAATGATGATGGTAGTGATGGTGATGGTGATGGATGATGTCAGAGATAAGGTCATTGGGGATGACGGGGTCGGTGAGCTGATAGAGGAGGTAGGGTCATTATCCTTGTGATTACTGCTGCACCTATCCCTCCTAGCGGTGGTGTCTGAATGAGGGGTGGTCAGGTTAGAATCAGAGGTGGTGTGGATAAAGCTCTACCTCACGTTGGTGTAGATAGATTGGCCAGATGGGGCCAACATAGGGTCAGGGTTTTCAGACAGGTGGGTGCACATGTTCTAGTTGATATGGATGCCCAAGCCGCATAGATATTGTAGATCAGGCATAGGGTCCACCAACACCTCCACAGGCTCCTCCAGTACAGGATCCCTCTTCTTCTTTTATGTCGTCTTCTTCCATTCTTCCATCTTCTTCTTCTTTCATTCGATCTTTGTCTACTTCCATTCCATCTTCTTCTATGGCTCCTCCATAAACTCTACCTGTTCAAGCTCCTCCCACACATGTACTAGAAAAGACTCCTCCTGTACCAAGATTGGCCTTAGATGTTCATTCTTTGCATTCTGAGATGTCAGCGATGAGACAAGAGGTGGCCCAACTTAGTTCAATGATGCAGACCTTCATGGCTGTTATTAATGAACTACAATTGATTTAGAACCTAATTAAAGATCTGTGATTAGAGATCACTAAGTTGTTGATTAGATATGTAATATGATTAAATCAGTAATGTGTTGTCATTGATGTCAACTAGTTTGACATCATTTATTTTGTAAGTTACTATACCTAAACATCTATAGAAAAGGAGTAAGAGAGATAAAGAACAAAAATATCTACATGAGGAAGATTTATATAACAGATGAGGATAAGGAATACATTGAGTAACTTGCTAATGAGTCTATGACCTTATGTTATTAACTTGATTATGTTTTATTCATCTATGATGAGGAAAATAACTGAAAGACACAAGGCAGTGTGGTTGGTTGATGAAGCATCACAGTATACACTGAGAAGTGTAGTGTATACCGAGCATAGTATAAACCAAGCTTGTGTTCACTGACACATTTCTTTGTTAACCGAGCAGAAGAAAAGAACTAAATGATTAGTTTAGCCCTTAAGGATTGATGAGCTATAAAGTACATCAAAATCAGTGATGGAGATAATGTTTGTTATGAAGATCAATGGCTAGCATAATTCAAGGAAGATCTAAAGGATGAAATCAAAATGTATTACTGGCACATCAGCCAAGGAAGGTTTAAGCAGAAAAATGGATGAAGGAGAATAAGTGGAAAAATCTAATGGAGGAGAAGAAAATAGGTTACTTGTCTATTTAAGAGACTAGACTTTCGTTATGAAACTAATGCCAAAAGAAGGACTATAGAATTATTGCATGAACAAGCTTCATGTATGCCTGATCAAACTAGTTAAGGAGAACCGAACTACAGAGTTTACCGAGCATCATAAAGCTATTACCAAGCAACAGTAAGTCATTGATTATTGTTGATACAAAATTGTTATACTGATCAGAGGATTTGATAGACCATAATATAGATCTAAACATCTTCAATTGAAGTTGTATTGTAATCAAATCAACTGCTGTTACATTTTAACCATTGTAAACAGAGAAATATTTTAACAGAGTAGACTTGAAAGTCTTATATGTTTCATTCATAGAATGAGCATTGTTATCCTATCAAACCCATATTGAATGTTGGTTGGATGATAATGTTTGGTCTAAAATCCTCTAACAAGGTCACACCTAACAGTGTGTTTGTAACCTTTAACAGGGTTGGGTCTTCATCGACCTCACTTCAAAAGAGTGAACATTTTTGGGTTTCCAATCCCAGGTGGTTTTTCCCTTCACAGGGTTTCCATGTTAAATCTTTTGTGTTATGTGTTCATTGTGGTGATTGTTTGTTATCATACTTTTCATATTACATGTTAGATTTGATCGGTAATCATTACATGTTATTTAACTGGTAATCGGTAAAAGCACAGACAGTATAGTATTTTATGTTACTGAGATGCAAAAGTTTAAGTAAATTGTTTTGGATTATACATTTTGATTTGGGACTGTGGATAACTGATTCAACCCCCTCTCAGTTATTCTAACAATTGGTATCAAATTTGTGGTTTCTTGGAACAAATTTTTAAGGACTTCAGCACAAAGGTCTCAAAATGTTTAAGAGGGAAGTGTAAAAGTTGAACAAGGATAACTTCACAATATGGCAAAGTCGAATGAAGCTGCATATATCTGGGATTGGGAATTCTGCCCTAGATCTGATGGAGAATGGATACCTTGCACCACCCAATGGTCCCTTGACCCTTGATCAATTAAGGGACAGGCATGAACATAATGTTACTATGATGGAGATTGTTGCTGCATGTTTAGATGTCAAATTTGAAGACATTAAGGACTTTACTACCGCTATGCAAATGTGGGATAAAATAGCTCAAGTTTATAGTGGTGATGTGAATGTCAAGAGAGCAAGAGCTGAAAGCTTAAGAGGTAGATTCGATGACATGAAGATGAAAGAAGGTGAAAACATTGTGCGGTACACAAATAGAATAAAAGAGGTAGTTCACGCTATTAGAGCAACAGATGGAGTTATTGATGAAGACACTATGGTAAGCAAAATTTTGAGAACCCTATTGCCTATCTATGCCATCAAAATATCTACAATTCATGAAAATAGGTCAACACCTAACATCACACTCACTCTTGATAATCTGATTGGAAAGCTTACAACATTTGAACTAAACAATTATGATAATAGTGTTGTACCCAATGTTGAATCCACTTTTATGACTTCTCTGAAGATTGGTAAGTCTAGTAATAGAAATAAGGATGATAGTGATAGCAATAGTGATGATGAGCTTGATGAACTTGAAGCTCTTATGGCCAGAAGGTTACCTAAAGGAAAAGGAAGATATAGAGGCAAGTTACCTCTAGCATACTTTAACTATAAAGAAGTTGGCCACATTGTTGCTATATGTCCACACAAGAAAGATGATGATAGAACCAAAGACTGATCTAAAGGAAGCTATGGGAGAAGATACAATAGAGGCTACCGACACTACAACAGAGATAACTGAGACAATAATGACAAAGGGAAGAAGGTATGCAACATTTCTAAGGAAGAATATATCATCGATACCGACACTGATGATGATGTGGAGGTAGTATTTGTGGAAATGAAGGATGATTCTGAAGAAGATGAAAGGTATGTAGAGACAAAACTTATCTCTAAGGTTAATTAGAATGATACATGGATTATAGATAGTGGTTGTACACATCACATGACTGGTGATGAAGAAAAATTTGATTATCTTGAAGAATACAATGGAGGATCTATAAGAATGGGAAATGATGCACCCTATACGGTAAGAGGTAAAGGATCCCTGATGATAAATGATAGATTAAAATGTGAAAATTATTATTGGGTAAAAGGATTGAACTATAATTTGCTAAGTGTGGCACAACTGAACAATTCAGGCCACTGAGTTGCTTTTGAGAGCAAAAAGGTGAAAATATTTGATGATGGAGGAAGACTTGTTGGAACTGGTACACAATCCAAATGTAATCTATTTTATCTTGATAATGATCAGTCTTCTTGTTTATTGATGAAAGATGAAGATGCATGGTTGTGGCATAAGAGGTTATGTCATGTGAATTTTGATAACATGATTAAGATTAGTAAAAAGAAAAGAGTTAGAGGTTTGCCTAACTTGTCAAAACTTGATCATGTTATGTGTCATGAATGTCAGAAAGGTAAAATGACTAAATCTAGTTTCAAAAGCAAAGACTATTCAACAAAGAAGATACTTGAGTTGGTTCATACCGACCTATGTGGTCCTATGAGAACTTAGAGTTATTATGGAGACATATATTTTATTCTTTTTGTTGATGATTATACTAGGTTGATGACTGTCATATTCTTAAAATAAAAATATGAGGCATTCAAGATGTTCAAGTGGTATAAAGAAAAATTAGAAAAAGAGACTGGTAAAGATTTGAAATGCTTAAGATCTGATAGAGGAGGTGAATTTATCTCTGATGAATTTACTAATTTTTGTAATGAGCATGGTATTAAAAGATAGGTCTCTACACTGAGGACACCCCAGTAGAATGGCATTGCTAAAAGGAGGAATAGGTCAATTGTTGGCTACGTAAGGACATTAATGATAGAAAAGAAGGTTGCTCAAACATACTAGAGAGAAGCCATTAGCACTAATGTCTATGAGCTAAACTGAGTACAACTGAAGAAGGACACTAATAGGACACCCTATGAGTTATGGTTTGGACACAAACCCACTGTAAGTTATTTCAAAATTTTTGGAAGAAAATGTTTTATTCTGAAAGATGAAAGAAATGGAAAGTTTGACTCAAAAGGTGATGAGGGGATATTTCTAGGATATTATAGTAAAAGTAAAGCATACAAGTGTCTAAGCAGAGTTACAAATAAAATGGTTGAGAATACTAATGTTTGAGTTGATGATTTTGATGATAAGAATATAGAGGAAAGTAGAAAGGAACCTGAGGACTACAGTAGATTCACTTACATTGAAAAACTTGAGTACCTATCGACACTGCAGACAGTGACAACTGGTTAGCAGGAAAACAATACCGAGGAACATGAAAAAGAAATCGATGAGCAGGAAGGACCTACCGAGAAAGCAAATGAACCTACACAGGATGAACAAAAAAGAAGAAATCGGATACTGGCAAGTTTTGTTAGAAGACACCATCTTGAGACACAAATCATTGGAGATAGACAAGCTGACATGCAAACAAGGAGTAAGACAAGACAAGGTACATGTCTAGTTTGTGAATATGAACCGAAGAATGTAAAATTTGCAGTAGAAAATGATGAATGGGTTAATGCAATGAAAGAGGAAATAGAATAGATAAAGAAGAACAAAACCTAGACCTTAGTACCCCAACCTACAGATAAGAATGTTATCGGTACTAAGTGGATATTCGGAAACAAGCAGAATGAGAATGGAGAAGTAACAAGGAAAAAAGATAGATTAGTATGCAAAGGATATGCACAGGAGGAAGGAATAGATTATGGTGAAACATTTGCACTTGTTGCTAGATTAGAAGGACTCAGAATGTTACTTGCATATGCTACACACAAAAAGTTCAAATTTTACCAAATGGATGTCAAGTCGGGATTTATGAATGGAATACTTGAAGAAGAAGTCTACATAGAACAACTTGAAGGGTTTGTGGATCCAGAAAAGAAAGATATGGTATGTAGATTACATAAAGATTTGTATGGTTTGAAGCAAGCACTGAGAGCCTGGTATGAGAGGCTACATACTTATCTATTAAGTATTGGATTTGTAAGAACAAGTGAGAAAAACAATTTGTATATGAAAGGAGATACTGATGATACTATTCTTATTGCTGAAATATTTGTGGATGACATTATATTTGGAGGACAAGATCAAATCTGTAAGTCATTTTCTGATGAAAGGAGAAGTGAATTTGAAATGTCTATGTTCGGAATGATGGTATATTCATCACACAATCCAAATATATTCAAGGAAGTATTGAAGACATTTGGCATGGAATATGCTAAACCTATGGGAACTTTGATGGCTATTGGATGTAAACTGACAAAGGAAGATGAAACTATAGAGGTGAACCCGACACTATACCGATCTATGATTGGTAAGTTAATGTATGTAGTGCATAGTAGACTAGACATAGCACATGCTGTGGGAATTGTTGCTAGATTTTTTGCAAACCCTCGAGAGTCACACATGGTTACTACAAAGAGAATCTTAAGATACCTAAAGAAAATAGAAGATTATGGATTATGGTATCCTAAGGAAGGCAAGTTTGAACTCAAAGTCTATACCGATGTTGATTGGGCTGGAAATGTGGATGATAGAAAAAGCACCACTGGAGGAGCATTTTTCTTTGGTGAAAGACTTGTTACATGGACAAGTAAGAAGTAGGCTTGCATTTCTCTGTCTAGAATGAAAGCAGAGTATGTTGTTGCTGCTACAAACTATTCAAATATTTCATATATTAAACAAGTTCTAGAAAGTATGATTGAGATAATCACTGAGCTGGTGATTATATACCATGATAACACAAGTGCAATAAACATTTCAAAGAATCCAGTGATGCACTCTAAAAAAAATCATATATCTATTAAGTATCAATACTTAAGAGAACAAGTATAGGAGAAGCAAGTTAAGCTAGAGTTTGTTACATCAAAAGAACAATTTGCAAACATTTTTACAAAGCCTCTACCGAAGGATACATTTGAATACTTGAGGACTAGACTTGGGGTCCATCCCCTATCTACTGGTCATTAATGTGATTTGGAAGTTGCATCAGCCTAATCTTATCAGAAGATCATTCATGTTGATGCAGCATAGTTCACACTTTGGATCATGTCTAAGGTTGTGAAAAGTTTGGAGAACTGGAACAAATTGGCATAGCAATAGACATAGATACAGAGTATGCACCAAACAAATAGAGAGATACTTGGCTACTACAGAGCTGTATGTTTATTTGTTTCTTTGGCATTGTTGTCAAAGGGAGAGATAAACAATATGAAACAATATGCACCAATGAGAACATTGCAACATCTATCTAAGGGAGAGACAAACTGAAAGAAAGGGAAAGCACCAAAGATTAGTTATTGAGAATAGAAGAAGGAATCTGAGAGCTGAAAAGATCATAACTATAGAATGTCAAAGCTCCATTTGTAATTTTGTTGAGTAATGTAGTGATTAAACATATTAAGCTAGGGAGAGCTAGTACAACATTTGTTCACAGAGTTGTAGAATACATGTTTGGTATGTGTATGGTATATTTCATATTACTTGAGTTGCCATCAATGCCAAAAGGAGAGATTGATGAACTACAACTGATTTAGAACCTAATTGAAGATCTATGATTAGAGATCACCGAGTTGTTGATTAGATATGTAATATGATTAAATCAGTAATATGTTGTCATTGATGTCAACTAGTTTGACAACACTTATTTTGTAAGTTACTATACCTAAACATCTGTAGAAAAGGAGTAAGAGAGATGAAGAACATAAATATCTACATGAGGAAGATGTATATGATAGATGAGGATAAGGAATACATTGAGTAACTTGTTGATGAGTCTATGACCTTATGTTATTGTCTTGATTATGTTTCATTCATCTATGATGAGGAAAAGAACTGAAAGACACAAGGCAGTGTGGTCAGTTGATGAAGCATCATGGTATACACCGAGAAGTGTAGTGTATACCAAGCATAGTATAAACTGAGCTTGTGTTCACCAACACATTTCTTTGTTAACCGAGCAGAAGAAAAGAACTAAATGATTAGTTTAGCCATTAAGGATTGGTGAGCTGTAAAGTACATAAAAATCAGTGATGAAGATAATGTTTGTTACGAAGATCAACGGCTAGCATAATTCAAGGAAGATCTAAAGGATGAAATTAAAATGTATTACTGGCACATCAACCGAGGAAGGTTTAAGCGGCAAAATTGACAAAGGAGAATAAGCAAAACAATCTAATGGAGGAGAAGAAAATGGGTTACTTCTCTATTTAAGAGACTAGAGTTTTTTTATGAAACTAATGCCGGAAGAAGGACTGCAGAATTATTGCATGAACAAGCTTCATGTATGCCTGATCAAACTAGTTAAGGAGAACCGAACTATAGAGTTTACCGAGAATCAAAAAGCTATTACCGAGTGACATTAAGTCATTGATTATTGTTGATACAGAATTGTTATACTGATCAGAGGATTTGACTGAGCATAATATAGATCTAAACATCTACAATTGAAGTTGTATTGTAATAAGATCAACTGCTGTTACATTTTAACCATTGTAAATAGAGAAATCTCTTAACAGAGTGGACTTGAAAGTCTCATATGTTTCATTCATAGAATGAGCATTGTTATCCTATCAACCCCATAGTGAATTCTGGTTGGACAATAAAAGTTGGGCTAAAATCCTCTAACAAGGTCACACCTAACAGTGTGTTTGTAACCTTTAACAGGGTTGGGTTTTCACCGACCTCACTTCAGAAGAGTGAACATTTTTGGGTTGCCGGTCCTAGGTGGTTTTTCCCTTCATAGGTTTTCCATGTTAAATCTTTTGTGTTATGTGTTCATTGTGGTGATTGTTTGTTATCATACTTTGCATATTACATGTTAGATTTGATCGGTAATCATTACATGTTACTTGACTGGTAATTGGTAAAAGCACAGACAGTATAGTATTTTATGTTACCAAGCTGCAAAAGTTTAAGTAAATTGTTTTGGATTATACATTTTGATTTGGGACTGTGGATAACTGATTCACCCCCCTCTCAGTTATTCTAATAGTTATGAGTCAGCATGGTTTATAGGCTAGTTTGAGTAGGGCTCCAGATGCTGATCGTGGTCCTGATGGTGCCAGTGGTTCTGGCAGTTGACCTATTTTTGAGATGAGATACCTCATTATTTGATGTATATGATTCATTTTTTATCTCAAGACATTGGACTCATATTATTCTTTGATCAATTGATGTTACTTATGATTTGATACTTGTTGATATTTTTTATGGACTTTGATTTCTAGATACTAACGATCTTTGGTGATATTATGGACTTTGATACTCAGTTGATTGATTTACTTTATATGATGTCATCATGTGTTGGACTTCATTTTTTAGTTACTTTATATGATATGCAGATCTATATGATTCTTATCTCTACATGCTTTGTTTTTATGCTTTTTCAAAATGTAGTTTATGATATGAATGCATGTGTTTAATATTCCATTGATGCAAATGCTTTTCTTATTTATGGCATAGAGTAGATGGATGCATATTTCACATGGTTTAATGTTGTATGATGATGTAATGGTTTAATGATTAATGCGATGTGATGATACTTATGGATGCATTTATTTGTTGATATGGATGTATGTAATGTAATAGATATAAATGTAATGGATTTATGGTATATAAATATGATGGATACAGCTATGAAATGTATGATTTAATGATTAATAATTTAATGATATGAATGAAATAATGATGAACTTATATGTAAATGTAAATGACCTAAGTTTGAATATACTTCCATGTTTTACATTTATGAATTTAGATGGATGCACCTAGATGAACAATGCAATGTACTAACAATATGATCTTAAAAATGCAATGATGTATAATGAATGGAATACAATCTTAGTAATGATGAATTAATGTAATTAAATTATGTTGATTAATTAATGGATGCAAACTAAGGAAATTTCTTAGATCTAATGAAAGATAATGCATGATAGAAATTAGATGTATACAAACTAACGTAATGTTTTAAAATAAACTTAATGAGATGCCATGAAATGCAATGAATAATGAAATGTGATGACCTTAAGAAAAATGATTATGAATGAATTTTAAAATGAATGCAAACAAAAAATGAATTTAAATGAACTTAGGTTAATGTCCTAAATGGATACAAGATTACCATGAATTAAATGAATCTAACAAATGCAATTAATCTAATGCAAGGCACCTTTTATTTTTGAGTTTTTTATTTTGATTTCTAACACACTCTATCACATATAGTTTTTTATGTGCATTTTGATTTTGGTTTGATTTTTGATTTACTCCACCCCCTTTCTTGTTTTTCTCTATTCGACTTTTTATTTTCAAAGTAAGATAGGAAAATCACTTAAGTGCTTTTAATCTAGAATGAATGCAACCAACTGTCACTATTCACAAATTAGGAGCTTATATTCATCATTGAGCAGTTTTGGAATCCTGAAATTAGTACAACCATCACTAGTTCAACTATGATGATATAAATACCTTTTTCATCTTTTTCATTGCTTTTCCCTCCTTTGGTACAACTATCACTGATTGAGACTAATCATGAGAGTACGAATACCAATTTTGCTGGATTCTATGTTGCAAGTGGATTTTGGTATTATGATATTTAACATCAAAATAGCCAAGGCATCCTTTTGCGTAAACAAACAAAATCTCAATTTCCCCATATGTACATGTCCTCAATAATTCTTCGATGATCACATCCTTAGACAAATAATACATACTTCAAAATTGTGACCTTAAGACACTCATTCAAAAACCAAGAAAATATCATGCTTTCATCATAGCTTGTCTAGTTTTAAAAATTTCATCGATTCACTAGAAAGACATGATTTTATCAATCAAGTCAACACTAAGAAAATGTTTGCATCATTTTTAAATCCATAGTTCAAGTATAGTTCTATACATTTCATATTTTTAATCTTGATAAAGATAAGTGTCCTTGTGAAATCTTGGATCAAAATTTTGTGTTTGTTTGAATTTTGGATTAGGATTTGGATTTGATTGTGCAAGTGTTTTGATTTTTGATTTGGTGTTAGATTGATATTTGCTGTGATGAATCCTTCCTCCTTTAGAGTAGATTTTTCCCCCAATTTGATATGATTGCGTTGTGGGACTTGGGACAATTTGCAGATTGGATTGGTGACAAAACCTTTAGGTACTTGCAAATGCAATTGTGGGATTTTATTATGCAATGTATACAAATGCTGGTGAATGCAATATTTACAAGCATGACTACTAGGCATGAGACTGACTTGGACTTTAAATGGTGCCTATTTACCAAGTTTTCACCGATTGAATGGATTTTCTCTTCTTCTTTTTTTTTCTATTTTTCAAGCTTTTTCTCTCTTTTTTTGCTACCAAGGTGCCTTTTTGCTAGGTTTTCATCAAGGCACTTTTTATCTTTTTCAATTTTTTTTTTATTTTCTCTTTTTTCAATTTTTTTTGGTTTCCATATCATCAAGGTGCCTATTTACTAGGTTTTCAGCAAGACAACATCTTTTTGAGGATCATTTTTTAATGTTTTAGCTTTCTTCATGCTCTATTTCCCACTGTTTTGATCTTTTCTGCATTTCTGATTTGTTTTCTCTTTTCTTCTTTTCAATGTTTTTGGTATTTTCAAGATCTATTTTGACTATATATAATAACTAGGATGCTCTCTCATTTGACATCTCTGATACTCTTTTTTTTCTATCCTTCTGAAATTGCTTCATGTGTAGAACCTTTTCAGGTGTATACTGTTTATTGGCTTGCAACTCTTCTCCTTCACAATCAGCTAATTTATAGGTACATGTCCCAAAAGATGAAGTGATCACAAAGGGTCCTAACTAGTTTGCTTCCCATTTTCCTTTCTTTTCCCTTTCTGCTTTATTCTTGGGATTTTATCATAAAACTAGGTCACCTATTTGGAATACCCTCGATTTGATATGCTTGTTATAGTTTATGGTCATTCAATTCTGATACACTTTTAATTGATCAAAATCTTGTTGTTGTTTTTCATCTAGCAGTTCTAATTCATGCCACCTAGCAACTCTATAGTCTTCTTCACTTAGTAACCCATGCAATGAGACTCTTAAAGATGAAATTTATACCTCCAAAGGTAAAACTACTTCTGCTCCATAGACTAGGGAAAAGGGTGTAGCTCCTGTTGGCATTCTAATGCTCATTCTATAATCCCATAGAGTAGGGTTTATTTGAATGTGCCAATCTCTACCTGAATTATCCATAGTTCTCTTTAATATTTTTAGGATGTTCTTGTTTGTAGCTTCTTCTTGTCCATTACCTTGTGGGTAATATATTAAAGATGAGTGATGTACCATTTGAAATTTTGTACATAATTCTTTCAAATCCTTATTTTTGAAATGTTTTTCATTAACTGTTATGATGGCATGAGGAAAACCATATCTACAGATTATGTGATTTAATATGAATAAGGATATATACTTTCATGTGGTAGTGGATAAGGGTACAACTTCTACCCATTTGGGTTAATAATTTGTTAACGTAATGATGAATTTATGACCATTTAAAGATGGTGGATAAATCATACCTATCAGATCTAAACCCCATTGATAAAAGGGCCAATGTGTTGTCATGGGATGAAGCTCTTGTGCTAGTACATGGATCAAATTTCCATGATATTTAGATTTATGACAAGTATTTGCAAAGTGACAAGCATCCCTTTCCATAGAAGGCCAAAAATATCCTATCCTAAGAAGTTTCTTAGCTAGGGTTAAACCATTTGAATGTGACCCATAAATCCCCTCATGAATTTATTATAAGGCTATGGTTGATTCCTCTTTCTCTAGACACCTTAGAAGCATTCCATCTAGACTTTTGTGATACGTGTCGGATACCAAGGCGTAGCAAGAAGCTTGGCATATAAAGATTTTCTTTTGATTTTTAGTTTGGTCTAAAGGTAAGATTTGGTCTTTCAAATATGTGTAAATGGCTCCATACAAAGGTGATTCATGTCCTATTAGTAAGAAAATGGTATGAGGATGGGAAGGGTCAAATACGGGTTTCTCAACTTCTTCTACCAAGAATTCATATCTGGCACTTTGATCTTGTATTTGGAGAAGTGATGCCAAAGTGGCCATTGCATCCACTTCTTTATTCTTATCCCTTGGTACTTGCTCAAATGTCATTAGAGTGAATTATTTCTTAAGATTCTCAATCATGTTCTTGTATGATATCAACTTATCATCTTTAGTTTGATACTCGTCATTAATTTAATTAATAACTAGTTGAGAATCTCCATAGATTTGTTACTTTCCATTATAATGCCAACTTTATGCCAATGACCAATGCTTCATATTCAGCTATGTTATGTGTGCATGAGAATATAAATTTGTATGATTTCAAAATTATGGACCCTTGAGGAGTAATTAATAGTATCTATGCTCCTGATCCATGTTGTGTATAAGAGCCATTAAAATACAATTGCCATGTTTTTACTTCAACATTAACAATTTCAGAATCCAAAAATTCCACTTGAATTGGATGTTCATCTTGTAAAGGTGATTCTGCTAATTGATCATCTATTACTTGGCCTTTGATAGATTTCCTGTCTACATACTCTATATCAAATTCACTTAGAACCATGACCCATTTAGCTAATCTCCCATTCAATGCTATTTTGCTAAGAAGATATTTTAAGGGATCGATCTTTGCAATGAGTTGAACCTTATGGGATAACATATAATGGCAAAATTTTTGGGAAGAAAAAACTACGGCCAAACATGCTCTTTCAATGAAGGTGTAATTCAACTCATACTTCACCAATTTTTTTCTTATGTAGTATATGGCCTTTTCCTTTCCATCTTCGTCCTCTTGAGCCAAGAGTGCCCATAATGCATGTTTTGTCATTGAGATGTATAAACTTAAGGGCGTGCCTCTGATTGGAAGCATTAATGTTGGATGATTCATTAGGTATTTCTTTAATAAGGTGAATGCTTCTTCACATTTCTCATCCCATTTGAAAATTGTGTCCTTGTGAAGGAGTTGAGTGAAATTGTGGCACTTTTTTGCTAATTGAGATATGAACCTTCTGATGGATTGAATCATGCCTTGAATATATCTCATTTGACTAATATTTCAAGGTGCCCCCATTTCCATGATTTCCTTTACTTTAGCTAGGTCTACCTCTATCCCTTTTACTAAAACTATATATCCCAATAGTTTTCCTGATTGCACACTGAATGCACATTTCTTTGTATTGAGTCTGACTTTGAATTGTTCTAATCTTACAAATATCTTTTCTAAGATGGGTATATGTTCTTCTCTTGAGTGGGATTTAGCAAGTATATCATCTACATAGTCCTCCATGAATTTTTGCATCATGTCATGAAATATAGTTGTCATGGCTCTTTGATAGGTCGCTCCAGCATTCTTGAGACCAAAGGGCATAACATTCCAATAGAATTTCCCCCATGCGCATGTAAATGTTGTCTTGTCTTGATCTTCTAGTGCTATATTTATTTGATTATAACCACTAAAACCATCCATAAGTAAGAACATTGAATGTCCTATTGTTAGGTCTACAATGGCATCTATGCTTGGTAGAGGAAAATCATCTTTAGGACAGGCAAGATTAAGATCTCTAAAATCTGTGCAAATTCTGATGGATTTATATGCTTTGGAAACTGGCACTATGTTTGAAGTCCACTTGGCATAGTCGATGGCTCTTCTAAACCCTACTTTCAACAATTTTTTCAGCTCCATGTTTACAAGTAAAGCTATGTGTGGATGCATCTTTCTTAGTTTCTACTTAACCGGTCTTACTCCTTCTTTGATATTAAAATGATGCATGATTAAATTCATATCTAATCCAAGCATATCATCATATGACTATGCAAAAATTATTTGTTTTTCTTTGAAAAATTTGATGAAATCCCTTCTATCCTCACTAGATAAGGATGTTTCTAAGTGTATGATTCTTGGCTCTGATTCTGACCGAATGTTCACTTTCTTTGTTGGTTAAATTAAGATAGGTGCCTCTGTTGGGTTTTCACCTTTGAAAACATTCTTTATTTCTTTTTCTTTTTGATTTAATGTTGCCACAATGTGGTTTTCAACAATAAATTCTTTCCATTTTTTATTTTTATTTTTTTTCACTTTTTTCTGAACTGAAAGGTTGAAACTCCACTTTGTCACTTTTCCTTGATATTCCATGGTAGAAGAAGGCTCAACCACATTAAGGTATTGGGACACCAAGTTATCATTCAAGAATGTAGGGAGGATGGTAGGTTCAATGGAATTCCATTCAATTAGTTCAGGATAGATAAGGGTCAAGGGATCAATGCTTTGGTTTGGTTCAGTAGGGTTTAAGGACATGACCTCATTTTTAGGTTCAAACATCCTATCGCTCAAATCTATGAGATGTGCCTCTTCAAGATGCTCTAGAGAACTAGGGTCAAAATCTTCCTCACTAGAATCTTCTAGGGTTTTCATTGGGTAAAAATCTTTTGGATTAAACCTATGGTTAGATTCCCCTATAGTAGGTCTCCATGATGGTATGTAAGGTTCTCCTACCCATTGATTTCCTTCAATTTCCTGACTTAGTACATTATCTAAGAGCTCTTGGCTAGAACTTGAAGCCTGATTCTGATATGATTTTGAGACTTGTTCATTTCCCTTGCTAGGAGTATAGGTATGGATGACATCAACTTCTTTATCTTGACATGACTCACTTGACAATGAGTCCCATTCCCAATTGTTTGAATCCTCATCACTTTGGGAACCTAGTTGTAAGATTTGGTCATAAACCAAGGGATGCTTCTTTTGAGTGTACCCTTGTTCTAGGTACCCTAATACAGTCTTCTCTTTACTATCTCTCCATGACATTTCAATAGGTTCTATTAATCCTTCATTTCTTGTACCTAAAGGCCCTTTTCCTTTGTATCCCATTTTTTTTCATGATTTGAAATCCTTTTCCATATTGGTGAGTAGGAATGCTTATGTTTTGAATGCACTTTTTATGGGCACTTGATTCCTCATCTTTATATAGCCAATTTAAGATTTTATTATCTTCCTCATCCATGGATGAATAAGTGCTTGCCCTCACAAAGTGATCATTATATTTATGAGGTAGATTAGATGGTCTTCCATGTGATTTTGGAGATAAGGGTAGATTCATCATGGATAAGGAATATTCACCTACTCCCCTTTGTTTGATTTGACATTGCTTTTCAAAATTCTTCATCATATGATCCATTTTTTGATAATGGGCATATTTGGTGTAGATTTGAATGGATCTTTCTTGGTCTTCCTTTTGTTTCTCAGGAACACTTTCCTTGCTAACCTTCTATTTTATTTTTGTCGATGTAGTTAGGTTAGGAGGACTTTGATTATTTTCAATAACAATTTCTCTTTCTTCTTTTTCTTTTCCCTTCAAAGATGGAAGATCTTTTGAACTTTTCCCTTGTTCTACTCTTTGGGAAATAGACCCTTCTACATTATGTGGGACTAAGGATTCATTAATAGGCTTCATGTTATTACAATATTAGAAGGGGTTCTAATCCCCGCTTACCATGACTTCTTGTCCTAGGTAGGGAAATTTGAGACATTGATGGTAGGTTGAAGGTACGGATTGCATTTCATGGATCCACGACCTTCCTAATAGGATATTGTAAGTCAATTTTAGATCAAGGACTTGGCAAATGGTCTCCTTTTGCATCGGACCAACTTTGATAGGAAGTACTATGACACCTTTGGAAGCTCTTTCTTCATCATCGTAGGCTTTTATGGTTATCTTTTTCTTTGGGTCAATAGCCTCCTCAGAAAATCCTAAGGCTTTAACTAAGTTTAAGGTACAAATATTCAAGTCAGCTCCCCCATCAAAGAGGACTCTTTTCACTCTATGCTTGTGGATTAGGACCTCTATATGTAAAGACAGATTTTGTGGGTGGTTTAGAGACATATCATCTTGTTCTGAAGATGATAAACAATGGGGTGCAACAAGATTGCCTACCATGTTTTGGAATTTATCTGCATCTAAATTTAAAGGCACATTGGTCTCCACTAAGGATTTTTCTAGAATCTCCTTATGAGTTGGTGAAAGCTTGAGTAATTCTAGAATAGATATTTGAGCAGGGGTTCTTTGCAATTGATCTACCAAATTATATTGTTTTAAAGATGAAGATGATGTCTGATTTGGTAAGACAATTCTTGGAGCACCTCTTGGCAAGGTAATCTTTGATGCTTTCCCCCTAGTTAAAACATTAGATGTTGCTTCTTTAGGCTTTTCTTTCACCACAACCACATTTATCATGTTTTCATCACTTCTTAGAGTATTGATGGTGTTATCATAAGTATGAGAAAAGTTGACCTTCTCATTACCTCTTTTGTTTTTAGGATTGATATTTGATGATTCCCATTTTTCATGATTTAAGAAAGGGTTTTTGAAAGCCGTATGGTCTTCATTATTTTGAGGCCCTTCCACTTTTATTGTTCCATCATCAATTAGGTCTTCAACAAGATGTTTTAATTTCATGCACTCATTCATTTTATCTCCCTTGTTGCAATGGTATTCACAATGATGAGAATCATTCCACCAATTAGGCTTGACTTGGGGTTCATATGGTTGTTATTCAAGTAAGGTAATGATTTTATTAGCCACCAAAATCCTTAATGCATTTTCCAAAGGTTTACCTAAAAAGGTAAATTTTCTCTTTTGATATGTGGAAAAGAAAGGCTTAGGTTTATTGACATTGGAGTTAATAAAGGGATTATTATTGTTGTTAGCATTGTTGTTTTTGTTGTTGGGATTGCTATTATTGTAAGGGGATTTGTTTTTTGATTGAAGTTATATGTTGAATTTTCCCTTCTTGATAAGTTAAAGGGGGTAGCCTTTAAGTTGTGTGCTTCCACAACTCCATCAATCACAAGATTTTTATTATTGTTTTTCAACCATAGTCTTGGTTTTTCATTGTGATTGTTGGCTCCTTTATTATTGTTATAATTAGATAAGTTATGATTTTCATTAGTGTTGGTATAGGGTTTAGTACCTTTGAATAACTTGATTTCCCCTCTTTTAACCAACACTTCTTCAATTTTGATCCCATTTTCGATAAGCTTTTCAAAAGTAGGGGGACATTGAAGTTGGAGCCTATAATTCATCTCCACATTTAGGTTATTCATAAATATCTCCATTTTTTCCTTTTCGGGTATACTTTGTGGATATCTTGTGAAAACTATTCTCCACCTTTGAAGAAATCCTAAGAAAGATTCACCATCTTATTGTTTAATGTCACATAGGTTAAGTGTGGTAATCTCGTGTTCAATGCTATAGGAATAATGGGTTAAAAATTTGGAGGCTAATTCCTCAAATGTATTTATCCCTTGCGAAAGTTTTGAGAACCATTCCATAGCTTGACCTCCTAAACTTCTTGGAAAAAATCTCATTAGATAAGTTGTATCATGCATGAATTTGATACTTAGAGCGCAAAACTCTCTAAGGTGATCTTGTGGGTCTGATTTACCTGTATATTTGTCATATTTTGGAAAGACCACATTTATCAGAAAAGGTTCCATAACTAAGCTTTTATCAAAAGGAAATGGGCACAAGACCTCGATGGAAAATGGCTTAGGTTTGGTTGCCTTCTTCATTAGGTCAATTTGGGCTTGGAAATTTTTTAGTTGTTTACTCATCGCACCCATCGGATTATCATCTTCCTTGTCTTTCTTAAGTTGATCAACGTCATAATCATGTGGAAGTTTCACCCCTGCTTGGGCTAAATTTAGGAAATATCTTTCCCTGTCTCTTTCTATTAGTTTGTCCATGACTTCAAGAAATTCAATGTCTTGAGCCACCCTATTAGCTTTATCTTTGAGTGTCTCTTTAGGTCCTTGATTAGCATTATTAATGTTGTTATTGTTTCCTCCATGGATGTAATCATGAAATGTGGAGTTTCTATCCATTGGATCAGTTCTCTTTTCAAAAAGATTTGGGAGACTATCCCCTTGGTTGTGATTTATGAAAGAGTTTTGAGATTCAAATTCAGGGACCTCTTTTGCAATGTAGGTGCCGTCTTCTTGTAAAGATAGTTTGAGTTTATGAGATCCTGTAGAAACCGACATTCAACAAGGTTTGATTTCGAATTGTTTTCCCCAAACTTAGTAATTGTTTGCTTTTATGAAGAGATTAAAAATATAAGATAAATTTTCAAAATGGATAGCTCTCACTTGTACGTATTTTTCAAACAAAGCAATCAAAAATACACTTGTTCTTTTTAACCCTCTACACAAAAAGTGTTTGAATTTGTAAGGACGTTATCACAGGTTTTTCACAAAAAAGCACTTCAAGCAATTACCTAGTTCACAAGTTGGTTTGTAAACATGGCTCTATAATGTAGGATTTTCTATTTTAACAAGGTATTTAATCAAGATTCCGTTCAAAATGGACATTAAGTTTTCATCCTCCAAAAATTAGGAGGCTTCCCACCACCGCTATGTCGAAGTTTTGTGCAATCCCGAAGGACTACTCGAGGAAGTTTGAAAGCTTAATATTCTTTTGTCACACACCCCATTAAAGATGCATGCATTTTATTTTATAGTGGGTTGGATTTTTGCAGCAAAGGCAAATGTATCCCACTTTGGGATGTCCCTCTCACTGGCCTCGTTAAGGCAAATCTTGGGAGGCAAGCCCACTAAAGATCTAACATATTCATATTGAAAGAAATAAAAATGGAATCAAGAGATAGCTTGTGGGAGTTTGATTCACCAAAAAGGTGAAGAGAATATCCCTATCTATTCTTTCTTCCCAAACACTATTAACAAGGTTCAATTACCAAAACCCACTAACTAATGGGAATTGAGTATTTCTACTCTTTTCCACAAAAAAGGGGTTGTTTGATTTAGTGCTTGATTTTATCCTTTAAGCTTTTTAATTACTAGATTTGAGCAAAAATCACAAGGCCACAATTTAAAGAAAATTTGACCAAGTTTAGGCTGACCTTCAATCGAAGCTAGCAAAGGCTAGAGGCCTTTTTGATGATTTTTACATGATTTATGCTTACCTATTGGCGATCGTTCCTTCCTTTTGGCTTCTCCTCCAACAAGTTAGTCAACACAAACAACCACAATGAAGAAAAACAAGAACAAAATTGGAAATTTAACCTTATTTATCAAATTTTAGGCAAATCGATTAAGGTAAGTAAATCCAATTTAATGAAGCAAATTTAGATTTGTAGGCTTCTAAAATTTTCAAATAATGTTCATATACCTTAGCTTCTTGTTGTAAATTATCCAAAACTAGTTGAATGTTTACAATATTCTTGATGCATGAGCATCTCGGCTCCTTGGGAATCCTGTGTCACCAAAAAGATGTTTGTAGTTTTATGTGTTGCTTGGTTCCTTCCTTGACCGAGTTAGTTTGGTGTTGCTCAGTTTCCTTTGTTTGCCGGTGTTAGTCAGTTATCTCTTTGGCACTCGGTGATGCTTGTCTGGTGCTCGGTTTCCTTACTGAGTTGTTTATTTTGGTTTTCTATTGAGGCTGACTTGTGCATTTAATTTGGGTCATAGATTTAATGTTGGTATCTATCATTGGGAAGCGTGTGGACCTGGATCTGGTTGTTCCTTCCATTGATGGTGGATCTAAAGGCTGACTGATTCGATAGCCTCTTGTATAAATATAGTTATTTGGTTAGAGTTTAGGTAGTAATTTTTTGGATAGAAGATAGAAGATTAGAGATTTTTGGTAGGTCCTCGCATGTTGGAGGACTTCTATACTTGATTGTAATATCTGGCATAAATTAGGAAGGCCTTACAGCCCGACATGTATGAATCAATTGAAGATAATATATGAAAGATCCCTGCATTCTCTCTCTCACTTGTTGTGTTGTTTCTTTCGTGTGTGATCTCTGCAAGGTGGACTTGGTTAGGGTGTTCCTTTGGCCCCTCTCCCCATCCTCCCTTATGTCAGGTGGTATTAGAGCGAGGTTAGATCTAGATCTAGGTTTGTGAACCTAGGTTTGAAGGTTCCTTATTGTGAAGCCCTAGTTGAATTGGTTGTGGGGTAGCAGATTGCGATCTAACTTGCAATTGCAAAGGCTTTTCAAGATGGTTCATGGGAGGTGAGATGTGGATCCAGGATTTGCATACATGTTGAGACAACTTGCTGCTAGATTAGAAGTTTTTGAAATAGCCCAGAGAAGAGGAAGACATCTTGAAGATGTTAGTGATGGTGAAATTGAGGTAGAACAAGGTGATGTAGAACCTGCACCTATGATGGATCAAGGTGAGGAAAGATTCTTGAAGGCTTTGAAAATTTTAAAGTCTACACCACACTTTAATCCCCCTGAGTATAGTGGAAAATTGGATTCTGATGAATTGGTGGATTGGATTACTAAGATGGAAAAGTACTTTGAGTATGAAACTGTACTTGAGGAAAGGAAGGTAAAAATTTCAAGCACACAGTTGAAGAGTCATGCATCCTTATGGTGGGAACATCTACAGCTGGATAGAAAGAGGAAAGGCAAAGGCAAAATCAAGATATGTAATAAAATGGTGAATAAATTGAAAGGAAAGTTCTTACCTTGTGATTATCAGATTAACCTAGTTAGGTGAATGCAAAGTTTGAAGCAGAAAGATAGCTCAGTAAAATAATATACTAAGGAATTCTATAGACTAGATATCAGATCTAGACATGATGAAGATGATGTGGAAAGAATTTCTATATACCTGAATGGTTTGAGAGTTTCTATCCAAGAAGAAATTAATTTGGTCAAATTGGAGAACATTGAAGAGGCTTATCAATTTTCATTGAAAGCTGAGGAGAAATTGAACAAGAGACATAAGCAAAGACAAAGAGGTAGAGGTGGTAGATTCCCTAGAGGAAGAGGTAGATCTTATGGTAAAAATAGTAGATCTAAACCTAAAAAGAAAACTCTGGATAAAGGAAAGACTGAGTGGAAAGGTGAAAGTTCATCTAGAGGTAGAGGCATTAACTACCGAGGTGGTTATAATAGAGGTGGTTTCCGAGGAACTTGTTACAATTGTGGAGAAGAAGGACATAGATCATTTGAGTGTACACATGCAAGTAAGAAGGCCGGTAGTAGTAGAAATGCTTTGGTACAAGAAGAGTCACCGGATGAGCCTAAGAAGGAAAATAACTTGATGGTAAGGAGAGCACTTTGGAATGAAGGTAAAAAGGAAGATTTGGTAAGGAAAAGTTTTTTCAAGACCAGATGTAGAGTTTCTGATGAAGTTTGGAAGGTAATCATTGATAGTGGTAGCTCGAAGAATCTGGCATCTGAGGAAATGGTCACAAAGTTGCAATTGAAAAGGTTGGAACATCTGAAGCCCTATAAGATTTCATGGATCAAAGATGAGCATACACTCTTGGTAAGTGAACAATGTTATGTGAATTTGAAAATTGGAAAGTACTATGATAAGGTGTTATGTGATATCATGCCTATGGCTTGTTGTCATATTTTGTTGGGTAGACCTTAGAAATATGATAGACATGTTATATATGATGTGAGATTGCATAAATATACTATTTGGGCTGATGGGAGAAGACAAATCTTGTTACCTTTGATTGAATAACCTGTTAGCAATGTTTTCACATCTATGAAAATTTGCTTGATGGAAGGAAGAAAGTTTGTTAAGGATTTAAAGAGGAATGATGTATGTTTTGCTGTGATTCCTAACAAACCGAGTAAGAAAATAGAGGATAGTGTCCATGAGGAGATTGATAAGTTACTCACCGAGTATAGTGAAATCATTTTTGATAATGTACCTGATGGTTTGCCATTGAAGAGAAGCATTGATCATTGCATGGATCTTATCCCTAAAGCTAGTTTACCGAATAAGGCACCACATCGGTTGACACTTACTGAGAATCAGGAATTGAACCGATAGATTCAAGAATTATTGCAGAAAGGTTTGATCAAATAAATTCTAAGTCCTTGTGCAATACCTATTGTATTGGTGTTGAAGAAGAATGGAGAATGGTGAATGTGTACTGATTCCAGAGCAATCAACAAGATAACAGTGAAATATAGGTTTCCTATACCGAGAATGGATGACATAATGGATAGTTTGACTGGAGCAAAGTATTTTACCAAAATTGATTTGAAAAGTGGGTATCATTAGACCAGAATCAGAGAAGGTGATGAGTGGAAGACTTCTTTCAAGACAAAAGAAGGTTTATATGAGTGGTTGGTTATGCCTTTTGGTTTAACTAATGCACCGAGTACTTTTATGAGATTGATGAATGAAGTTTTGAAGAAATTCTTGGTTAAGTTTGTGATTGTATATCTTGATGATATTTTGATATTCAATAAGACTAGAGAAGAACATTTGTTGCATGTTAGACAAGTTTTGTAGAGGTTGAAAGAAGAAAAATTGCTAATAAATCTGAAAAAGTGTTCATTCATGAAAGAGGAGATTGTGTATTTGGGATTTTTTATTTTAGCCAATGGTTTGAAAATGGATCCTGAGAAGGTTGAAGCTATTCTAAATTGGCCTACACTTGAGAGTGCTAGTGAGGTAAGATCATTTCATGGTTTGGCAAATTTTTACTGAAAGTTCATTAGGAATTTCAGTTCAATATGTAATGCTATGACTGAGACTATGAGAGGAGATAAAAGAGAATTCAAGTGGACACATGGAGCTGATAAAAGTTTTGAGATTCTGAAGCAGAAGGTTATTGAATTGTCTATTTTTTCATTGCCTGATTTCAATAAGGTATTTCAAGTGGAATGTGATGCAAGTGGAAGTGCAATTGGAGCTATATTGAGTCAAGAAGGTAAACCTATTGCTTTCTTTAGTGAAAAGTTGAATGATGCAAAAAGGAAATATTTTATGTATGATCAAGAATTCTATGTTATTATTGAAGCACTGAAGAAATGGAGACATTATTTGATACTGAGTGAATTTGTGTTGTATACCGATCATAAGGCTTTACAGTATCTGGGTAGTTAGAATAAGTTGAATCAGAGACATATGAAATGGGTTGAGTATTTGCAGAGTTATACATTTGTGATAAAGCATAAGAGTGGAGTCACTAACCGAGTTGTTGATGCATTGAGTAGAAGAAGATCTTTGATGATGGAGATGAAAATTGAAGTTCTTGGCTTTGATTACATGAGAGATTCTTATGAATTTGATCCTAATTTTTCTAAGTCATGGAGAAAGTGCATAGCACCTATTCAAGATCAACTAAGTACTAAATGGGATGAATATTTTATGTAAGGAGGTATGTTGTTTAAGGGTATTCAGTTGTGTATACCGAGAGGAGAAATGAGAACTAATTTGATAAAGGAGAAACATAGTAGTGGTTTTGTTGGACACTTTGGTGTTGGAAACTTTGGTGTTGAATTTGCTTAAGGAGAAATACTTTTGGCCACAGTTGTATAAAGATGTTCAAAAATTTGTGAAAAGTTGTGGAATTTATCAAGTTGCAAAAGGAGTAAGTCAGAATACTAGATTGTATACATCAATTTCTGTTCTTGAGAAACCTTGGATTGACATAAGTATGGATTTTGTTCTTGGCTTACCAAAGATAGTAAGAGGTAATTGTGTGTGAATGCTTTGCACCTTCATGAAATTAGGATTAATATCTAATAATCTTAGCAAATACAATGGAAATTTAAACTAAGAATTGCATATGAATCCATGACATCTCATGGCTCTCTAATTAGATGTGGTAAGTAGATCTCTTAGCTTAATCTCCACTAGTGACACTTCTAAAATGAGAAATATGATACTACAAATGCTTATTCTAGCTCACTAACTCTCAAATTGATACAAAGATAATTCAAATGCTCTTAAATGCTCTTGATTGCTATGAAAATGACTATAATAAGGATGCTTTGCAAATGAATTTCTAAGATGATTATTGCTCTCAAAATGCCTCATACTTATGGTAAATTCCCAAGGGTAGGGGGTAGAGTGAATTAACCATGATTTACCTTTGGTTGAGTCTAAAACTTTGCAATGTTCATAAATGGGGGGACAATTTAAATGTTTGTCTCAAAGCTTTGGACAAAGGGACAAAATTGAGTGGATGAGATTGAAACTTTGGAATGAGTGATTGAGATTCATTTCTTTTTCGAGTGATTTATGTCTTTTTGTCCTCAATTTTCATTGGTTGCTCAACTTTCTTGAAAGATATTAGTATTTATTAAATTCTATTAATTAATTAAATTTATCCATGTAAGGGAATAGGTTCATTTTGATTTTTGATTTAACCACTATACAATTAATTGATTAAAATCAGTTATATAGTGCTTTTCACCCCTTTAAGCTTTGATTTAATTATTTAACATCATTATTTAATTTTTCTTTTGATTTTATGAATTTTGTCCAATTTGATTTAATAATGTCCATTTAAATTTGATTTAATCCTTTTTATGATTTTGAGCCATTTTATTGATTTAAAGCACTTGCCCATTTTTTAGTGTCTACAAATGCCCCTCTTTGAATTGATGTGTGAAGAACATTGATTCAAAGATTCTTTACTCTTGATCACTTTTTAGGTCCTGATTTACTGATTTGTTGATTTACCACTGATATGCGTTTGATATGCTGCCTAATATGATATGATAAAGTGATATGCCGTTGATAATGATTCCAAAAAATTTGATGCCCCTGATTCCATTGATGTTTTGATGCTAATTTGATACTCTGATGCCCCCTCATAAATAAAACATATTAATTGTTTGATTTGAAAAATTTTGATTGATTTATTTGGATCCAATATGTTTTCATTTCTAAAATTCATTGATGATATGCCATGATTTTGATAATGCCCTGATTGATTGATAGGTTAATATAGGTCAAAGTCAAAATTTCACCTCTAAATTAGGTCAAAATTAGCTTAAATAGGTTGAAAAACCTTGATTTACTATTCATTTGCATTTTTTGCTTCTGAGATTTTGCTCTGGTTCTACTTGGATTTTCACGATGGTTGTGCCTATCAAAGAGCATCATTTTGAGAGGAGTCATCGGTATCAGAGACCACCTGACTATGGAGCTCCTGTGACTTATTGCTAAGTTCCTTTTTGCATTTATTGCTCATTTTTAGCATTTATTGCATGTTTTTTCATGTTCTCGCATTTTTGAATTTGCAAAATCACGCCTAGGAATAGTTAAAATGTCACGTAGCCCTTTAAAGTGTCGCATCTGTGCTCTTTACTCACTCTTGCACGTAGTAAAGTGTCGCTTAACCCATAATAAACTCTTGCCTGCTAAAAATCTTTTTCCGCGTAGCAGTAAAATTTTTCTTCCAATTTCCATTTAGTTTTCTGCGTAGGAAACCCTAGTTTTTAAATAACTCCTAGGCTCTATTAACTTCCACCTAGGATGATGAAGTGACGCGTAATATGTGAAATGACGTGTAGTAAAAATAAAATACTGTGTTGTAGATTTTCTGCACCGCTTAAGGTAAAATGTCGCCTGGTAATGGGTAAATGATGCCTGCAAATTTTTGACTTGATTTTCTTATTTAAAATTTTTTTTGATGTCGTTGACTGATCGTTTGAATTCCAAGATAGTTTAGGTCTATTATAGTTTACCAAAAAAATTGATTAATGATATCAGGATAGTGGTACCAATGAATGTTTGATTATGTCAATCTGATAGGATAAATTTGATAAGTAGGACTTGTTGCTTCATTCTCAGGATATAGAGACATGAACAAATGGTACTGGGTTTGATTACTTTGCCTCTTGATAGACTGATTAACTTATGATAACTCATTGATATGGTATACTGATATGATTCCTTTGATTTGAAAAATAGGCACATTTTTGTAGGTTGTATATAAAAACCGTCGCTTCTTGGGTGATTGATTTAGGTCAGGCTCTAACTCCGGTAGAGTATCGAGTGATTGAGTTATGCAGTCTTCATTTCCTCCTTGACATCCTGTGGTTTCAGCTGAACTGTGGTTTACTTACCACAGTGGCAGAGCGATGGCACTCTGACCACAATACCTTCCACCTTCCATTTGGAGAGATGACTATGTTGGTGTAATTAAGTATTTACTAATTACACTTTACTTAAGTTTACTTAGGATAATGCCTTTGCATAATTAGTTGTCTTTGAGACACCTAGGAGTTTGCATTTATTTTTAGCACATGGTTAGGATAATCTCCACTTTAGGTGTGATAGTTGTCATCACATACCTCTTTGTGTGTGAGATCCACCTTTAGTGCTCTTATCACATTATCATCCTCTCATTGTTGCACATGTTGCACATACTTTGATGTACAATGGAGGATGATCAACCTTTGGTGGACATGTGATTCCACCTTGTGTGGGTGATATCTTATCATTTCCTTATCATGTAGTCTTATTGCATTGTCTATATATTTAGGCACTCCTACTATGTAATCAATCATTGAATTTATTATTCATTATTTGATCATTTGATCATATCACATTTTGTCTCTCTTGTGTTATCTCTTGAGCTTCTAGATCTTGGCATTTATTCTTTGCCTTAGGCAAATTCTTACATGGTATTAGAGCAATATCAAAATTCTTACAGACTATTATTCCAGAGCAAGTCTACAAATTATTACAGATTCTTTACCATGGTGAGATGGTGTATTATGATTCTATCTACGATAGCACTGTCTGTAGATGAGTGTTTGGAGACAACACCATTGATCATGATACTACTACTTGGGCTTAATTTGCTTCTTTCCCCAAATTTCCAGCAATACTTGGTACTTTGATTGGCGGTTTACTGCTTCCCAACCATCGAGGTCGTGGTTTCTTAGTTGTATGGGGTAGGATACTTGAGGATCTTCTTGCTCAGCTTCAGTGCTTTGATTGGGGCTCATGTATATTAGCATAGCTTTATCATGATTTACACAAGGTCGTTTA
Organism: Chamaecyparis obtusa; assembly: GCA_027943335.1. Taxonomy (NCBI): domain Eukaryota; kingdom Viridiplantae; phylum Streptophyta; class Pinopsida; order Cupressales; family Cupressaceae; genus Chamaecyparis; species Chamaecyparis obtusa. The sequence goes on along the minus strand of BSBK01001224.1, from coordinate 1,509,666 downwards.
TAGAGAGAGTACTTCCTTATCGACAGGTGCAGTGATTTTGCAGTTATGGGTATGGAAGCATCTTCCCATTACTAGACCTATTTCAAATAGGATTCAGCCATGTGGTTTTCCTTATGCTTTTCTATATCACAGTATGGTTGTCCAACATCATCTAGGCAAGACTGAGTACTGGCACTAACAGATTGATGATCTTGATTAGGTTCAGTGGCATCCCTACATAGGATGTGAGCACTGGAGGGAGGATGATGATGAGCTCCCTTATATGTTTGCACCTCGATGGATGATCGGCAGGGCTACAATTGTTATTAAGCATTTCTACTTTAGTCAAGTTTCTTGCCAGACGGCAGAGTACATGATATGCCTTAGGGTACAACACTATATGCTAGAGTCCAAGCAGAGAGATCCATGTGGGGTCCTCAGATTGATTATCATTTTTCTTGTGATCAGATTGCTCGGTTGGGTTACTGTAGATGGGATATGCTTATAGGTATTGCTGATGCTAGTGTGTCTCATGAGTTTCGAGACTGGTGGGCTCAAAACAAATTTCCTAGATTTATTAATCCCATAGAGCCTATCCTAGGTCATGATGACAGATCTGAGGGTGATGATGATGACGGAGATGATGATGTGGATGGTGGGGGTGGTGGTAGGAGGAGACGTTAGAGGTGATGACCATAGATAGGACATAGAGGTCCTCAGGTCATTGGGCGAGGATGAGATGGGCCACGAGTGCGAGGTGGTCATGCTAGGGATAGAGTTAGAGATGATCATGCAGCTGAGATTGTATGCCCTAGAGCAGCAATAGGTGATAGGTAGCAAAGATGCCAGAGACATCAGAGATAGTAGAGATAGGTTCATGTAGAGGCTGTTAGATAGATTCCTAGGGGTATGGATCCATTGGTTCAGTTACAAAGAGTTGCCTTAGCATAGCAAGATCAGGACCAGGTACAGGAGGATCAGGTTTCGATACAGTAGGTGCCTCCATAGGTTCATCAGATACCTCCACAGGTGCAGTAGTCATAGGATATGGGCCAGAGTTCACAGGCTGCCCCTAGTATTGATAGTGTAGTGGGTATGTGCAAGATCATGAGGGGCCAAAAAGTGGCGATGTCAGTTCAAAACTTTGACAATGTAGCTGACGACTTTTTTTTCACTCAAATTTGATAAAATGAAAAGGGTATCTTAAGGAGATTATCATCTTTCTATCGATATAATTGCTATCAAATTTTGAATTCGGTAAGTAATTATTAGTTATTTTCTAATTGAGCTACCTCTAAAGTGTTGATTTATATACTGATTGAAAAATGACTATAACTTTCAGATGGTATAACATTTTTGAAATTTGAAAAATGCGTCACATTCTATGCTTCACCTACTATAAGGAAAAAAGAAAAAAATTTGAATTTTGTAAAGTTTTGAATGAGTTAAGGTGGTCAAACACGAGAGTTTTTTTATTTTGAAAATGTTGTAGCAAAAAATTCATAATTAATTTTTTTTTTGGAATAAAATTACAAAAAAATATGTGTCACATCCGGGCATGAGTCTACTACTTATATATAAAATCTTATAATAAAATATTATCATTTGATTATGATTAAGGTGGTCAGACATACACCTACTTCTTATTTTTTTCCTAAAATTTTTGTACTACTGCATTGAAATCTATACTTTTCACCAATCATACTAAATTTTTCTCAAAAAAGGCCTAGTATTTTAGAAACTACATTCAATTTTCTATAGATTCTATTCTTACAACTTTTTGATATTAGGTTCATAGCTAGTTGAAATTTTCACGTGAAGTTGACTAACCCTGATTTGCTGATTTTTCTTTGCCACTTAAGGGCATAGTTTGGCCCCTCATGATCTTGCACATACCCTAGCACGAGATGTTTAGTCGATGACGACAGATATATCTACTATTGTGGGTAGATTGGATCAGGTAGCCCTACTGATGCAGCAGTTTATGACTCATGTGATTTAGAGACCTAGCGTAGTGAGCACTTCTCAAGCTCCTCCACATAATAGACAAGATGGCAGGGGTCCAGATGGATCAGGTGTTGGAGATGGATCGGGTGCTGCTATGATTTCTTGATGATTTGATTACATATTTGATCATTTGTTGATGTCTCTTGTATCACGTTTCATGTTATTTGATCGGAACATTGATGTACCACTTTCATGATATTGTATCTTGATATACTGATGCACTGGATCATTTGATGAACACTTATATGATGATATACCTCCTTGATTATGTTGATGAGTTTGTTATGAGATTATCTTTAGATGCAGCTATATGATATTTATGATGCATTTTATTTGTGATTATGTTATGGATGCAACGTATCTTATTTGTGATATAGATAGATGGATGCATGGATGTATGAATTTATGACATGTTTTTCTATTTTTCAATGTATGAATGCAAAGTGTTTATGGAAAATATGAATATGAATGCCCCTATGTTTTTTATTTTTGTATGCAGTTTTATCCTTAATTATATGTATGCAAAAGATGGATAAGTAATAAAAAATTTCTTTCTCTTTCTCTTCTGCTACAATGAGTAATGAATAATGCTATACATGAATGCAAAAGATAACCTCATTTCTTTATTGATTGATTTTCAAGGAAAAATGTTTGATTTGAACCCTGCCCATTTCTTTATTGTTTTGACTAACCACGATTTTTAATATACCCCTTGTCCTTGGAAAAATAACCATGAATAAGTGCAAGTACTCTAACATGATAATGCAATTAATCTAACATGATAATGCAATGCAATGCAACTAAGTGTCACCAACTTTTAGCAAAGAAATGCCATAGAGATAAATTTTCATCATTGAGCAATTTGGGACCAGAAAGTAAGTACAACCATCACTGACTACAACATGATGATATGAATACCACTTTGTTTTTCACTTTTTGGTAACCTCTTTTGAAATGAGTACAACCCTCACTAGTTGGATGACCAAACTATGGGAGTATGAATACCGGTTTCAATGGATTCAATGTTGCAAGTGGATTTTGGTATTTAAGATATAGAAGATCTAAATAGCCAAGGTATCCATTTCTGTAAACAAGCAAAGGTTAATCCTTCATCTTATGGGATAGTCCTCGATGGTTCTTTGATGACCATGTCGTCAGACAAATTTACATAGGTTGATGAATCTTCCTTAAAACAATCACTCAAAGGCAAGAAAATATCATGTCTCTATCATCGCCAATATACTTGAAATATCATCTATTTAGCTAAGAAGATGTGATAAAAGTCAATTCCAAAAAGATTATAAAAAAGAAAGCTTCAAGTGTTTTGCAATGTTTCATGATTTTCAAAAGGAATTTCAACTATTTTGATCTTTAAAGTGTTTTGTCAATTTTTAATCCTGAATAATAAAGTCAATGAAGGCTCAAGGATCAAGTTGTAGGATCAAATACTTAGGTGTGAACAATGATATTTATCAAAGGTTCACAAAAATATCTCTCTTTTGAAGCTCTGATAAGTCTCTCTCTGATGTGACCGAATATATCACTATTGAATCCGTTTGGTACCAAATTTCCAATCCTCTTCTACCCCCAAGTGATAAATGTGATCGTACAACGAACTTAGGGCCATAAGCAATGCAATGACGCAACTGAAAAAGCTTTATTATGACCATGTACAAATGACGGATGCAATGAAGGTTTACAAGTGGGATGATGGAAATGTAGTATGGACACATGCAACTAGGAAATGACTTAAGGAAACAAAAGGTGCTTGATTGCCAAGTTTTCACCTTTTGGGTCTTTTTCTCTTTTTTTGCTACCAAGACGCCTATTGCTAGGTTTTCACCAAGGCACTTTTTCTTTTTTTTCTTTTTTTTTTTGTATTTTTTTTCTTTTCAATTTTTCTTTCTTTCTTTTTCTCTTTTTTCAAATGTTTTTTGGTATTTTCAAGATCTCTTTGGCTATGTACAATAAATACAATGCTCCTCATCTGATACTCTTTATACTCTTTCATCTACCTCATGTATAGAACCTCTTTAGATGTATGCTATTGATAGGCTCTTGTAACTCGTCTCCTTCACAATCTGCTAACTTATAGGTTCCCATCCCAAAAGAAGACACAATGATGAATGGACCAAGCCAATTAGCCTTCCATTTTCCTTTCTTCTCTCTTTCAACTTGATTCTTTGGGTTTTCTCTTAACACTAAGTCTCCTACTTGAAAGACTCTCTATTTGATATACTTATTGTAGTTCCTTGAGATTCTGTTCTAATAGACTTTCAGGTGTTCATATGCTTGCATTTGGTGTTCTTTATCAACTCTAATTTTTGAAGTCTGGCAACTCTATAGTCTTCATCTATGATCAACCCTTGCAATGACACTCGTAAAGATGGGATTTTTACCTCCAATGGTAGAACAACATCAGCTCCATAGACTAATGAAAATGGTGTGGCTCCTGTAGGCATTCGAATTCTAGTTCTATAGGCCCATAATGCTGGATTTATTTGCACATGCCAGTCTCTTCCTGACTTATTTACCGATCTCTTCAAAATTTTCAAAATATTCTTATTTGTAGCTTTAGCTTGTCCATTTCCTTGAGGATAATAAATGGATAAAGAGTGATGTGTGATATGGAATGTGCCACAAAGTTCATCCACATCTTTGTTTTTGAATTGCTTTCCATTGTCTGTGATTATGGCATGAGGGATACCATATCTGCAAATGATGTGGTTCAAGATGAACATGGAAATCTGCTTTCTTATGGTCGTGATCAAAGGAACCGCTTCTACCCACTTAGTGATACTCCGTTGTGGTGTTGATGTACTTGTGACCATTGGAAGATGATGGATATATGACACAAATTAAGTCAAATCCCCATTAGTAAAATGGCCATGGTGTAACAAATGGGTGCAAGTCTTGTGCCGGTGCATGTATCATGTCGCCATGATATTGACATTTGCTGCATATTTTAACAAACTGACAAACATCTTTCTCTAAGGTTTTCCAGAAATACCCTAAGCAAATAATTTTCTTGGCTAGGTTTAACCCGCTTGAGTGCGACTTGCAAATGCCCTCATGAACCTCACGTAAAGCTAACTTAGACTCCTCTTCCTCTATACATCTAAGTAACGTCCCATCAAGACCCTGGCGATACAATGTTTCAGAAAGGATTATGTAACGGGCTGATTAGCGTATGAAATTTCATTTTTGGGCTCGTGATTGGTCTAAAGGTAGCACTTGGTCTTTGAGATAAGTATATATAGGGCCTTACCAAGTTGAGTCATGTCCCTGAAGTAGGGAAACAATTTGGGTTTTAGGAAGGTCAAATGTCGGTTGTGCTAACTCTTCCACCAAGAATTTGTACTTCTCATTTTGATTGGTTTTTGAAGTAAGGAAGCCAAGGTTGCCATTGCATCAGTTGCTCTGTTCTTCTCTCTTGGAATTTTCTCAAATGTTATCAAAGAAAATTACTTTTTCCATGCATCAATCATAGCCTTGTATGGCATTAATTTGTCATCTTTGGTATTGTATTCATCATTGACTTGATTGATTATGAGTTGAGAATCACCATATAATTGAAGCTTGGTGATGTTCCATTCTAAAGCCATCTGAATGCCGATGACTAAAGCTTCATATTCTTCTATATTGTTTGTGCACAAGAACAACAATTTGTAGGACTTTGGAATAGTGTACCCTTGAGGGGTAATCAATAATATACTGGCCCCAAAACCTCCTTGTGTATATGAGCCATCGAAGTACAACTTCCATGTCTTTGCTTCTATGTTTACAATTGTGGAATCTAGAAATTCCACTTGAATGGTTTGTGTGGAAGTTAATGGATTTTTAGCTAAGTGATCTACTATCACTTGTCCATTTATTACCTTCCTATCCACATACTCAATGTCGAACTCACTTAATATCATGACCCATTTTTCTATCCTACCCGTTAAGGCAGTTTTGCTAAGAAAATACTTTACAAAATCAATTTTGGCAATTAGCTTCACCTTGTGCATCAACATATAATGTCTCAATTTTTGAGATGTAAAGACAACTGCTAGACAAGACCTTTCCATGAATGTATAGTTAAGTTCGTATTTGATCAATGTCCTACTCAAATAGTAGATTGCCCTTTCTTTACCTTGTTCATCTTCTTGTGCCAAAAGCACTCCTAGAGACCTTTTGATAGTGGATATGTACAATAGCAATGGTTTTTCCTTGATTGGTGGCATTAGGATAGGTGGATTTATTAGATAGGTCTTCAATAAAGTGAAGGCTTGATCACATTCTTCGTCCCACATGAAAATAGTATCTTTGTGTAGCAACCTTGTGAATGAATGACATTTTTCAGCCAATTGAGAAATGAACCTTCTTATGGATTGTATTTTGCCTTGTAGAGACCTCATTTGACTTATGTTCTTTGGAATCTCCATATCCATTATTGCTTGTACTTTTTTTGGGTCCACTTCAATCCCTTTTGCTAAAACTATATAGCCTAACAATTTGTTGGATTGGACACCAAAGGGACATTTTTTTGGATTAAGCCTCACTTTAAATTGTTCCAACCAAGTAAATATATTTTTTAGAATGTGTAGGTGATCTCTTTTGTGACTTTGCCAATATGTCATCCACATAATCTTCTAGAAATGTGTGCATCATATCGTGGAAGATAGTGGTCATTGCCCTTTGATATGTGGCTCCAACATTTTTAAGGCCGAAGGGCATGACGTTCCAACAAAATGTGCCCCAAGGGCATGTAAAGGTTGTTTTCTCTTGGTCTTTGGGTGCAATTTTTATCTGATTATATCCGCTAAAACCATCCATTAATGAGTACATGGAGTGACCTGCTGTCAAGTCAACTATTGCATCAATGCTCGAAAGTGGGAAGTCATCCTTAGGACATGCAAGATTCAAGTCTCAAAAATCCGTGCATACATGAATGGATTTTTCATGCTTGGTGACCAGTACAATATTAGATATCCATTCAGCATAGGCTATTACTCTTATAAAGCCCACTTTCAACAATTTTTATTATTCTGCCTTGACTAGGAGAGCTATATGTGGGTGCATTTTTCTCAACTTTTGTTTGATAGGCTTAACCCCTTGTTTGACATTCAAATGGTGCATAATGAAGTCAGGATACAATCCCAGCATGTCAGCATAGGACCATGTGAAGTTCACTTGTTGTTCTTGGAAGAACTTGATGAAATCCTTTCTTTCTAAAGGTGTAAGTGATGCAACCAAGTGTATAAATTTTGGATCCAATTCTATCCCAATGTTGACCTTTTTCATCGGCTCTATGAGAATAGGTGACCTTTCTTCCTCATGCTCAGGTAGGGTATCCAACCTCTCTTCCTTTGGTGCCACAGTTGGGTTTTCACCATAGGAAACATCCTTTATCTTTACTTTTTTTGGTTCTAATGCTGTCACATAATGGTTTTCATCACTAGAACTTCTCATTTTTTTATTTTTTTTCATTTTTTTCCCTGGATTAAGAGATTGGACCCCCGTTGCTTCCATCATGTTTGGTTCAAATTCATTGGTGAAAGAGGGCTCAACCACATTAAGGTATTGATTCATTGCTTGTTCATTTGGGAAATAGAGTAAGTTGCTTGGTTCATTTAGGTCCCAATTAATAAGGTTGGGGTTTATCAAGGATAAGGTTTCATTTGGCGAAGTGTTATCAATTGGGTTTATGGACATGACTTTATTAGAGGGTTCGTACATTGTATTGTTTAGATCTATAATGTGAGCTTCCTCGAGATGGTCCATGGAAGAAGGATCAAAGTTCTCTTCACTTGAGTCCTCAATGACTTCTATGGTAAATAGCATGGAAAATACAACCCGTAGATTGATCCTAACATTCAAATCATTTTCCTCTAAGGGGTCCCAAAATTCCTCTATCCATGGTCAATTAATAGGTGCTTGTCCTACATTGAGTTCTTGTATGATGGGCTCTTCATGCCTTGGAGCTTGTTGCTTTGGAACCTTAGCATAAGTATGTATGGTGACTACCTCTTTATCATGACATGACTCATCGGATAAAGTATCCCATTCATAATCCTGGGAGTCATCACTATCCACATTGGATTCCAAGGTATTTACTTGAGGATAGAAGTCATGCATTGGACTGGAGCTTTTGCCTTTGTATTGGTAGCCTACTCCTGATCTTTCTATTTTTTCCCTCCAAGCAGGTTTAATGGGTTCTAGTAAACCTCTATTTCTTCAGCCTAAGGATCCTCTTCCCTTGTATCCCATTTTTTGCATTATCTCAAATCCTTTCCCATATTGATCAGTTTGAATATTAATATGCTGAATTATTTCTATGGGAGTACTTGAGGTATCACCTTCATCATGATAAAGCCATTGAAGGACTTCATCTTCCTCCTTGTTGAATGTTTCTTTGTCACTTTCTCTCACGAAGTAAGAATTATACTTAGGAGGGAGATGTTCTTTTGATGGTTTCCCATGTGTTCTTGGAGATGTGGGCATGTTGAATAGGGAAATGGAATATTCCCCTACTCCTTTGGAACTGATTTTGCATTGTTTGTCAAATGCATCCATCATCTCACTCATTTTTTTGTCATTGTCCTTTTTAGCTTTATCCTTTTCTTCTCTGGTGGGTTTGTAAAGTACTATCTCTGATTTAGGTGCTTGGTCTGAATCTTCATTTGGAGTTGGACCCTAACTCATCTTCTCCTTTCCCTTAGTTGATGTTGTTGAGCTAGCTTGAGGAGGGTTTGAAGTAGTACTTAAGGTTAGCATAAGATCATCCATTTTGATATCTTCAATGGTGGCTCTTTGGATAATTCCTTCTCTATTATGGGGAATAAATATCTCATGAAGGGGTTTAAGTGCATTACAATATTGGAACTAATTTGAGTCTCCTCCAACCATGATTTCCTCACCCATGTACAAAAATTTGATGCATTGGTGGTAAGTGGATGGAACCACTTGCATCTCATGGATCCACAGTCTCCCCAATAAAATATTATAAGTTAGTTTCATATCCAATACTTGGAAATTTGTGTCCTTTTTGACAGGTCCCACTTGAATGGGTAATACAATCATGCCTTTGGAGGCTCTTTCAGCTTCATCATAGGCTTTTATGGTGATTCTTTTCATAAGATCAATGCAAGACTCAGATAATCCTAGGGATTCGACAAGACTCAACATGCAGATGTTAAGACCAGCTCCTCCATCTATGAGAGCTCTTTTGACCCTGTGTCTTTCAATCAAAACCTCTATATGCAATGGTAGATTTTGGGGATGGGTAATAGACATGTCATCCTGGTCAAAAAATTAAAGGCAATGAGGTGCAATGAGATGACCTACCATGTTTTGAAATTTCCCCTCTTCTAAGTTAGTAGGAACATTTGTCTCTACTAGAGCTTTTTCTAAAATTTCCTTATGGTTGGGAGATAGCTTTAATAGCTCCAAGATGGAGGTTTGTGCTGGAGTCCTTTGTAGCTGATCTACCAATCTATACGGTTTTGTTGCTATAGAAGATTTCTTGATCACAATGTTGGATTGCAGAGGGCCAATAGGTTTAGGATCAATCGCTTATAGGGTAATCCTTGAAGTCTGCCCCCTAGTGATAACGTTAGATGTCTCTTTTTGGAACTTTTCTTTGATCACTATAGCATTCACAACATTATCATAGGGTGGCACAAAATTAATGTTATTGCTACTTTGTTTCTTGCCATTGGATGATTCCCCTTTGTCATGTTTATAAAAGAGTTGTTTCAAAGTCATGTGGCCTTCATTGATTTGAGTTTCGTCAATGGTGATCATGCCACTATCAATCAAGTCTTGCACCGCATTCTTTAGTTGCAAGCAATCATTTGTCGTGTTCCCTCGAATTCTATGGTATTCACAATGGCTATTTGCACTCCACCAGCTAGGCTTATTGTGTGGTTCATAAGGCTGAATGCTAGGTAGATTAATGATGTTGTTATCCATGAGGGTCTTTAATGCATTTTCAAGGGGTTCACCCAAGGGTGTGAAGTTCCACTCAGGAGTTGGTACCAAGAATTTATCAAATTTATTACTCCTTTCATTATTTCCTTGGTTGCCACTATTATCATTGTTTATGAAAGGTGCCTTGGAAGTCTGGTTTGTATTATTCACCTGATTAGGTGTTCTTGTAAGAGTAAATGGAGTCACCTTCAAGTTACTAGACTCCACAACCCCATCATTGACTTCTCCGTTATTGTTATTCTTCAATCCATACTGATTATAACTATTGGACCAATTCTTATTCAGATTGTTGTTATTATTGGAGTTATTTTTGTTGGAGTTATTCTTGTTATCTTTATACAATTTCAATTCTCCACTCTTAACCAACACTTCTTCTGTCATTACTCCATTCTCTATGAGGTCTTGGAAGGCCTTGGGGCATTGCATTCTCAATTGGTAGTTCATCTCATTGCTCAAGCTGTTGATGAATATATCCATCTTCTCCTTTTCGAGCACACTCTTAGGATACCTAGCAAACACAGTCCTCCATCTTTGTAAGAAAATGAGGAATGCTTCTCCATCCTTTTGTTTAGTATTACATAATGTTATCATTGTGACCTCATGCTTGATGTTGTATGAGTAATGGGCCACAAATTTTGAAGCTAGTTCTTCAAAGGTTTTTATGCTGGATGGTAGTTTAGAAAACCACTCCATGGCCATACCTCCTAAGCTTCTTGGGAATAGTCTCATTAAATAGGTGGTATCATGCATGAACTCCAAGCTCAATTCACAAAACTCTCATAAGTGATCTTGTGGATCTGACGTTCCTTCGTACTTGTCATACTTGGGAAACACTACATTGATCAGGAATGGTGCCATGACTAACTCTTTATCAAACGGGAATGGACACAATGCTTCAATAGAAAAGGGTTTAGGAGCCCTACTTTGTTTGATTGTATCCAGCTACATTTGAATTATCTTAAACTACTTGTTCATAATGTCAATGGTACTCTCTTCAACTTCTGGCAGTTTTAGTTGATTCACATCATAATCTCGTGGAAGCTTAAGACCTACTCGGGCTAGGTCCATAAAGTACTTTTCTTTATCTCTTGCCATTTCTTTTTCCATGAGTCTTATGAAATAAGGGCAGTAAATGGATTCATCGACCTTGTCATCTATTGCATCATCGGCAGTTGGTTTGGCATTAGTTCTATGGTTAGTGGCATTAATCCCTTGAGCGTTTTGATCCACCCCTCCACTATTGGTATTGCCTTGATTATTCGTGTCAATGCCTCCATTATTTGCATCACCTTGGTTGTTTGGGTCAAGGCCACTATTGCTATTATTACCCATGCCACCATAGTACATCATGTTGTCTTCTACTTCTTGCTCGGGTGATCTTTGGGGTACTCTTGGAGTGGTAGACGTGTCTCCTGGGTAAGGGAGCTCTTGTCTCAAGTAATTTCCATCTTCTTGCAAGGTTTGCTTGACATAGTAGGATCTATTAAAAGTAGGCATGAACAAACCACTTGGAAAATAAGAATCAATAGTGCCCGTGGTCAAATCCTTGTGAAATTTTCAAAAATTGGGTAGAACCAGGATTTTCGACTGGGCAGGATGTTGGAGCAGTAAGAACATGGAAAAGGGTATCTCAATATGTGATCAAAAATTTTGGAACCCCTCGGTAAGTACTCACTATTTTCCCTTTTATGTTTCTAGGTGTCACTTGCCTAAGTGTAGTCATGACTTAAACTATTGTTTGCGTGAACTGGAATTGCATTAGGCAGCACACTGCATGTGTGCAGGCGACACTTTGCTATTGATAGGAGTTTTGCTAGTATTTTCAAGTGTCACTTAATATATGTGAGGCATGACTTCACGATTGATACACATTTTTTGAACAGTTACAGGCGTGACTTTACTACTGATAGGCATTATTTCTTTGTGCACAAGTGGCACTTTACTAACCAGGTTGTAAATTTTGAATTTTAAAATTGCAAGATCAGTTTTCTAGAATTTTCTCATTTGAAAATAAAAGACAATCGCAACACACACATTAATTTTTTAACCGTGTCCCTAAAACACACTAAAGTGTATATTCTTGATCATTTTCCACAAGTATAGTACAAGAAATAGTTCCAAGCAGCCTACCTATAGTCAATTTTGGCTTTTAACATTTTGGCTCTATGAGGTAGCTTGCTACTTATCAGGTTTTTATTGAACAATTCCATTCTAAACTATGCCAATTTCTTATACCCACTTGTGGGCTTCCCACACGCACAAAAGCACGATTTGGCGCAATCCGTTAGGACTACTAGAGGAAGTGAAGACACTTGTACATAACCTAGCCACTTCCCTTTTAAGGAAAAGTGTATTTTTATTATAGTGGGTTGGATATTACCACGGCAAAGGTGGTTGTCTCCCACTTGGGTCGTTCCCTCTCACAATCCTCATAAGGAAAATCTTGGGAGGCACCTGCCCTCTATTCCTCTATTTTAACTAGCATGTTCATATAAAGCAAGGAAATGAAATAAAGAGTAAGTTTTTGGGAGTTTGGTTCACCTAAAAGGTGAAGAGCATATCCCTAACTTTCTCTTAGTTTCCCAAACACTCAAGCAACAATGTTCTTTTTCAATCTCCTAATAAAGAGATTCTTATAATTGAGGTGTTTGGTCAAATTCCTTATTTTAATTAAGCTAGATTCAATGAATGCCACAATTTAAGCAAGTGCAAGCTTGATTCGATGAATACCTTTTCCCTTGTAGCTAGCAATGGCTAGGTGCTTTTTTTTTATTTTTGCCTTTTATCTTGCTTTTAATCACCTAGTGGCAATCATTCCTACTCCCTCCAACAAGTTAGTCCAACACAGCCATTCAAAATGAGGGAAAACCAAATCAAAATTGATCAAGCAAAGAATTATGAATTGAACCTTAAGCACCTTATTTGAAAATTTTTAAGGAAAAACTTGAACTAAGGAGTAAAAATCCAATTGAGAGATACAAATTTTGTCTTGTAAGCATCTACAACCTTAAGATAATTTTGATATACCTAGTTTTCTTCCTCTTGTGATTCCTCAAGAATTGCTTTAATATGTTCAAATTTCTCCTTCTTGATCCTCTTAACCAAAGCCTTTTCTTCTTGATTAAACCTACTTTCTAGATTTTGGACCTTTCTGTGCTTGCTCATTTACAGTCAAAACATACAAACAGAGAGTAAGATAATAAAATTTATCAATCTGACAGAAATTAAAACCACAGATAGCAAGCGTCATTGTTCAGCTAATACGCGTAACTAAACTGTTAGCAGGCGTAAATTTAATAATAGTGAGCATCACTTTCCAGTGGCTCAAGCATTATTTAAAGTTACTCGGGCATGACAATTTATTTCCTATGTGTGACAATTAATGTAAAATGCGTAAGATAAGCTATTAAAAGCAGCGGTTCACAAAAATTAAGCATCGGTTAGAAGATACTAGGCGGGTATATCTTGATGATATTCTGATATTCAATAAGACTAGAGAAGAACATTTGTTGCATGTTAGACAAGTTTTGCAGAGGTTGAAAAAAGAAAAATTGCTGATAAATCTGAAAAAGTGTTCATTCATGAAAGAGGAGATTGTGTATTTGGGATTTTTTATTTCAGCTGATGGTTTGAAAATGGATCCTGAGAAGGTTGAAGCTATTCTGAATTGGCCTACACCTGAGAGTGCTAGTGAGGTAAGATCATTACATGGTTTGGAAAATTTTTACCAAAAGTTCATTAGGAATTTCAATTCAATATGTAATGCTATGACTGAGACTATGAGAGGAGATAAAAGAGAATTCAAGTGGACACATGGAGCTGATAAAATTTTTGAGACTCTGAAGCAGAAGGCTATTGAATTGTCTATTTTTTCATTGCTTGATTTCAATAAGGTATTTCAAGTGGAATGTGATGCAAGTGGAAGTGCAATTGGAGCTATATTGAGTCAAGAAGGTAAACCTGTTGCTTTCTTTAGTGAAAAGTTGAATGATGCAAAAAGGAAATATTCTATGTATGATCAAGAATTCTATGTTATTGTTGAAGCACTGAAGAAATGGAAACATTATTTGATACTGAGTGAATTTGTGTTGTATACCGATCATAAGGCTTTACAGTATCTAGGTAGCTAGAATAAGTTGAATTAGAGACATATGAAATGGGTTGAGTATTTGCAGAGTTATACATTTGTGATAAAGCATAAGAGTGGAGTCACTAACCGAGTTGTTGATGCATTGAGTAGAAGAAGATCTTTGATGACCGAGATGAAAATTGAAGTTCTTGGCTTTGATGACATGAGAGATTCTTATGAATTTGATCTTAATTTTTCTAAGTCGTGGAGAAAGTTCAGAGCACCTATTCAAGATCAACCGAGTACTAAATGGGATGAATATTTTATGTAAGGAGGTATGTTGTTTAAGGGTATTCAATTATGTATACCGAGAGGAGAAATGAGAACTAATTTGATAAAGGAGAAACATAGTAGTGGTTTGGTTGGACACTTTGGTGTTGATAAGACATTGAATTTGCTTAAGGAGAAATACTTTTAGCCACAATTGTATAAAGATGTTCAAAAATTTGTGAAAAGTTGTGGAATTTGTCAAGTTGCAAAAAGAATAAGTCAGAGTGCTAGATTGTATACATCGATTTATGTTCCTGAGAAACCTTGGATTGACATAAGTATGGATTTTGTTCTAGGCTTACCAAAGACAGTAAGAAGTAATTGTGTGTGAATGCTTTGCACCTTCATGAAATTAGGATTAATATCTAACAATCTTAGCAAATACAATGGAAATTTAAACCAAGAATTCCATATGAATCCATGACATCTAATGGCTCTCTAATTAGATGTGGTAAGTAGAGCTCTCAGCTTAATCTCCACTAGTGACACTTCTAAAATGAGAAATATGATACTACAAATGCTTATTCTAGCTCACTAACTCTCAAATTGATACAAAGATAATTCAAATGCTCTTAAATGCTCTTGATTGCTATGAAAATGACTATAATAAGGATGCTTTGCAAATGAATTTCTAAGATGATTATTGCTCTCAAAATGCCTCATACTTATAGTAAATTCTCGAGGGTAGGGGGTAGAGTGAATTAACCATGATTTACCTTTGGTTGAGTCTAAAACTTTGCAATGTTCATAAATGGGGGGACAATTTAAATGTTTGTCTCAAAGCTTTGGACAAAAGGACAAAATTGAGTGGATGAGATTGAAACTTTGGAATGAGTGATTGAGATTCATTTCCTTTTTGAGTGATTTATGTCCTTTTGTCCTCAATTTTTATTGGTTGCTCAACTTTCTTGAAAGATATTAGTATTTATTAAATTCAATTAATTAGTTAAATTTAGCCATGTAAGTGAATAGGTTCATTTTGATTTTTGATTTAACCACTATATAATTAATTGATTAAAATCAATTATATAGTGCTTTTCACCCCTTTAAGCTTTGATTTAATTATTTAACATCATTATTTAGTTTTTCCTTTGATTTTATGAATTTTGTCCAATTTGATTTAATAATGTCCATTTAAATTTGATTTAATCATTTTTATGATTTTGAGCCATTTTATTGATTTAAAGCACCTACCCATTTTTTAGTGTCTACAGTAATGATTCTATATTTGTGGTTGTGGATAGATTTGCTAAAATGGTACACTTTATACCTTGTAGAAAGACATCAGATGCATTACATATAGCAGATCTTTTTTTTAAGGAAATTGTCAGATTGCATGGATTACCGAGGAGTATCATCTCTGACCGAGACAGTAAATTTGTTGGATACTTTTGGAAGACTCTTTGGAGAAAGTTTGGCACCGAGTTGAAATATAGTTCTACATTTCACCCACAAAATGATGGACAGACAGAAGTTGTGAATAGAAGTTTGGAAAATCTTTTGAGATGTTTAGTTGGAGAGACACCGAGTAATTGGGATTCTATGTTGGCACAAGCAGAGTTTGCATACAATAATTCAGTGAATAGGAGTATTGTAAAAACACCTTTTGAGATTGTAAATGGCATACAACTGAGAGGTATATCTAATTTGAGGGATATTGCTGATGAAAGAAAGAGGAGTGCTAAAGGAGTGAAGTTTGTTGAGTACATGAAGACATTGCATGAAGATGTGAAACATAAGCTGGAAGTAAGTAATCAGAAATACAAAGATATAGCTGATAGATCAAGAAGACATAAGACTTTTGCAGTCAGTGATGAAGTAATGGTTCATTTGAAGAAAGTTCAATTTTCTGTTGGAACATATGGGAAGTTGAAAATGAAGAAGTTTGGCCCTTGCAAGATTCTGAAGAAATTTCATAGTGGAAATGCATATGAGATTGAGTTACTTGATGACATGGATATATCACCTATTTTCAACATTGTTGATTTGTATGAGCATCATGAACCTGATGAAGAAATGACAGTACTAATGGATTATCCTAAGAAACAGATGGAAGAAGTTGAGAAAATTTTGGAGAAAAGAATTGGCAGGAGTACAAGAGGAAAATAGTATATGGAATATCTGGTAAAGTGGAAGAATATACCGATTGAAGATAGTGCGTGGATTTCAAAATTTGAGTTGGATGCAACTTGGATCATAAATGTTTCATGATTTGGAGAATCATTTCAAATAACCCCAAGTGTCTAATGCAGGAGCATCTCGGGTTCTTGGCAATCCTGTGTCACAAAAAAGATGTTTGTAGTTTTCTATGTTGATCAGTTCCTTCCTTGACCAAGTTGGTTTGATGTTACTCAGTTTCCCTTGTTTGCTAGTGTTGGTTGGTTATCTCTCTGGTGCTTGGTGAATTTCCCTAGCGCTCGATGATACTTTTATGGCACTTGGTTTCCTTGCTTACCAAGTTGTTTATTTTAGTTTTTTGTTGAGGATGACTTGTGCATTTAATTTCAGTTGTAGATTTAATGTTGGTATTTATCATTGGGAAGCGTGTGGACCTAGATCTAGTCATTCCTTCTATTGATAGTGGATCTAAAGGCCGACTTGTTTGGTAGCCTCTTGTATAAATATAGTTGTTTGGTTAGAGTTTAGGGAGTAAGTTTTTGGATAGAAGATAGAAGATTAGAGATTGTTGGCAGATCCTCACATGTTGGAGGACTTCTATACTTGATTGTAATATCTAGCCTAAACTGGGAAGGCCTTACAGCCTGACATGTATGAATTAATTGAAGATAATATATGAAAGATCCCTGCATTCTCTGTCTCACTTGTTGTGTTGTTACTTCTGCGTGTGATCTCTGGAAGGTGGACCTAGTTAGGGTGTGCCTTTGGCCCCTCTCCCTGTCCTCTCTTGCATCAATTCTCCTCTTTGATCTTTTTAGCCAATGCTTTTCCTTAACTATTAAATCTGGTCTCTATCTTTTTGACTCTTTTATGACTAGTCATCCTGCAGACATAGACAAATCATTTTCTGAATGTTAGATTATGGAAATTTGTAATTTAATTGAATGCACAACAAAATCTATTAAATGTGTTACCTAAATGATTGAAAGCATTGTTAAAAGTATCAAATGCGCTGTAGAAAAATATTGAAAGCGCAAAAATAGAATTTAAATGTGTTGTTTAATTAAGAAAAGGCATGTAATGAAATCCTTGAACACGCTAGAGAATAGGTTGGATGTGCTATAGAGTTAGGGCACATGCGCTGAAAGAATTAAGACAAGAAAATAGAAAGATTGAATGCACTGAAACTCTGTGTAAATGCACACAACTTTGTCATAGAGCATCGTTTTAAACCTTGTATGTGCTAGAGAAAGTAGTGTACGCACCGGAGAAACCTGCAAAAGCACTGAAAAACCTGCAAAATAGAGAACAATAGAAGGATTTGTAATAAAATTTCAACTTCTCTAAATTTAAAAATTAGTGAGGCCTAATGCCCCACGGTGGGTGCCATTTTGTGTACTAGGATTAGTACCTTCATAGGGTTAGCTTTGTCAAATAAATCAAAATAAGGACTAAATTATCACAAAAGCAATCCAATTAATCTATTTAAAAGACAAATGAGCACTCTATGGCTCTCTAATTAGGGATGCTAATGAAGATCTCTCAACAAGATCTCACTAGTGAAAGTCCTAATATGAGAAAATATGATAATCAAAACTAAAATAAGTTAATTCCAAATGAAATTAGTTTAATTAGTTCCTAGATTTGCCTTTCTAGCTTAAAATTGCAAGAGGTTTGATGCTTCTCAGAAATTGTGGATGATTATTGCTTGATCAAGGTTAGGTTATGGTCAAGTTCATGGTTCCACCTTTGGAGACCATTTAAATATTTTGTCCTCAAATCTTGGGACAAGAGGACAAAATGGGTGGACAAGATTCTTTCTCCCTATGGGTTGTGAAGATTTGATGTGAGCTTGATCCATGTGAGCTTGGTTGTCAAATCCTATTGGTTGATGCATTTTCCTCCCATTTGGTGGTTGAGGGAAAATAGGATTTATTTAATTGAATTTAATTAATATGTTTAGCCATGTGTACCCCTTGAATGAGTTGATTTGATTTAAATGAACTATGCAATTAATTAGATTAATTGCGCAATTAATTGATTTATCATGATTTATTCAATTTTAATTGATTTTATGGCTTTTGATTTTTAATTAAATTAGAATTATGGCTTGATTACAAATTTTCTTTGATTTTAGCTTGATTTGATTTAGTTGCTTTGATTTTTGCCTCGATTTCTCACTTGATTGTTCTTCTCCATTTTTAGGTGATTATAGATATCTTCACATTCAACTTTAAATTATCTAATAGAATTTTGCATAAATCTATTTGTACATTCTCATTTGCCATTTTACATGACACATGCATAGCCACAACAGAATTTGAACCATCATGATTATGGAATTGAATTTTGTAAGACATGTCGTGAGAAACATACCTTATGATAGGATCTCCAGTTGTAAAGATTTGAAAAGCATGTTGATCCCTACCAATTATTTTTAAGGCTTCTACCTCTTCATAGCTGATAGATTTCTTTGCAGGTACTTCGCCAATGTTGCACGGACCAGTGATTTCCTTAATTACTTCCTTCATCACAATGTAAGGTCTATCCAATACCAAGGTTTCTCCTTGAAACTGACTCAACATAAACTATATGAACTCTTTGTCATCACGCCATGGAAATTCTCCCCTAATGTCGAGCCCTAGATTTATGAATCTCTACATTTCATCCATGGGAAAACCAAACTCCAATTGCTTTATATGACAATGATCAAATTATTATTTTAACTTAAACCCTATCTCCATTCTTCTTTTTACCCCAAAACAAAAAATGGACTTGGGTTCCATGAATCACCTTATAGATATTCTTCCTTTGTTACTCTGTAATTTCAAAATTTTCCTTCATGAGCTACAGTACTAAATGATTTGAATATTTAACCTTTTTAAAACCACAAACTATCATGATCCAGATTCTCACTTGAATTAATTATTGCTGATGCAACCTTTGTACTTCACACATCAACCACTTGAAACCATCTTGTCATCATGAATGCCACTTCACATAGGTTGACAACAACCTAGTTACAACCAGTACCTCATTTGAATAGGACATGTATAAAATTTGAATTATTCAGTACTCCCCTTGAGCCAAATATCTCGACTCCATTGTCGATAGGACTAGTACCAAGATCTAATACCACAAAAATATTTGCACCATCATATTTCTTTCTTTGTTCCATATTCTTCTTCTAAGATCTACTAGATTCTGCGGTATGATTATCATATCCAGTATTTATCAGACCATTACTAGACTTGCATGATTTAGCATAGTAACCAGTCTATCCACATCTAAAAAAATTCACATTCCTTTTTCTTGGCTTCATTGTAGATGGTTAGATCTACATTGACTAGTGTTATGACCAAAGTTATGGCATACATAACAATTTCCATGAAAAATATTGATCTTTTCATTCTCCTAATCCGAGACTTGATTGTTGCACTGACTTTCTTTGTGACCACCTTTATGATAGATAAAGCATTAACTCTTTTTTCCTTTCTCATTCTACAATCAACTTCCTTATGACCAAATTTTTTGCAAACATAATGTAAAAACCTTTAAAAGTTAAATACTTATGAGCATCTAGTTGTCTTACTAGAGATCTCCTTGTGGATGGATTTTGAATTTCATCCTTATTTTTCATTCCAACCTTTGCATTTTTCTTTACCTCTATTATAATTTGACCATTCTCCTTCTTTGTGACCTTTCTGCATGTCTAGTAATTATCCAGAATAGTACTTCTTTCACATGCCTTAGATTCTGCCTTTAGCCTTTCCAATTCTAGCTTTAACTTCTCATTTTTTTCTGAGATATTTCTAATCATGTCCTTGACATTTTCTTTAGTCACTTTCCAATATTCCAATGCCTTTTCTAGTTCAAATCTTGTTATCCAAGAATTCTTTGACTTGTAATTTAATCTAGCTCCGATGAGATCTTCTTTCTGAGCCTTTTCCTTTGATTCTATCTTTGATTCCTAATCTAGATCTGTACAAACCTATTTTGATTTTCTCATCCCATTCATCTCTTGTTCCTATTAGAAAGTAAAGTCCACCAAGATAACTGAGAGGGGGGGGGTGAAGCAGTTAGCTGATAAAAATAACTTTTATTAACCTTATTATATCTAAAACATGTAATCAACATAAACAACAACCATAGAAAGATATTCATACACAATGACACCAAATTTGTTAACTGGGGAACCTCTTGATCAGAGACTAAACCCCAGTGAGGATGGCACTCACAAAAGATTACTGATATGAAAATTCCTTCTGAGAGGATGGACTCTGTTAGGAGTCTTATGAAATAAATTCAGTACATATCAGTCCCTGTTAGGAGACTTTGAATCCTTGTGAGGAGATTCTAACCCTGTTAGGAGTTAAGGAAGATAGAAGGACCCACTATTTAAACAACTTCAAGGGAAATATCATTGAACACATTATTCAACTGATCTCTATATTATCCAAATAGAATAATACCAAGAACTACTGATCTCGACAACTTTTCTTCTCCTCTTTGACAGTGCCAAAACTGAACCAAATGCTTCACCATACCTCAAGTACCAGATCTGCTCACTTCGCATTACATATCACATCACATGTCCTATATCAATCAAGGAAAAACAATTATTCCTTTATACCATGCATAATATTTCATAATTGAGTCGGCCAACTAAGCTTAACCAATTAAAAACTATAAAACATTACATGTTACATAATATTTCCATGATTACATAAAACTGTCAGCTCACAAACTTAATAAATCATCACATGTGAAACCTATGACTATGTTAACTTATCTGGGTCACTTCCTCAATGTCTTTGACCTTTATATAACTTCTCTTGACCAGATTCTATCACTACTAGGAGATATAATCCGATTATCACAAACCGCTTCTCAGGAACACTGTCAGAATACAATTTCCACTGGATTACTCATAACTAACTCAAATACTTGAATTTTTGTATGCTCTCTTAACCATGATATAAGGACACCATACAAAACATGTCCTCAAACTTTCATAACAAAGTCATGAATGCAACATGCGACTACTCCAGAAATTATAGAATACTCCCCTATAGGAAATATTCAACATTCATGCTAACAATTCCATCTCTGCAATTATGTCCTTTAATTTCTTTAGTTCTTGAGTGACGTCCTTGTGTCTAGCTTTGGATTTCTTGACCTGATCCTTTAACTTAGCAATGCAAGTATTTTTTTCTTTCATATTTTCCTTCAAATCATCATTTTCTAATTTAGTAACTTCAATATCACTTAATGTGATCTACCAATCTTTCTATGTGTAGAGACCTCCTTCTATCTTTTCAGGAAACCAAGATCTCCCTCAAGCAGTTAAGCTTTATCAACAAGGGACCAAGCTCTGATACGAATTATTGAACATCCTGAATAACTAAGAGGAGGGTGAATCAGTTATTCCCACACAACTTATAAAAAGTTTTCTCTATCAGCTAATTCACAAATAACAATATTAATAACTTTATATTTTCTGATTAAGCACATCAAACATCCACATAAAATATAAAGATTAAGAACACAGAAACATTGACATAGGGAACACTAGGATTTATGTGGAAACTAAAATGGGAAAAACCACAGAGAAGCTAATTCTCATGAAATATAAAACACCTGTTAAGGTGACACTAATATGGAAATTTTTACAAAGGATCACTATTGGTTGTGCTCACTACAAATAGGCTCACTATTGGTACAATAAGGATCACTGCCAAAACAACAAGGTGAACCGCCAATATAAAAAGTAGATATTAGAATGGAATCATGAACTGTACCAATTGGATATAAACATGCGTGATCATTTCTATAGTTAAGCTCTATGACCACAACCACCAATAGAATGCCAAAGGATTTGTCTATTGCATTCAGTATGCAAGTATTGATAGGATCTTCAATCTATCACCATGGTTACCACTGCTCACATACACTACTATCGTAAGATTGATTGACCACAATTACCACACTGATTCCACACATATTCTATTCACAGATACAAAGAAGTTATTCTTTATTTATATTGGTATCCAATCTTACATATGTTGGCTTCACACCAAGAGTGTGAAAACATTGATGTAACAAATATTTTATTTATATTTAATACAAAGCATTGATCCTAAATCTAGGAAATACATAAGAACACGCTACAATACATTTTACAGATAGGTTGGGTTCAAGGTATTAAAATTCATTTTATTGAAGCCATCTGAATACCACGACCAAGTCCAAAAGATGAAGACATAAAATAAACATTTCTACCAAATGAAGAATGTCCATAGTATGTTGTAGCCAAAGCACCAAACTGTTTGACAAACTACACATTAGCAACGACTATAAATCTATAGGAATAAGTTAAACACCGAAACCATACAAGAGTACTAATGTATATGAAACATTGATGGAATACAATATGCTTTTCCCTGAATCACTACTGAACATAATAAATGCTCAACCAAAATTCCTATTCACATATTGATGAACAACGTGATGTACCCCATACTTCCAACAACCTACTGATATCACCATAGTGTGGATATGGAGGTTTTGACATCAATGACAATTAACTTTAGCAACAATACTAACATCTTGTACTAGTTGGAGTATCATAAATTGCATCCTTATGAAATTTCCTTCTCAATTAGGCCCTATTTTTGTGTCCTTGGCCTTTTGTACTTGATATGCTCGATCAAACCCAATGTTACATATAATTTTAGCTTCCTTTTTCCAAATGGGACCTCAAGTTTCAATTTGAGGTTGCATAGAGTGGAATGAGTTTCCTAGGGTGGCCTACTCCTAGGAACAAAACAATCAAGGAACCTCATTACCTAATGATTGAGTCCACATTAAAACTATGTAATGATTAAATTAATTTAGTGGGGATTTTAATCCCATGTCAACTTTTGTCAAGTTTTACACCCCAAAATTTTATGAGAGGTATAAAATCAATCTATCATCTCTCATTTGATAATATCCTAATTCTAAATCAATCTCTTAACTACAATTTCACATTTTCAAGTCCTTAGAAAAGAGATCAAGCATCAAGGCATTCAAGACTATGAGTATTTATAGATCAAAGTATCTTGTGAAGGAATCCAAGATCTTCCTATTTATAAAGTCAACTTCAAGAAACTTTATGCGATAAAAAAGGCTTATGTAGGTATAAATACTTTATTTTTCAAATCTAGACCCTACTATGCTTCAACATTCTTTCAATTACATTTATATTTATTTCTAATTCAAGATTGATTCATAAATTGGGGTTTGGCTTAGGAAAAATCATTTCTACACAATATTTTCTCTCTTTTATATGTGCAGGTATAGGTGAGGAATGGATAGAAAGCACTACAAGAATATTAGGTGAAGAGCTATACCTTACAATTTGTTTGAGCAGAAACTATTACGAACTAGTCAAGCTATGCATACTATTCTTAGGAACAAGTCGAGAAGAGTGACATGTTCCCACCATTTGGTCTTATATTTAAATGAAAGCTTATTTATAGTTTTCTAGTTATAGATTATTTCCAAAATTTGTTTGTTTGTTGTCACTATCCCTGTACAAACAATAAACCCTCAATTCCCTTCATTTGGCCCCTGATCTTACATTCTTCCATCCATAAGTGCATTGTAACCTTCCATAACAATGACGAATCATTGCATCCACCTAGTGCTTCATCCCTCTTTAGGCCTAGTGGATCATTTTCCTTCCAATTTAAGAGGAGATAGGCCTAATCTTCCTAGTTTGTCTTTGCATCCCAATAACTCCATTTCCCAAATTATAGTTGGATTAACTAAATTTATCGTATATCTTTCTTTAATTATGATTTAGTTCTCTATGTTTACTTTGTATCCTTTGTTACATTTTATGCATTTATAATTTCAAGTTGCTTTCATTCTATGCAATGTTTAAATAGTCAATTTGTTAAGAATTTGTATTGTTTGAACATTCTCTTCTTTTATAGCTTTGTGATTGAATTTATGACCTTGAGACCTAAATCTACCATTCCCATTAAAAGAAGGTATAGACTTATGGATTTTTTTAACCATATAGATCTTGAGTCAGCTGACATTTTCCATGGAAATTTAGATGATACTTCTATGCCTACAAATGAAATACCTAACATTGTTGAAGATCACTCTTCTCATTCTTCAAAAGATGAGGATGACTCCTTAACACAATTTTCTCCTAGCCAAGTGGAAACTCTTGTCAATGATTTGTAAAATCTTGAACATTGGATGGGTCGAGAACATTCAAATAGTGAGGCATTCCCCTTGATTGGAGGCTTGAGAAGGATGCTCCAAAATGATGAACATGGCGTTGATTTCTTACATGTTATATCTCATATTATTTTATGGTAATATTATGTTTATGAAAGGTTGTGTTGAAGCTCTTAATCTTTCCAATCCTAATAATGGTGTTGAGAATTCCAGTCCCATTCCAACATCTTTACCTAATATGTCTACCTATAATCCATCTATCATGGCTACATCCATTCAAAATATCAATCCTACACACTAGTCTTAGAGGAATTTCTAATCCCATCATACCTCCTCCTGTTAGTGCTCCATGTATTTCCCAACCATCACCTATACCTACTTAG
This sequence comes from Chamaecyparis obtusa, assembly GCA_027943335.1. Classification (NCBI taxonomy): domain Eukaryota; kingdom Viridiplantae; phylum Streptophyta; class Pinopsida; order Cupressales; family Cupressaceae; genus Chamaecyparis; species Chamaecyparis obtusa. Next base: position 1,484,568 of record BSBK01001224.1, on the reverse strand, counting down.
CAAAATGTCCCACTTTTATATTCTGATGCTCCATTTATTTACCATATTATGTCACATCCTTCATTATAAAATATGCCAAATACCAACCTACCCATCAAATAAACCATTAATAGCCTTTCCCAAAGTGTTTTATCCTTACAACAACAACAACTAGCTTTTATAACCCAATCCAAATATAACACCTCATCTTGTAACATTGCTATCCCATTATCTCAAGACACCATTTGTGCTATTGTCCCCCAATGCATGGAAATACCTCAATCAAAAACATATAATGGAAAAGGTAATCCCTTGATGCATGTAAAACAATTTGAAACCTTGTGTACTGACACCTCAAATGATCATAGACTTATGGCTAAATTGTTTACTAGGACATTTAGAGATAAGTTCTTATAATGGTTTTTTTCCCTACCCCTTATTCCATTGGCTATTTTCAAAAATTAGCTTGGTCCTCAAATTTATTTACTAATTTGATTCACTGTAAAAAAAGGTTCTAAAGAAAAACTGCTTGATTTTATTGGTAGATTCAAGAAATTTCATGCTCAAAATTCTTATCATTTTCTAGATATGGATGTTAAAGAATTTTCATTTCTAATTTGTAAAAATACATTAGAGATAAGATATTTTTTCTGGAGTTTACTTCTTTTTCCTGATCGTGTGCAATGCTTCATAATTAGCAGCTTCAAATGTTCTAGTTTGAGTTATCCACTTCAATGGCTCCAGTTGATAAGAATGATGTCATTTAAAAATATTTCCAAAATTTTTAAAATTGAAAAAAAGGATTCATCAAGATCAATAATTCCTCAAATAATGTTGATGCACAAGTGGTGGCTACAACATCAAGTATGACTCCTTTTTCATCTGTCTTTCGACCATCCCCTAATTTTACACCTTTATAAATCTTTACATACTATTATGTTAAAGTTACTTAATGCTAATATTTTTAAACTTCCTCCCATTAAGCTAATTGACCCTTCCAAACCATTTCTAGCTTCTTATCATCCCAAAGCATTTTTCCAATACCATTTTCAACTCAACCATGATATAGAGAAGTTTTATCATTTGAGACATCTTATCCAAGGCCTCATAGATTATAATAGCATAATTGTTGAGGCTATCCATGAAAATGGAAACAAACCTGTTGCACACCCTAACTAAAACTTGTTAATCTATACCGGAATCCTTTACCTCCTTATTCTACCAACACCATTGAGCCAAATAATGTATTGTTTTCTTATTGCACCAATATTGTTGAGCTATTAACCTTACAACCATGAACATTGATAATACATGTAGTACAAACAACAATATTGTCAACCTCATCAAGCCACATATACTCAAACCTAAACCTAAGCTTGAACATTGCATTACTTTCAATCCTAATGAGATTATTAATGAACCTAATTAACCATTGTATATTTTGGAAAGGATAAATGTTAATTTATCTAAATGAGTGTTGATTGATCCTACTTACACAATCAATATTATAACTAATAAACATCTTTTCACAAGACAATTTCATTAAGACACCTATGAAAAATTTATTGGTATGGCTAAGAATTTTAATGGTTTTACTTGTCCTACCCATGGTTCCATTATCCTTCCCATAAAAGTTGGCAAGTAGTTCTTAGATGTCATCTTTGTTATTATCCCAACTTTTAATCAATTCCAAGTGAGACTAGGACTTCCTTGGCTTACTTCCGTGAAAGATAGTTTCTCTCCCATTCATAATTTATTGAAGTTTCCCCATAATGAGAAATTATTATGATCAATAATAGTGTATAAAATCCTTTAGCGAGTAATGGAAAATTTGACCTTCTTTTGGCCTTAAACACCTCAACCCTTGCAACACCACTAAGACATTTTCTTCTTATCTTACCAAAAGTTCAAACATAAAATAATTTCCTCATTGAGAAACCCTAAGGATGTCCCATCTCCTTGTCCCAAACCTAGAATTTCTCCCAAACCTTCTATTCCTCCTATATATTCTTTAGTTCCACCTCCAATAGCCTACAAACATATTGCATCCTCAATCTCTCAACCTAGTAAGGTTCCTTTTATTTCTCCTACTAAGGAAGAAAAGGAGCTCATGTTGATTGATCCTAAACCATCCCAAATATCCACCAAGACGTCAAAATAAATTGAAGTGATCATGAGAACTATTTTAGATGTTGTTCTAAGGCTTTTGATCTTACTTTCCAACCCATTTCTTCCCCTAAGACACCTCATGATGCCTTGATTCCATTTGATCGAATTATGATGACCCTAAGAGAGGAAGAAAATATTTTTAAAAAAAAATTGCTCATTTGTATTAAGATTCCTATTGTGATTAATTTAGATGACGAGGATACTCTTTATAATGTTAACAATGATGATTATCTAAATGATGTTTATCCTAATGATTTTGATGTATGAGGTTATTGAAATCAATCATGATCTTTCTTCAATATTTCCCAAAGCATTAACTCTCATTCCTTGTGACAAGAAAAGTGACTCATCATTAGAGAATGGTGCTTGTTTAGAACTTGTAGTATCTCCATCTTTTTTTCTTGATGTTGCTTCTCTTAGGTGTTGTCCTCCTTCTCTAAGTAATGTTCAACAAGAAGGGTTGGAAGATGGTATGCTTGAATAGCTCCTCTTATGCAATGGATTCTTTTGTGTTTACTTGATTTTAATGTGCTTCCCACGTGATATGTTTCTTATTATTTATTATTACATGTTATGTCACTCTTTAGTGGCCCTTATTTATTTGTTGGTGCAAGGTGACAAAGGGGCCAAACTTATCATGAAATCTCTCTATTTATATCTCAAATTTTTTATGTGTCATAGATGACTATTGTTTTAAATATGGCTTGTATTGTCTACTTAGGGACAATGTAAATTAGTGAGAACTATCTCTTTTTAATCTTCACGATGTTGACCTAAAAAGACATTTATTCATCTTACGTTCTCTTCTTCCTTTGTGCTCATAGTTATACTACCAAGTTGGGGAATGAGGACAATTCAAATTATGATTATTATTGATATACATGATTTGTCAAATATGCATACTGACCCTAGAGTTAGTATATCCCTTTGTTCTCTTTTTGTCATGTACTTTATTTCCCTTGGTTTTTACTTGCTTGGGAGCATGCCAAGGTGGAAATGTATAATTTGTCTTTCAAATGCATGTATGCTACCTTAAAGTCATTGCTCCTTGTAAGGTGTACACACAATTTCTTTAACGTGGATACATACACTCTAATCTTTGATACACATTATGCACAAACCACAAATCAAATTTTGTGATCATTATTTTTAAGTTACTTAGAAATTGGTGTCTTTTCTTTGTAATATTATCTTGGAGAAAATACCTTCCTTGGTTATCCTTTGCATAGTTTTTTTTTCTTGTATTATCCTTTTAGGTGAGTTGACTAGCCTAATATAACTCTCTCTCTCTCTCTCTCTCTCTCTCTCTCTCCAGGACCATCTTCCCTCATTTCATAATCTCTTAATTCCAAATCAAGATCTCAACTACAATTTCATATTTTCATGTCCAAAGACAAGAGATCAAACATTAATGCATTAAAGACTAGGAGTATTTTCATATCTAAGAAGCTTGTGAAGGCATCCATGATCTTGCTATTTATAAAGTCAACTTCAAGAATCTTCATGGCTTAAGAAGCATGGATAACTTTAAGAAACCCCCTCCGAGGAAAAGGTGTAAAATCCTAACGAATCCTACATTATTTTAGGGGGAAATTTTTCTTAATGAAGGAAAATCTTTTTTCCAAATTAGAAAGATAAAATAGTTTGTATTGGTAATTTTTTCCCTACTGTATGAAAATTCTATAAAATTTTGGCAAATAATACATTAATGTAAGGGGAAATATATATTGTATAAGGATTTTTTTTTCTTTTGATGTAAAAAATTGTAATATATGATGCAAATTATTTTCTTTTGAAGGGAAAATAAATAATTGTACTCCCTCATTTCATAATCTCTTAATTCCAAATCAAGATCTCAACTACAATTTCATATTTTCATGTCCAAAGACAAGAGATCAAACATTAATGCATTAAAGACTAGGAGTATTTTCATATCTAAGAAGCTTGTGAAGGAATCCATGATCTTGCTATTTATAAAGTCAACTTCAAGAATCTGCATGGCTTAAGAAGCAAGGATATCTTTAAGAAACCCCCTCTGAGGAAAAGGTGTAAAATCCTAACGAATCCTACATTATTTTAGGGGGAAAATTTTCTTAATGAAGGCAAAAAATTTTTCCAAATTAGAAAGATAAAATAGTTTGTATTGGCAATTTTTTCCCTACTGTATGAAAATTCTATAAAATTCTGGCAAATAATACATTAATGTAAGGGGAAATATATATTGTATAAGGAATTTTTTTTTCTTTTGATGTAAAAAATTGTAATACATGATGCAAATTATTTTCTTTTGAATCGAAAATAAATAATTGTACTGGTGAATTTTATCTACCATTTGAAAATTTATTTATTTTATTGGCTAATCTTTCATTATTTGTGGGGAAAAAAATATTTTATTGGCAATTTTCAAGAGTTGGGACTCATCATGTGGGCCAATGCCAAATAGAAATTTATCAGAGATAGATAATTAATGCAATATCACGTCTAGCGAATATCACCTTTATTTGTTTCCAACTTGTTTAGAGACTCAACACGTTGGTATCGATAAGCGCGGCTAGTCACATCGACACGTAACCTAACATCCATCATTTTATCATGTTAAATGTATTATTTGAGACCGTTTAATGATCCTAGATCAATGGCTGATTAATTTTGGCCTCAATTTCTTGAAGGAAATAGAGTTCTCCAGGAAGCCACCAAAATGATGACACATCAAAGTGTAACATGTACCATAACCATCATCGTCGATTACAACTCATTAGTTATTTATGTGGATGATGGATAATGTTGCAGATTGTGACATTTGTAGTTGATAAATCTAAATATCTTATCACCATCATTCTCTAATTGGGATGAGCACATATCAACGACGTACAATGTATTTCAAGCCGAAAGGGAAATGAAACCCCATTTTTCCAGACCTATTTTGAAATCATGACATGTGTCCACTCACATGGTCGGTGTCATCGATGATGACATGTGAGGTGACTAGGTGACTACCGGTAGTCTAGTAATGAGAAGCCAAAAGTGAATGGGACCTGTGATACTTGACAGTGACTACCAACGACCATTGGATGAGAATAGGTCAATGAGGTACAATGTATTTCGGGTTGAAAGGGAAATGAAACCCCATTTTAGCAAACCTATTCCAAAATCATGACACGTATCCACTCACACGATTGATGCCATTCAATGATGACATGTGAGCCTTGAGGTGACTAGGTGACTACTAGTATTGACAAGCCAAAAGTGAATGGGACTTGTGACACCTGATAGTGACTACCAATGACTATTGGATGAGTATAGATTAACGGCCCAAGGTATATTTCAAGCCAATTTGGGGAACGGTCACCTTCTTTTATAAATGTCCCCTAAAAAGAAGGCACATGTCATGATTTGTGTACTTACTACTACTAATGAATCAATTGTATCATATTTGTAAATAAATTAATGAGAGTCTCTATGAGTTGTATCATATGAATTGCTATATTTTCAAAAAAATAATTAAAATCTATAAGAATTGTACCATATGAGTTGAATAATGAAAATGAAAATCAATATTAACTATAGAATTGATGACATTATCAACCACATTCATGTTTTTGACATTGTAATATGCTATTATGCATGATTTATGATGAGATACAGATAATAGACTACAATAATAAATTTAATAAATACCTACAACCCATTGACCTGCTACTTCGACAATGGTTCAAGTTCCCACATCATCTCATTATCGGGATCCTTGGATTCCTCACCATCAACTTGATAGCTTCCTTGGTTCTTCACTATGTTTTCTTCACTCTATATACCTCTACTTAACTGCATCTCAAGTTCAACGCTACCAATACTAGTACATGAGCCACTAACATCATTGTTTCTAACACTTCCTCTTTGGTTTGAAATGTTGCCCAACCCTCTTCTTTGACATTTCTTCCTCCACACTTTCAGTGCCCTATCATAAGGAAAAGTATGGACACCATACCTAGATGTATAGAGCCTCAAGCAATTTTCCAAATTCTTGTCTAGTTTGTTTCTTAGCTTTGACTTTAGGAACCCCAAAGCACTGAAAACTCTCTCATCCTCCACCAACTCCAATCTCATGGTCAGACATAAATCAATAAGATTGAAAATTTTTGATATTGAATCAATTAACATTTCGCTCTAAGCTAGATTTTTCCAAAGCCTTGTTACCGATCCATGTCTGAGGTCTCCCATCCACTGGGTGACCACTAACCACTAACTAGTCCCCACTAAATAAGAATAAACTCATAATTGCATAGTCGCAGACAGATAGAGGTGAAACCTTAGGTGAATTCAGAATAATATTATAATAAATACACTTCAAAAATCAATCACTTACCTTTGCCTCAATTGCAGTCGCCAATGCACTCAACAGTCTAAAACTTCTCTATCCATTAGAATTGAGATATCCAAACCAACCGAACCAAATTGTGTACAATAACATTGATCTATGAATGTATTTATAACAATCCTTTTTGGCAAATTCGGATAGAAGCTTATATGGTATTCGGTATACAAATATTTGGTGAAGCCCACATAATTATAACACATCTTATGTAATTTATGAGGTGATTATGGGTCCTCCAATAACTTTCTATGATTAATAGAGTTGGCAAAAGTGGCGTTAGATCAAGACACGCATCTGCAAAATGCTAGGTGAATTTGGGGCCTCCTCTAAATATATCTTTATAACACCATTAGTGAATATAAGTTGTCGATTCAAACAAACGTTGGAAATTATAGGCAAAATTTTTTAAATTAAATGTGTCCAAAAATTAGATTCGATTGGCGATATTGTGAAAAAAAAGGAGAAAATGACATAAATCCATGGGCGATGGGCTCAGGCATTCGACCCAATATTTATAAATTTTGGGCAACACGGCCAACCCGATATACACATTATAACCACCAAATCCAAGGTCATTGATGTGAGACATTCGCCACTAAATTTATCCCTGTTAAGAAGGTTTATGGAGGTATAAACACTTTATTTTTTCAGATCTAGCCTCAGCTATGATTTAGCGCACTTTTGGTTATATTTCCATTTATTTCAATTCAAGGTTAAGTCCTAAACGGGGTTTGACTTAGGCAAGGCTCTTTCTACACAATATTTTATCTCTTTTCTGTGTGCAAGTACAGGTGGTGGACGCATGGAAAATGTTACAAAAAGAATAAGCTAAGAGCTATAGTCTACAATTCATTTGAGTGGAAACTTTCAAAAACCAGTCAAGCTAGGTGTTATGTTCCTAGGTACAAGTCGAGCAAAGCACCTTGTTCTTGCCATTTTGGTCTTAGATCTAAATCACAAGTCAGTTGCATTCTGTTGGTTCCAAATCCTTTGTAGAATTTGTTTGTCCATTCTCGATCTCCCTGTACACATAGAAAACCTTCAATCCCCTCCATTTGGCTCATGATCTTACATTCTTCTATCCATAGTTGCATTGCATCTTTCCATAAAAGCAAAGGATCATTACATCCACCTATTATTTCCTCACTCTCAAGCCTAAGAGGAGATAGGTCAAAGCTTCCTAGTTTGTCTGTGCATCCTAGTGAACCCTATTTCCCACCTTAAACACTAGTAAATATTAAAGAAATGAGAATTGTTTTGGTAGGCTAGCTAGTTTCTACCAAAAACTCCTTAAAAAAACAATTAAATAAATTTAATAAGAAACAATAATGGACCATATATCCCAAGGCCAAAATCATAACCAACTTATGTGAGACTCACCAAAAACATGGAAGATACTCCACTACTAAATTATCATGCTCAGTTGAGGATTTTGCTAAAACTAGCTTCATAATCACCACAACTAACTCCACCTCCTGTATGCACACATATAATAACTAATGCCAACATTCTTATGGAATATCAATTATAAATCCTTTTTTAATTAGACCCTTGGATTCAAAGAACACTTTTTGAGAGTCTTGAAGCTACATAAAATATACAAATAAATGGGAAAACATGTATCACAAAAGTAGCACTCTCTTATGTGATTTTTTTGCAACAATTTTCCAAATTAGTGATTAAATGTTTAATACGTTCGTGTGACACATCCTCTAATACTACTACGTGGATTGTGGAGAGAGTTCCAAATTTATAATTAAATGTTTAATACACTTTCGTGAGACATCATCTATTTCTACTATGTAGATTGTGGAAAGACTAGCTACATAGATTGTGAAGAGACTCTACCTCAAGACCTCATATTTTACCACATAAAGCTCTAACCAATTATCCCACGCCTCACTCATAACACTACTTTTTTATCATATATTTAATAGCTATATGTTTTTTTCCTTTTTTATCTAATAATTATGAATTTAAAGAAATATAAATATCACTTTCCTATATTTATTCCAAACATTTTATCAGACCCAAAATAAGTTAAAACCAACCTTTTTTGGGGGGATGGGGGAAGATTATAACAAATATCTCTAACAATCAACGTAGATAAGGACATATCAAAATACATTTACTACTCCCATACTGCCGTTAATCACCTCAGCATCTCTGAAATCCTATCAAATCTGAAACAATTGATGGCAGAGAAACCAGAAAGAAGAGAAATGATGAAGGAAATGTTTGCAGCACCCTACGTCGGGGGTTCGAAACGCTCAGCCAACCGAAATCGATTTATCAGGCCCTTCATTTACGTTGCTCTTGTCTTCGGGATGTTAGCTTTCGTCTTCGTGTTTCTGAATCACGCTTTTGTATCCTACAGAGGAAGAAAGGACTGTCATTTTTGGCTTCCAAATATTGCCGGCAAATGCACCTCTCATAATCTTCAACGGAGTTTTGCACTTTCTTCTACGGTAACCTTGAACTTGTGTTTTTTCGCATTTTATTTTGTTGTTGAACTTTCCAGGTTTTGACGGATATATCTTAGTTTCTCAAAATTAGTTGAAAATTTGTGTTCCATAGATATATCTTGAGGTAATTTGCACAAATAGTAAGGAATTCTTGATGTATTTCATGAGGCTTTAGACGCTTCTGTGGAAATATTATTTGATGCAGAAATAGACTTTGCTTTTGGTAATTATTGATGTCACGTCGGGGACATATTGAACAGATCACAGAGATATTCAAACAATTTTGTGTTTGAGCATGAACGGAATAATATCCTAAACTTTGACTATCTGTGCATAAATTTAAGCAATTTCAAAGTATATATATCCTAAACTTTGACTGTCTGTATATAAATTTAAAACATTTTCAGGTTTGTTTTTGCGTGTAAAATTTTCAGGTTGTGATGGTTCAGTATCCGGTTTAGAATTGGCGGAAAGTTAGGTTCCTCTAATCAATCTAGGTTATGAATATACATTTGCATTTCAATTATTCGAAATATTACTTCACTATTTAAAGGTATTTTATCTGCAAATATAGTTTGAGGTAATTTGTAAAGAATTCGATCAAGCCAGAAGAATTCTTAAAGCATTAAGGACGCACAGATGGTGTTACGAATTAAAAATGAATAACTGACGAAAGATCTTAAAATAATTTTCCATTTCTGATCGTTGGGGTTAGTCAAGCGAGAAAATATTGAACAATATTTAAGCATAAAATACTTATTCTCCGTGATGTGCGATCTTAGTTTTTTCCTTAGAAGGCATTTAACGCGTTCAGATCCCTGCACTGCAGAAAAGGCGAAGCGGAACTAAGAATCCAGCTGAGGAAAATCAAAGTGAATTTCAAAATATATTTTCCAAAGAAGCTTCAGGCATGGTCGCCAACGGTCCGTCGGTTCTGAACATAGAAAAAGATGGCGATGATATATATCTCAACTCGTCTGCTTTTCGAAGGTAAATCCCTGACAAGTACTTTCTCAACATTCAAACGATGCATTTGAAATCTTGAAATTTCCTAAAGAATTTTGGGAAATCCTGCCAGTAGACTTCCATACTCGACAGCTGCATATAAACATTTAACCTGTAAGCATAAATAAGAATTCTATATGCATAACTTTGGGGAAATTCTATGTAGGAGCTACGCCGAGATGGAAAAGAAATTCAAAATTTATGTGTACAAGGATGGGGTAATGCCGATGTTTCACCAAGGTCCTACAACAGGAATTTATGCGTCGGAAGGATTATTCATCGAGACAATGGAACAGGGTAATGAGTTTACCACAGAGGATCCAGAGAGAGCGAATTTGTTCTTTCTTCCTTACAGTGTTAGGCAAATGGTCACTTATTTGTACAACCCGAATTCTCGAAGCATGCAGCCTATCAAAAGCAATATCAGCAATTATGTGCGAAACATCTCAGTTGCACATCCATATTGGAACAGAACAAGAGGCAGAGACCACTTCTTCGTTTCTTGTCACGATTGGGTCAGTTCTTTCAAATTATTTCTCACTTTCCTTTTTAAATGCGTACGGACTTTTCGATAATATTAGGATTTTTCAAAAGCGTATGGATTTAATTACATAAACATTTTTATCGAAGTTTGGGATCATGTTTTCTGATTCTTACGTATTAATGATGAATCATGATGCTACATTGATGAAAAATGATTCAAAGAAAAACTACCATAATTGCCAATTACTAGGTTTTCCAGCCACTGTGCAATAATATGTCATTTCAAAATTGTCTTAGCCCGAGTCCTGGTGGAGAAAATTAGAACCCTTGACCTCTTGTTACCCACTTCTGAAGTCAGAATTCATTAGGCAGTGTGCTTTCAACGAATTTATTACACGTATAATTCTAAACATGTTCGAGAATTTGAAGTCGTTACGAATAACAATAATTTGTTTGGGCGGTTTTGTTTGTTGTTTGGGATTTTCCAAATCTCATAGCCACTCGTTTGAGTGCTGTTTATTCCTTGCACATTTGCATTATTTAATTTTTTTTCAAAGCATGCATTAATTTGAATAGTAAACATACCCAAATTTGCTATGGACTCCAAAAGTAGAGATAAACGTTGTCAATGTCTTTTTATCTGAAAGATTGTATTTTGTTTAAAGAAAAATTAAAACTTATACTTGCTAAATATTTCATCAAAAAATTTGAAATTAAAATCCTGTAGAGAGATCGAACTTTCAGAATTTCAATATTGAAACAGAATTAACAGCTTGAAACAGGAAATGCAGAAACATTTAATCCTGTAAAAAACATACTGTTAAAATTATCCCTTTCAAGAATGAGAACTGTTTGAAATATTCGCAGGCTGTCTACACTCTGAAAGATCACGCGGAGCTCTCGAAGAACGCGATAAAGGTAGTGTGCAACGCAGACAAATCCAGCAGTTTCAACACAGAGAGAGACGTTTCGATGCCAGAAATAGCCATAAGAAGATGCAAAATACTGTCAAAGAGCAGAGAAAAAGAGCTTGGCGGACCAGGACCCACAGAGCGGCCATTCCTGGCATTCTTTGCTGGGCAAATGCATGGCTCCCTGAGGCCTGAAATCATTAAACTTTGGTCAAATCCCGCCGATCCTTCCATGAAAATATTCGGCGTGTTTCGTTCCCATCCGCCATCCCTCGCAGACAACATCACATACATTGAATACATGAAGATGAGCAAATATTGCCTGTGCCCGCGAGGCTTCGATGTCAACAGTCCCCGCCTGGTGGAAGCCATTTATTACGACTGTGTTCCCGTTGTTATTTCTGACAACTATGTTTTGCCCTTCGCAGATGTATTGGACTGGGATAAGCTGGCCATTCGTGTCGCTGAGAATGATATCAGCAGACTGAAACAAATTCTTCAGGATGTTCCCCAAGAGGTTTATGAATCCATTCAGAACAGGCTCAAATTTGCACGGAAACATTTTCTCTGGCATCAAATGCCTGTCCAGTATGACGTCTTCAACATGATTGTTCATTCTCTCTGGACTCGGAGACTCCCGGTGTAGGCTAACTCGTACGTATTGCTAAATCCATTATGTTTGTGGATTTACAAGAATGTTTGTAAGATCTTGCAAACATTCTTGAAAAATAAGCTTAGTGCCTTAGTTCAGCATTCCTAGTTGATCATAATATGGATATGCCATTCCAACAAACTCAAAATACGTTATTGATACATTTTGTTGTTCTGTTCCTTTCCTTTTATTGATACATTTTACCACTCTAACAAACTTCTCTTACTCTACATGTTTTAACAAGTTTCCGTTATCAACTACCTTTCAAGGAGTTTTGATCATGTACCTGAGATATCATATTAAAAAATATGCTTAAATTCTTCTTTTTTTAAATTAATATTAATTACATGGATAATTTTATTTTTTTTACTATATTAGTATTGTCAAAAATATTTGGTATAATGACATAGTTATGTTATAAATATTAGAAAATAAGTTTAAGTTTCTTATTTTATATATATATATATATATATATATATATATATAGATATATATGAATATTATTTTATACTATATTATTGTATTTTTAATATTGTGATTATTCTTTATAGTATTATAGTATTATTGTTGATATATTATTATATTTTATTATAATATTATCATATTATTATTTTATCTTATCTTTGTTTCTTATTTTGTTATTATTTTTTATTTATTAATTATCAAAGGTCTATTGTAATTGGACAAGGACATGTACTTTTTGTTTTTATGTATACAACATTTTTACTCTTTTCTAAAATAAGTTAAATTTATTAACACTAGCACTTGCACCTTTGAGGGGTGCAATGGTTACGTAGATAGTAAAATATATAGAAATGTTGATATTGTGATATATTTATGTATCTCTATTTCTATATTCTTACGTCTCTCTCTAACTCATAAACTCTCCCTATCTACTTCCCTATCCCTATCTTTATATTTTTCTTTCGCTCTTCCTATTTTTCTTCCTTCCTTTTTGTCTCTCCCTTCATAACTATCCCCCACTTTGATATTGGATTATGATCATGTACCTACACACTCTCTTCCCCTATGTTTTCCTCTGTATTTTTACCTCTATCAATATTTTCACCTCATATCCCTCTTTTCTCTTTCTATTATTCATCTTACTCCCCCCTCTATCTCCCCTTATCTCTCCTTATATTTCCCTATCTCTCTAACAATCATTTCCTATATGAAATCAATAATTCAAAACTCTCTCTCTCTCTCTCTCTCTCTCTCTCTCTCTCTCTCAATATTTCCTCTTCCATACATCTTTTTGTCTTTATCCAACTATTTCTTTGTCTATTGTGATTGTGTGATAAATGCTTTGATGGATAAAAAATAGGAGAAATCATGGAAAATAACGGGCTAGCGTATGATGACCTAGAATTAACAAGATCAATAAGCACGAATTAATGAATCTAAAATCTTAGCTTTGAATGAATCCACGGTATACATGCAAAGTGATCGTTTGAATGCATTAAGGTGTACTTATCTGATGTAAGATTAGTTTAAGATTATGTTTAAAAATATTGAACTACAAAATTAATGTGATCTATATATTTTTTTATGTTATATCATTTTAAATTGATTTATAAATATTATATGAAATTTGTTTGGCTTGTGTGTACTTTTGGATTTTGGATTTTGGCAATCATAATATGGCACGAAAATCTATTCTTTATTATTTTCTAATGAAATTTTATGCATATTTATCTTATTTTATATATTAAAAAAGTATTTTTCAAATCTACAAATTTTCCTTAATTCCTTAGACTGTTCATTTTGAAGACATCATTAAAATAAAATAAATGAATTTGTAAATAATTATAAATATATAAAGTAAAATAAATGTCTTATAAAAAAATGTGTAAAATAATTTAAAAGTATATTTAAATCAAGACATTTTTCTTTTTCTTTTAAATATCTAAAACGAAATTAATAAAAGTTGTAATTGTATGTTCATTTCTTACATAAATAAAATAGTTAACAAAGTTCAAATGTTAGGATTTTTATTCTTATTTTCAAAGTTAATCTTTGAGTTTCTATCATTGTTTTCAAAGTTAATGTTTGAGTTTCTATTGTCACTTTCAAAGTAAATCTTTGAGTTTCTATTGTCATCTTCAAAGTTAATATTTGAGTCTTCATTTTCATTTTTGAGTTGAAGAATTAAGAGTTTTGGACTTATGTAAATCAAAGATTTTGAAAATTTTGGCCTACTCAATAATAACAACTCGAAACTTCCCAATGATTAAGTGAGACAATTGAAAATTGAAAGAACTTCATCACTTTTTTACTAATAGAAAAATAAGAAATTGCAAGTTGAAGAATTTCATCCTCTCTCTTTATCAAATAGTAAGTTGATTTTTTTCCTTTTAAAGATTTTATTCATTTTAATGACACATTTCAAAATTTAGATTTGTTCTCTGCTTCATATTGATTCTTCATTTGGAGATCTAGTATTGTATTGATCAGACGTGCGAGAATCATAGCTTATCCTTATTCAGGTTATCCCTATTCGAAGTAAGGGCAAAATCTACTGAGAAAAATGCTCTCTACAACTAATGCTTCTGAGCAGCTCTACTATTCGGCTGGGACGCTAGTGAATGAAACAACTCGATCTTCGTCTTGAAGAGTGCTGCCATAGTGCTTAAATATTTGGTCTCTCACTTTGTGGAAAATTTTTACTTCATTTATACTCTTCCTCAAAAGACAAAACCTAATTGTTTTTTCTTGGATTTCCTTTTGTCATTTGAACTCACGGTTGCTTCATAGTGAAATCTATATCCACCTTTTCGTTGCACCAGTCATTCATTAATGTCAGATAATCAGATTAAGGAATCTTTAAATTAATAAAATTGAAAATCTTCAAAACGCCATGAAATATGAAAAAAAATCTGCTTCTTACAGATAGTAGTCCAAACTGCAATATAGTCATCGCCATTGGGTCTGTAATAATGAAGGATAACTGTATTGCAAAGGGGCATTTAAGACATACATTTTATGAATCATTTCCTCTGCATCATCATTCATCACACCTCTCACTGTAAAGGGATTTTTAAGGGCCCAGATTCTTGAATATATGTAAAAAGATATTGGATAAATATCTCACATTTTCTAGATATTTCATAGCATCTTATTGCATTACGAAGAAATATAAACGTTGTTTTCAATCTTGCCTTTGAGGTTATTAGCAGCTTTTTTATCAAGATTTATTTGTTACATGCAAAAGCCATGGGACCTTTCTTGAATGCCACTGGTGAAAGAATTTGTGAAAGAAAAACATAGAGTCCAATCTACAAATAATTCAAAATAATATAATCGACACTAAACATTTTAGAAAATTTAGTCAGAATTTCAATACTAATCACAGCAAGATATCTCAAATAAAATTTGTTGTTGCTTAGCATTATTTATCAAAAGTTTAATTTTTACAATTATTTATTAGAAGTTATTTAAACTAAACACAACAATCAAATTTACAGAATGAAACATTCTCCTAACATCTTCATTTATGAAGTCTCTTTAAAATTCTTATACTAAACAGTTTAAGATCCAAATTCTAGCTTAATAAATTATGGAAAGTTGGAGAAATGATATACTTGGGTGACCCTACAATAGTGGGTTACACTTTTTTAGACATGCTGATTTTTGTTGAAATAACACATTTTTAATAAAATGTGATTATTTAAGCCTTGAGAGGTTTCATTTAAAGGAATTAATTAGAAATGATTAGCTCAAAGCCTCTTAGATAAAAAAATCATTGATATAACATCTATACTCCTCATTCATACCTACAATAGAATCTCCTTCACACCTATTAAGATGCTGATAAAAAATCACTTCAACTCTATCTTTTGATAGATCAAATGAATCCATTCGAAAAACCTATCTATGTAGTAAGGTACTACTAAGAAAACTCTTTCCAATGATTATAATGTTAATATATATTAAGTTTATTATGACTTTGTATTTTTAGTATTACTAAACATAGATATTTCACTGTATCTCCACCTCTATGTTTGATGTTTATGAAAAAATAGTAAATGAGAGAAAAAAAAATTTTAAAAAATATCTATGCCCTAGGTATTGAAGTTATCTTTCTATAAAAAATAAAATGAAATTAGATAAATACACAAGTTATAAGCTATGTAGTCAAGGTATGTCAAAATTATGGCTTAGTCAACTTCAAGCGTTAATAAAATATAAAATAATTATGATAATGTCATAAAACCAATTGCATGCCCTCCATATGGACGTTAAAAAACTAAATTTGAAATAATCACATTGATATCTATTTTAGAAAAAATGTTATGCTCTATGAAAACAATGTAACTCTTTGAAAATGACATTTTTAGCAACATACCAATTTTCGTGGGAAAAAGAAAAACCCAATCAAATCAATTCAAAAATAAAAATAAAAAATATATTTATAATCTAGATAGAAAATCCTAAAAGACTCTAATTTACGTCATCTTCTGATTCTTAACGGTTTAATGACAATATGCATTCGAATCTAAATTTTTTTTCAAAATTTGGAGTACAATGTCCGTTCAGGCAAAAAAGTGTAACCCACTATTGTGGGTTTACCCACCTATACAACATCCTTAGCGGTATTTACGCTTCAAGCTTCTTCTGTTGATTTAGGATAGCAAGTCTCCTCCTGGAACCTTCTGAGTAATTTAAAATGCATAGTATGAAATATTTGCCTCAAGTCTTCATTTACTAAATATCTCTCAAAATTTCCTTATATTAAACAGTCTAAGATGCAATTTACGGCTTGATATTCTGAAGTTTGGAGAAAGGCAAATAAAAGGAAAACTTAATCAAACAAATTTCCTTGGCTTCGAAAATAAGAGCAATCATCTATCAACTTGCACCTGCACCATTCTTGGAGACTAATGTCAGTCGCTGGTGATGGCTTTTGTAGGAAATTAATAGGTTGTGATATTCTAGTTTGAGCAAAACAAAACATCCTGTGAAATTCTTCCTCTGCATTCAAGAAAAATAAAAAAAGAAAGATTTGGAACTTGTTCAAGTTGATTCTGAAAAGAGTTTTGCTTCTTGTGTGAAGCTTTGATACTTTTTTCCTTTTTCCTAGTCTATTGTTCTCCCACATAAATTTCTTAATACCTACCTTTTTCTTTTCGCACTCCTGTTCAATAGATTCCTCACTTTTCCTGTTTTATTTTGTTCTGCAGGTTTCATCTACCTAACGATGAGTCTTTCATGCCATCAAAATAGCATGCAAAGGCGAGTTCTTTTAAATTTTATCTTCCACCTTAAAAGCCCACTTCTAGTTCAATCATTTTGGATGCCTTATTCCTGAAAGTCGTGAGCCCTGTCGACAGAAAACTCACCAAAACCGGCCAAGAAAAATGGATTTAAATAAAGGCAACCGCTTTTTTCCATCAAGGCACCTTTTTTTTGGCAAAGATGCTGATCAGAAAAAAATGTATGTATCAGACACTTCCGTCAATGGGCAATGCCCACAATAAAAAGCCTATCGGCTTAATAAAAAAATATGTATGTGTATATATGTAAATACATACATACATATGCATGTGCATGTGCATGTGTATGTATATGTGTATGTGTATATATATGTATGTATGTGGTATGCATGCATGTATGTATGTATGTATGTACATGTACATATCTGTGTATCCATGTCTTTTACCCTTTTCTAATATGTCTTTTTTATTAGAATACTCTATGTAATAAAAAGTGTATAAATAGCATGTTTTCAATTGAGAGTGTGCACACAACCTAAGCCTTTTTTATTCTTATTTGCACTCGTTCTCAAGGATTGGTTCTAATATTCTCCTTTACCCTTTTTCTATCTCGAAGTATGTGTATGTGTATGTGTATGTACAAGTACATATATATCCATGTCTTTTACCATTTTCTAATATGTCTATTTGGATTAAAATCTCTTTATGTAATAAAAAGTGTATAAATAGCATGTTTTCAATTGAGATTGTGCACATAACCTAAGCCTTTTTTATTCTTATTTGCACTCATTCTCAAGGATTGGTCTCATTACTTTCCTTTATCCTTTTTCCATCTTGGAGTAAATTTACAATTACAAAAGTGATATCTTAATCCCTTTTATACTAAAACAAAACCAGTCACTTTCCCTTTAAAATTCAAATTTTGATTAGTGCTAACTTCACCTATCCTTATATTATGTGTCAACTCAAGGTCTAAAATAATTTCATTTTACCCTTTATGTTGTATTCGAAAGGCTACTCATATCTGATTTCAAACATGCTAGATCCAATCATCTCTTAGTGGAATTATAAAGTTATCATTTACTACTTACATGCATTATCATGATAATATTATCAAACAATTTTCATGACACAAGCATCTAAGACAACTTGCATGTTTAAGTATATTTCCCATAACCATTGATCTAGTTGTTGAATTGGAGTGCTCATGTGGTTTAACATAAATAAATATTATTGATTTTATATGCAAACTGATAAGTATAATTTGGTCAATTTTTATGTATAAATAGGTTAAGAAAATCAAGGCCTACTAAAAGTCACACTCTAAAATTTAGTACTATAATAAATTTTTAAGAATAAGCTATAAATTTCAGAAAAGTCAAAGTCCACATATGCAGGATCAAAGTCAATCTTGATATATCAATAAAAAAATCCACTAATCCCAATGCATTTATTTAAGGATCACTAATGTTTTACATTATTAAAGAACTATCATTTGACATCTACTATCATTTGTTTAGAAAATTAATTTCATCATTTTATCTTATTATTAGATCACTCATTTTAATTCATTTACATATATTACATTCCATAACTCTTACATCTTTGGTAGATTTTGAATACCTATATTATTTCTTTACCCTGGATTTATGTAAAAGGGCTTATATTCTCTCTTATTTTGAAAAGGATTGATAATTTACTTCTTAGTCTAGGAAACCTATCTACTCTTCCATATCTTTGGGTTTTCCATTATAAAATTATATGTTTTAATTTTAATAATTATTTAGATTTAAATATTGCTTTATATTTGAATATATTATATCATATTAAGATTGTTTATGCCACAAGATATTTAAAATAATAATATTTTATGAAAGAGTTATTACATAAATATAATTCCTTAAAATAGCTAGATGTTCTATGACTACTAACAATATTTATATTGAAAATCATATGAAGAGATATGTAGAAAAATAAGATTCCTATCATGATGTTTATGTTTTTTTATTAAGGAACAATCAGGTTTTGAAGGGACCTAGGACCCTTTTTACAAAATATTGCTTACAAGGAAAATCATATTAAAACTAGTAGCCAAAAGAAAACAAAAACTTAGCAAAAAATTAGTAACAGGACAATAGACAAAAAACTTAGCTAAAATTCTCAAGAGCCTCCATTGCCTCTACCTCTAACTAATTCATGTTGAGAGCCATTTTTTCAGATTGGACTGAATGTATTGGTTGTTATATTTCTTCTTTAGGTTGGATCTAGTCTTATTGGAAAGATCAATGTTGTCCTCCTACATCTTCTCAAATGATTCAACATCAACTTCTAGCCCCTAATACTGAAGGCCTTCAAGTTTTCCTACCATAGTATTGATGTTTTTGGTGGAACTTTTAACCACTTTGTGAATGTAGGTGATAAGGGAGATGAGATTTTCATTATTCTTTTGAAACTTGTCTTCCAAGTTTTTAATTCTTGGGCATCACTATGTTTTTTGAATATATTTCCCAACTTCATAATCATGTTGTCAAAATCCTTCTTGAGATCATTAACAGTGTTAATAGTCTTTTGTATAGAATCCGCAATAGATTTCTTTTCTTTAGCACTATAGTGCTCAACATTGTAGCTATCATATTTTGTATTGAATGCATAAGGCTTAATATTGATTTCTTTGATTTCATTAGAAATCAATTCTTCATTCTAAATTTGTCAACCGTGGTATCGTGAGAAATGACAAGAACGTCATCGAGGATTTCTCTATCAAGATTAAGATAAGGAGATTCAACATTAAGAACCCCAAGAAAAAAGGTTCTCTTAGCCCTATTTGTGACAAGTACAGACTTATAAAGCATTTCAGGATGGGACAGCCCCAAGGAAAATTTAGTCACAAAAATAGGGGAGTTTCTAGCCTTCTTAGATTGTTGAACCTTCTTGTTTTTCTTCTTTGGCTCTGAATCTGACTCATCCACCTCAGTATCCCAATTCTCCTCATCAAAATAGTGACTCCTAGAGTCCTCGTCCTCAATATCTAGCTCATAGGAAGAATCAAGGGCCACTAAGGAAGAAGAGGGTTGAGACTTAAGGTGTTCAAAAATAAATAATAAATAACCCTCATGAAGGACATAGATTTCTTTTTTTTCTAAGTTCCTTAATACTAGCATTAATAGAAGCATGCATATAAAAAGGAAAATAAATATGCACTTTGTACCTTAAGTGGTTCAAGAAAACAAAATGGTACCCAAAATTCCTAATATAATGGCCATCTAGGGTTATTTAATTCATGATAATCATAAGAACAACATGCAAAATAGACTTAATCTTTCCCATGCCATAGTTGCTCTTGGTAGCTTTAATCAATTTCTTTTTCCCTTTATCATCTTAAGGGAGATTCTTGACCACCACATTCGAGAGTCTCATGTCCCTATAGAACTTGGATCCTTCCATGGACAACCAAATGACCTCCATTATAATTTTTTCATCAATTTCAAAGTCCCTTCCAAAGAGAGAGATGTTCTCATCCTTCCAGCCCTTTTTAAATTTCAAAGTAACATTGGGATCAAACTCATGATGGTGGCATCGCTCTTGATTTCTTCATAATCAAGAGGTTTAATTATTCACTTATCACCACCCATTGTAGGAGGAATCATTGATAAACTAGTATGAAGAATAGAGACACACCAAAAGAGCTTACATAGCACCTAAAAAAGAGTGTGAAAGACTATGGAAAATAAGCATTAATAAAATCCAAACATTCATAAAACTCATCATAATGGTAGAAGGGACCACAAACTCAAAATACATCATTATTATTCCATAGGGGGAAGAAGTATCCTTGCTTGAGACAAATCATATCTTATCAGTGTTTTAACATCTATAGGCACACGATCACCAAGGTGCCAAATCATCATTTTGTTAGTCGAACTCCCTCATTTGAAAAATGGTCTGCGACTCCATTATGGTAGGCATGACTTATATGGCTAAGTGCAAGAAGTTGAGTTCACTTGTAGGGGAACTTTTTGCTCACAAAACCCACTTTAGCAAAAAGATATTTCTAGAGATTTTTTCACAAAATTAAAACCCGTTATAGATATGATTACATGTAGATATAAGATACTTAATTTATTTTTTAATTTGACTAATTTTTTATTTTTAAAGTAATTTCTAATAAAAAAGGTCTACAAGTGTGAAATAACAAGTTTTCTTTTTTTTATAACTTTAATTTTTTCACGTTTTTTGAAAAATAAATATGACATCAAAAGTTATAGACAGTTATTTTCACTTTGGAAAAAAGAAAATTTGAAAAATGATGAGTTTGGGTTAACTTATGCTTTCCGTACATGAGGGGTTTTCAAAATAAAAATCATGTCCACTAAGAAAATAGTAGAAAAAATATATTTAGCAAAAAATTACAAAAAAATATACTCATAAATCATGAATGTCTTACAAATCATATCTCAAAAGAACTCAAAAAATAATTTCATTTAGCTCAAATTTATGGTTGTCATACACAGGGATGGAAGGTCTCAAAAAAGTGACTTTTAAATAGTGGTTTTTGGAAACACCTAATGAAAATCAATTTTTATCATCTAGATAAAAACACAAATTACATATTTGAAAACTAGACTTTGAGTACTACATTTTCTATTCCCGACTTTTCTTAAGATTCAATATTTAAGTGCTTCAAACATTTAGGTTAGTCGGGACAAATTTTGAAAAACAAAGAAAACAGTTCTAGTTTTTGGCCAAAAAGTTAACTCAACTTCTTGTTGACACTCATATGAACTTTTTGAAAGGACCTTAGGATATCCAAAGATTTTTTAATCCACTTTTCAATAGTGTGTGATGTTTTCGGTGGCCCTTTAAATAATGGACTGTATTATTTGAATCATCCTTTAAACACACCATCCTAAATCAAGTCAAAAAGGTCAAATCTTATAGATCAGATGATGTATGATACTTGAAAATCCAACGGTCAGATTAAAAGATATGACCTCCAAGATTTGTGTTACTTTAGGAGGAAAAATAAAAAAATTTGAAATACTCTAGCAAGCATCAAAACCCATTCTAGACATATTGTCGATATATTCCAATATAGGGAAAAATAATATAAAAGTGGGGGAGTTACATTTTCCAGAACAACCTAGGGTAGTTAAACTTCCCAATATAAAGAAGAGAAATAGGGGTTACAAAGGATAGTTCTAATCATGCATATGTTGGCTTTGGCTTGTATATTATAATTTTAATGAAGTTGCCCATGTGGTGGTAGCATGTTATTTTTCTTAATGTTGTAATGTCATTTTTTTAATATAATACAAAGAAAATATTTATGTTCTTGCAATTTTCTATTTATTTCTCTATTGTGTTGTGTTTGTTTGGGAGAGAGAGAGAGAGAGAGTTTCTCCTACATCATCTTGGGAAAAGAAGTGCAAAAGATCAAAGACAACAAGGCAACCTTCTTTCATAATATATGAAATTTGTTAGTCTCATTAGTACATAAAATGAATGTCTCATTGTTTACTACTTAACTATTCCAATTATTTTGGAAGAAATTTTTTTTTTAAAATTAAATAATTTTGCATGCAAAAGTTGAGTATTTAAAGTTTTAAAATTAAGGATTAACTTCAAATAATTACAATTATTTGTTCTATAATATAATAAAATTTCCTTATCCATATTTTAGATCTCTTAATCACCTTTCCAACACCTGTAGAAAATGATTTTGATAAGAAACACAAAAGTTATGGCCATTTTACTAAAGTATGTTTTTTAGGATAAACAAAATAGATATGAATTTTGGAAACCAAACAAATATTTATTTTGGAAATGAATATCCATGGGAAACCAAAACACATATCTTCTTTTAAAAACACGATGTCACAAGAATGATGTTAGGAAACAAATATTTGTTTTAGACGGATATCTATTACTAATGGATATATGTTTGGTTTGGTATGTCAAGAATGACTTAGGAAACAAATATTTGTTTTAAATGGATAGCCATTAGTAACATATATCTATTTGGTTTGGTATTAACAAACCATATTCAAATATTGACTTACACATACAAAAAGTCAAAGTAGGTTTTGACGTGTTTGGCAATGTAATAAATGAGATTTTTTTCCATTGCTACGTTATGGCCCTTCATGATTACCCCTAACAATGTGTGGAAAACAAAGAAAAAATATCATAATTTAGAAAAATCAATGATTATATACACTATTTTTCATATACAAAGTTAAGAAATTTGTTGGCCATTGATAGTGGATGTTCTAGTGACATGATTGGAGACAAAAGAAAGTTTATCAATGTGAAGAAATAGAATGGGTGCAAATGAAGCTTGGTGACAATTTTGTTGCTAAGGTATTAGGAAAAGGCACTCTAAGCCTTTGATAATAGGAAAACTAAGAAACATGATATTTTGTATGTTGAAGGTATGAAGCATAACATAGTGAGTACAAGTCATATGTTGAAAAAGGTTACAATCTCTCATTCAATGTGAAAATATGTGGAATCAAAGAAGAAAGCACTAGCAAGCTAGTTGTAAAAGGTAGCAAGATAAAAAGCTTGTGTATAAACTTAGATAAAAGGAAGGAAATATATGTTCAAACAAATAGATGAAAGTTGGCTATAGCATAGAAGAATGGGTTACATAAATTTTGATAATCTTTTGAAGATCAGTTCTAAACAAGTAGTAAGAGACATGCCTAAAATTGCAAAGCCCTCATGCACTCTCTCTGAGGAAAGTCACAAAGGAAAACAGACTAGAACAAGATTCAAAATAAAGAAGTATTCTACTAAGGGGTCATTAGAGTTGGTCCATATAGACTTATGTAGACCTGTGAGGAAAAGATCCTACCAAATGAAAGGTACTTTATGTTATTAACTTGATTTTTATAAAATGGCATTGGCTACTTTCCTAAGAGATGAATATAAAGTATTTGAGATGTTTAAAATCTTTAAAGCTATGGATAAGCATGAGATTGGTTTCACAATAAAATGCCTTATGTTTGATAGAGGGGATGAGTTTATTTCTAATGAGTTTGAATAATTATGTAAGAAACGTAAAATTAAAAAATTGTACGCTATCACAAGACTCCTCAAAAATGGATTGGTTCAAAAGAAGAATAGAAAATTTCAAGAGATAGCTAGGGTAATGGTAAATTGAAAGATAAGTTGTATGATATATATTGGAGAGATATTCGTCATACCAAATTCTACATTATAAACAAAGTTTAGAGAAGAATGAATAGCACCAAGAAACCATATGAACTATGGAAAGGCATCTTGACATCAATCAAATATTTTATAATATTTGGAAGAAAATGTTATATTAGAAGATATGAAGACAACTTGGGAAAGTTTGACTCAAGATCTGATGATAGTATATTTCTTGGTTATTCAACAAGAAGACATGCAAAAGCTACAAAAAGATTAAGGAAGATTGTTGGAAGTGCTAATGTAAAAGTTGATGAGACACTACACTATGAGTTAGCATCAAATGAATAAGATAGTGATTCAAATGGATAAAACTACATCTATGAAGAAGCTTCTAAAATTGAGCCTAAAAGATAAAATACAAAATTTTGGCTAAGTATGTTCAAAAAGATTACTCTCAAAGTTAAATTCTTGAAGATAAAGACAATGAATTTCTAAATAGAAGAAGACTACTTAGAATGAATGAACAAGTACATTTATTTTTCTATCTAAAATTAAGCCTAAAGATTTTGTGGAGGCTAGAAAAGATAGAATTTATAAGCAATAGAATAAGTGAATCAAATCGAGAAAAATAAGACTTGGGAACTTGTTCCAAGCCCCAAGGAAAATAATTGTATTGGCACAAAAGAGTATTTAGAAACAAATTAAATAAAGATATTAAAGTGATAAAAAATGAAGCAAGACCAACCTACAAGGGTCATGCTCAAAAAAAAGAAATTGACTTTGAAGAAACATTTTCTCTGGTAGCTATATTAGGAGCAATCAGGATGTCTTTATCATTTTCAGCATTTAAGAATTTCAAAGTGTATCTTGTGGATGTCAATTCAACATTTTTAAATGGAGATTGGGGAGAAGTATAAATTGAGAAAACCAAAAGGTTTACAATTGTCTAAAAATAAAGGCTCTGCTTGCAAATTGAAGGAAACACTATATGGATTCAAGAAGGCTCACAGAGCTTGATACTCAAACTAAATAAGTATCTCTGCAATAGCAAAGATTCAAGAAAGGTATTGTTTAGAGTAATCTTCTTATCAACATTAAAGATTGACATCACTTGATTGTTGTCATATATGTTGATGATTTTGTGGTGGTAGTGACAAAATATGTAAGGAATTCACTGAACAAACATAAAAAGAGTTTGAAATATATATGTTTGACGAGTTATCATTTTTATTGGTTTATAAATTTTGCAATTTTTGTTAAAGGTAAATCCATATCACAAACTAAGTATGTCAAAGAGATGTTGAAATTGTTTAAGATGGAAGATTGCAAAACCAATTAGTGCATCTATAGTTACATGATGTGAGTAAGGATGTGAGTAATTAAAATCCAACCAAACATTGTATAGATCAATGATTGGAAGCCTATTGTGTATGATTGCATCTAGACTAGACATTATGCAAGAAATATGTATGGCCGCAATTTTTCATGTTGCACCTAAGGAGACACGTATGAAGGTAATGAAAAGGAATTTCATATACTTAAGAGATACTATGAAAAATGGCCTATGGTATTCTAGAAGCAAAAAAATCAATTTGACAACATATACATATGCAAATTGGGTCAACGTGGGAAGAGCACTAGTGGTGGTGCATTTTCTTGGGGATAGGCTTGGGTCATAAGCAATAAGAATGACTTGGTGCTATTATCTACTGTAAAAATGGAGTATATTGCAGCAGTATCATGTTGCACTTGAAGTTATTTAAATGAAGTGTACCTTGAAAGATAAGAACATCGAATATGATGAGAATATCTCAATTCTCTATGATAATACAAGTGAAATCAATATTTCAAAGAATCTAGTAATGCATTCAAAAGCATATATCAATCAAGTTTCATTTTCAGGAGAATCGGGAAATCAAATTAGAGTATGTTGATGCAAAAGTGGAGATTGTTGATATCCTTACCAAACTGTGTCCAAAGGAAATTTTTTGAATATCTCAAAGAGAAGTTGAGACTGATATATTTGTCCTCTGGTCTCTAAGTTCAAAAGGGGGAAGTACATGTTTAGGAGCAATTCAAACTGTTATTTTTGTATCCTTGAACTACTACAGTATCATCTCAATGTTTAAAGGAATCACTAATGAGTTTTGACTCTTGTTGCGAATGGAATAGGTTTACCAGTGGACAAATGCAATAAGATATTGTGAATGGATTGTATTTCAAAGGGGAAGATTATATGTCTCTTTTCCATTGATGTCAAAGTGGGGGAAATAGCCCTATGGAGAAATAATGGAAGAATATTCTAGCTAAGTGAAAAGGGTGAAAGATAATGATAGGGTAATATTTTTAGTTGAGGTTTCCATCAACAAAGTTATATGAGATTGCCAATAGTGACAAAGGGAAGGTTGTTGAAAATTTTGTCAAGGAAGACTATCAAACATAGATGTCAAAGCAATAAGATGTTGTCATTTATTTCTAGTTGGATTGTCACAGTTGTAGATGTTGTTACTAGTGTCAAGAATTGAAAATGATGATATTTAAGGTTATAGACGATTTGCAGATAGAATTCTACAAAACCAATGCTACAAAAGGTGCTCTATGAAGATTCTTAAATTGATATCCCTACAACTAGTGCATGAGATTCTTTAGTTCCTGAATGTTCACCATGACTATTGAAGTTGGAAAGAGTCTACACTAGTAATCTAAGATTTGTTTCTCAAGGCCATATTTGCATCATATTGCATTGTCATTGTTTTGGGTACCTATAGTTTGGTATATATGTTAAGCAGGTCAAAGAGTACGTTTGTCTTGCATTTTAGGATATTTGAGCTATGAGTGAAACATCTACAAATGATAGAGTGACGACTGTATTTATTGGATGACTGTGAAAGATTGTTGGGAGTTTGCGCCAACAAAAGGAAACTTGTGCTAATTGAAGGAAGCGTGTGAAGATATTTTGGAACCAATTGAATTTATGATATGAAGTGCACATCATTTAATTACTCATGTAGTTCCGCATTTGATTTGGGTAGAGCTAACTAAATGTTATATATTATTTGATTAAGGATTAACTCTTGGTTGAGTGAGTTTTGGATGTGTTAAATGGTTTAAGACACACTTGTAATTGAAGGAGGTGCAAGAGTTACATTTATAGGGAATTACATAAATTAATATATAAGATAGTATAATTTTATGTGTGTAGGAGATACATTAATTTAATTTACAATATTTTACATGGAAGTCTATTTTTTGTGTATACAATTTTGAAATACAATCATGATTTTACAATCTTTTATGAATTTTACACCAAAATTATAATAGAGGTACAATGATTATGTTGATTTTATAAAAAATGACACTTTACTTCTAGACCTGGCTATATAGTCAATATCATTTTCTCGATCCAATTTAATTAGTACTATAAATTAATATTATATATATATATATATATATATATATATATATATATATATATATATATATATATATATATATATATATATATATATATATATATATATATATATATATATATATATATATAATTTAAATAATTAAAAAAAGTTATTAAATATTCTTAATATTTTTAATGTTACTTTAGAATCCTTCACAAAGTACAAAATAACATTTTGTTCTGATTAATGGAAAAAATAGGTTTTGAAGGGACCCAAAACCCTTTACAAAAAATAATCTTAAGATATACAACATTTAAAGTTAGGAATATCATCATCTTAAGAATAAAAACTAAAAATTATTTTGTTATTGTTTGTAATTGATTCCAAATTTGTATTACTATAGCATTTAGAAGAATAATGAGTGAACCATCAAAATCAGTATTAATAGTTATTCATCACAACTATCCAAACACTACTACATTTGACCTCATTTTTCTACCAAAATTTTTGACCATCAATTAAAAAGGTTTAGGTTGGTTGGATTATAGAAGGAAAACTTCCTTTTTTTTAATCCATGCCCGTGTTGGTCGAAATTTAGACCAACACCATGTAGGTCGAAATTTCAACCAACACGGGCATAACTTTAAAAAGAAAAAAGATTTTGTATCTCATTTCATTGTTTGGTTTTAACTTGGAGCGCGCGAAGGAGTTGGAACTTGCGATTGTTTGAAATGTTATTTGGTGAGATTTTTAGGACTGCCTGCCTGCGAGGGTTTCCACTGTGATTTGGTGTAAAAGGAGGACCGCCTATAAGGATTTCCTTACTCTACATTTGTTTGGCATTGTTTTATGCATCTATGCTATTGGTACTTGTTGGTTACCTACTTAGGGCCCGTGAGCAATGT
The DNA here is from genome assembly GCA_027943335.1 of Chamaecyparis obtusa. Classification (NCBI taxonomy): domain Eukaryota; kingdom Viridiplantae; phylum Streptophyta; class Pinopsida; order Cupressales; family Cupressaceae; genus Chamaecyparis; species Chamaecyparis obtusa. The sequence continues at coordinate 1,455,861 of BSBK01001224.1, read as the reverse complement.
GCCAGGGCATCATGTATTGGGTATTTGCTAGCACATTTTTTATCACTATTTATATACATTTGATTCATAGATGAACTTGCAGAGATGAACTTGCAAAACCCTAAATTTCTAAATCACAGCATCATGTTACACTGTCAATGTACTAGTGTTAGGTTTATGATTACTACAGATCCTTCAATATTGATCATGTTCTTTGTATTCGTGTTGTCACAATGAACAAGCATGGAATGCAGTGAACAAGTAGTGTTTTCTCATTTCTTTCGACACTCCTAGTGTTGATTACCAATTAGCCCGTGAGTTTGCCATGGCATCTATGCTATGTTTATTGCTATACTTGTGCCATGTTAATACTGTTGTGGTATCTTTCTTACTGTCCCTTTCTCTACTCATAAACAGCCAAGGAGTTAGACTCCTAGCATCATCGACCCTCTATCTACTCATTGGTTTAAAACTCAAATAACTTCACTTTTTCCCAAAACACTTGGCAAGGTAAACACATTTGTAAACACCCTTTTCCAAGTAATAAAACATATCTAAAACCTACTATGGACTTCTTTGCACCAGTGATGACTGTCACCAAATAGTGACCCCTAATTAGCATAAAAAAACCATCAATTAACAAAGTATCAACATTCTCCCTTTACCCTTATCACTCCAAACTCTTAGTAGTGTCATATAATGACTAAAAATGAACAAAAATCAAAGGAATAGGGCTCAGTCCACTGAGAACCCCAAAAACCCTAATTTTATCACTCCTAAACCCTCAATCCAAGGGTTTCTTGAATCTTCTATTCCCGATCAGTTCTAGGTCCAAAAAATGGTTTTTTCACCACTAGATGATCATTATAAGATGATCCAAATCATAATATATATCCTTCCTTCAAACCAAATTGCTACTACTGCACTGTACCCACTAATTTCTTCAAGAAAACCTTCACTGTTTCGTGACAGTCAACCAATGATGCACTATTCTCTGTAATTAAAAGGTTAAAATCATATTGTAAATGTTAGATTCATGCATCCCATGAATTCTGGGGCCTTAGAATTCATGGGATGTTAGCATCTTTAAAGGAAACTCAGACTGTCACCCGAAATCAGTCTAGTTTTCCAGCCTGTGACTTGTTACCAAGCGGTTAAAACTTCAAAACAAAATGTAATTGATGTATCAGGGATCTAAAATGAATCAAATATATCTCCTAATGCATATTCCAAAAATTCTACAAAGATCACATAACAAAGAAATGCAAAACTCAAATCAAAATTGTAGACAAAGGAAATTTCTTTGATTATTCACTGTTACATCGTACACACACTAGGTCTCCCGTACAATAATCTTCTCCTTCTAAAATAGAACTTACTATAACCATATCAACCAACTATTTTCATTGAGTATGAAATATTTATAACTATTTTAGAATACGACTAAAACTTGTCTTATCCTTCACCAAGTCTTTACTATCAGATCATAACAAGGGACAAAACATATATGGTAATATCAAGCTATGGGAAAAGTACTTTAAATAGGTCTAGATATGATCATTTAATAGTTGCTTGAGGACAAGCAAATTTGGGAGGGGCGGATTATCATAAGCCGTAATCAAGATAACATTAGGATGGGTTATAATCACTTTACTCATTGATTCATGGATAACATATCACTATTTTTACCATTGAGTGTCCTTTATATAGAATATGTGGTCTCTAAGGCACCATTTGTATTCAATTTATATGTTCTAAGGAGAGAAAAAATGAAGATAAGATCCAAGATCATGCAAAAAAAATAACTAAAATGAACCTTATGATAATCAAGATTGATATACATGAGAGTGTGCTTCAAGCTCCAGTTCCTTTCCACATCAATTTTTGGCTTTTTTGAGAAACCATACAGCAACCACCATGTTGCTCATCAGTTGTTACCTGAAAATAAGTAAGTTTAATTACTATTCTAAGCCTACCACCTCCTAACTAAAAAATGACAAGTTTTTATTACCATGCTTTCAAGCTTAACTTTTTCCAAACACCAAAAATTTAAAAAAAACATCAGCCAACTCAAGATATGAAAACATGTCTAAATTCATTAAAAAAATTCATATTACATCTCATTAAATAATGTTGAAGTCAGATTGGGCAATAAAAGTGAAAATATAAATTTTTAATTGCACTCGTCCTTATGGGGATTTCAATTTCAAGTTTAGGACTGAATGGGCTTTTGTATGGTGGGACTTGGTACATTAAATTTGAAAACAATTGGTAGTTAAATTACTTGAATCTCCTTAGCAAAAATGGGGCTAGCTTCTATTAGATGGGAATAGTTTGGCGGAAGCACCAACTGAGATGTACCATAAACTCCCAAGCTCAATGTCAATGATGCTACAAATCCAATAAAATGCACTTTGTCAGTACCTAAAAGATCACATGGATCAATAATTGAAAAGTCTCTACATGTGCATGTATAGTATGTACACATTGCATATAATCCAATGGGAAGGAAAAGAACATGAGAATTAAATGACTAAGATATACAGTCAGCCATAAAAATAAATGGGAACTATTAAAACAATGGATAGATAAACACAGTCAATAATTGAAGATAGATTTAAGAAAGGGGAGTAACATCAAATATTATGACCCAACGACCTTATTAGAGGAACGTCCATACTGTCATGAAAATATTAGCTGGTAACTGGTAACTCTCGATAAGTAGGAAGAATCATTGCATTGGAATCTTAATTCATCTTAGCCATATTAGGATCAGACTGGGATGATAGTGTTGTAAGAATCCAATAAATAGTGAGGGATATATATATATATATTGAATACGGATAGTCCTCTTGGACATTTCTTTATATAACATAATCTGACCAGTATTAAGTTTTAGATTCTAGATGGATATAATCCATAATTACTGAATTGGTATCTTGTCACATACAAATCAGATTACAACTTATTCCATTGTCCTATTTAAGTCCTGCTCTCCTTGAACACTTACCTTACTGACACAAGGCATAAGAAAATAATCATAATAAAGGACTATAAGAGAATATTACTATGCACATTGATCTTCCATATATAATACAACAGAGTTCATAGTATATAATATAACAAACTAAACCTTTCTTTTTTTATCTCAAAAGTTGGAGGATGAGACTAAAATTAATTTACCTTTCCATTGATATTTCTATTTATATAGCTAAATTATGACATGAATTAAATTATAACATTCTCAGATTGCTTTGATAGCCCGGTTTAAGGGTCACTAGAATATGTTGTCAATGACTTTATTTTGTAGTAGTTTAACATGAGAGTTTGTAGATTAATAGGAGTTCACAGATACTAGTGTACCATAGTTTCCCATCTATAACTAGTGAGATGCACATAACTCATGTACCTCATGCTAGTATGCTTGGATACCTTGTATACACTATTTTTCATTAGACTAGACATTATCCAAATAGTAAGTATTTATAGAAAGTGTTATAACACACAGGCAGTCCTTTTACACCAATTAATAACAGTGACAACCCTCACAGGCGGTTGGATAATGTCTAGTCTAATCCAAGTGTTGGAATTAGGAGAGATAGGTACTAAGAGGGGAGGGGTGAATCAGTGCCTTCAAAAACTTTCACTTCTAAACCTTTTTGATATGTAACTGTAAACAGTAATAACCGACCAAAACAACTTGAATCTAACTGCATGTATCAATCATTCATTTAACTTATGAAAGTAAACAACATAACATCAATATGACAATCACATGACACAAGTATTTTGGTAATGCAAAAACCCTTGTTAGAAGGTAAAAACTGCAGTGGGGATGACACCCACAAATTCTTCACTACTGCAAATAGAAAAGGTTTGCCTGTTAGGGCTACAAGTTTTTATCACTTCTGGTGATCTCACCCTATTAGGAGTGACATGTTAGATCAACTAGATCTACCAGTTATAGGATTTTAACAACACTAATGAAGTGTGTACTCGGTTAAGAGATTTACATAAGACTGTTAAGAGATTTTATCCAAAACTCTATTATAATTGTTAGAAAGCAATAGGCAATTATCTACTATTTGACAACTCACTTGTCTGATACAGATCTATAAGCTCTGATAAAATATCACCTTACTTGTGATGAATCTATGCTCTGAACTTCTCGGTAGCCTTTTCTGATTCTACTCAATCTAAATTCCTCTATACTCAGTTCTTCTCTGTTAACTGATAGACTTGAAGTTAGGCAATTTCTTCAAGTGCTCCATGAATCATATATCAGCTCACACCAAAAATGATCTGAACACACAAATATATAGTGTTCTATTTTTGCCTCTTTAACAAAATTAGGTTACACAACATAGTCATAACCCTAAGATCTATGGTGTACAATAATAACCTAGATCAACTATTACAAAAGATATACATTGCATTTAATGAATATCATCACATTAAATGTTCCTCGATCTTGGTAAAATGTTTTATGAACCATTGTAACCGTATGCATAGAAGTATGTGCCATTTCAAATTACTATGCTTTTTTCTATTATCCTCGGTAAACACTATATAAACTACTCGGTGTATTCTGCGATGCTCAGTGTTTACTATCTATCGGTGTCGGTGTCTGCTAGTGCTCGATAAACTGTCTGTTGCTCGGTATATATGCTTTACCGACTAGTCTGTCTAGCTTCATGTTACCGATTGGCTCAATGTAAGTGACCGACTGATATCTTTACAAACCTTTGATACTAATGACAACCTTAAATGCTCAATAGAGATAACAATCTCCCCCTTTGGCATTAGTATCAAAACTTCGAATGTATATAGACAAAATTTTCTATATAACTTATATCTCCGCCATATACATATACACATCAAAAAAGTTTCTAAGTACTAAGTACTCCCCCTTGGTGCATGCTCTCGGTTATATGTAGTATACGTAGCATCTATGTACTTATTTGGCATAAAGACTTATACATTATTTTCCCCCTTTTTGATAGTAATGCCAAATACAAAAATTAAGTAGTATACTTACAACTTGTCAAAAATATGCTGGTGGGTTTTCTTCACTAACTCAAAGAGATTGTCCCATTCCTCTTTCAAGTTGGTGAGAGCGATGTGCTCAAGATGGACTTGTGCATGCATGTCAAAGATGTTATCTAACACCAAAATTTCTGGTGTTGCAATGAGTTGTTCGGCTTTGACAATGTGTGCCTCAAAAATTTTTAGGTATGGTAGGAGTTCTTTCTATAACTCACTAACTTGATCTGTTATATGCTCTTCTTGTTTCTTCAAATCTGCTATTAACTGTTGGAGTTCCTGAACTTGGTGAATGTGATTTAAGAAAGCATGAGGCTCAGTTATAGCTGCATTTGTACTCAACTGTATTTCTGCTTCCAATCCTTTGATCTTCTCACTGACTTCAACAGTGAAGGTGTATGTAGTACAAAGCTTCAATAAATATTGACAAATTAACTGGGTGATGGTTTTTATCTTGGTGATTACCTCAGATAATTTGACCTTCTTTAATGCCACTTCTAGGCTTATTTTCTCTGCCAGTTTGTGTTGTATCCTAGATTCTACCCTTTCTTCAATCTGTTTATCTGCATCAATATCCAGGTCATTGATCTTCTCAAAAAGTGTAGCAAGTTGATCTATGATAGGACTATCCTCATCAATATTCACCTCAAGTACTACCTGTTGGAGGATATCCCGCACATCTATTAAGATTTCTTTTCATTTGTGTTCTTGCTTCAACTTCTCTTGCCCTGCCTTTCTTGAACATAGTTCCCCATATTTACTCAATTCTTCAAGGCTTAGGGTCCTCGAGTCACACTCAGGGATAATGATCACTTCATCTAGGGTGACCGGACCTTTTCCTTTCTTCTTCTCCGGTGCTAGAGGTGATTTCTTCTCAATAATAGCAATAGTTTTATCTCCAGATTTTGGATTATCCTTCCCAATTAACATGCATTCTTCCTTCTTCTACTCCTCGGTAGCTGTAGTCTTGATTGATATAGTAGGAGTCTTGGATGTGGTGTCAAGTGGGATCACCTTTGTTTCCTTTGTTTCTTCTATTTCCTTTGCCTTGGTGGAAGGTGCCTCTGTTTGTGTAGGCTCATCTGTTTCTACAGGTTTCTCTGTGTCTTGATCCCTTGTGATGTCTTTATTTTCCTTGGGGTCTGAGCCGTCGGGTTGTACTTGGGAAAGAATTTTAGCTGCTTCTACAAGTACAGGAAGTTTACCCAGTAGTGATGTAAATAGACATTTAGTGTCTAGTGCATCATCTTTATTAGGTGCAATATTCACATCTTCATCATCTTTGTCATCAGGATCACCATTTGTGATGTCCTCAATGAGTACATCATCATCATTTTTCTTCTCCAGTTGAATTTCAACTTTATCCGATGCATCCTGTGAAATACTTATTTCTTCCTTCTCCTTGGTGATATCGATTACATCGGTAACTGATATACCAGTATTCTTTGATTTCTTTGTTGTTCCCTCATCAATGCAAATACCTTTACCTTTGGAATTGTGTCTCTTCTTAGACAAGTTTAAGAATGTTTCTTGCTTAGCTTTTTCTTCGGCCTTCAAAATTGATGTCCACACAGAACTAGTTGTGGTATCCATATCTGCTACATTTTCATCCATGATCATCAAGGCTCTATTCTTGATCATAAAGTTTTCTTGGTATTTGGTCAAGTACTCACTAACTTCTCCAAAGCTTAGATGTGAGGCTGCCCGAACTAGAGAGTGTTCTCTCTTTCTTTTTTTGGTGTCTAGTGCAATAGCCCATTTTTCAGTAATCTTGTCATCCAACTTCTTCATTAATGCACAGGCAAATTCCATTGGAACTTTCTTGAATTTTATCATCATTTGGATGATAGCCTCTTCTATCTTGGTTTGATCTTCTTTTGACATCTTGTCAAATCTGTCTAGTAAGGGATCAGTAAGGTCTCCGTGTTCAATTATGTCTTCAATAATTTCATCTATTGTCTTTGCCTTGTTACTTACCACTTTGAATTGATTGACATCATCTTCAGTCTCAGTTTCCTCAAGATCTTCTTTATTTCTTATGAGTTTTCTTCTTTTCTTTGGTGCCTCAGGTACAGCCTTGTTCTTTCTCTTGATATATTTCTTTGTTAATGTTGCTACCCTCTTTTTTCTTACTTTCTCTACTTCTTTCTTCTCAGGTGATGAAGCTACATTTGATGATCTTGTCTTCATACCTTCTTGTATTGGTAACTGCTTCTTTATAGGAATTTCAGGTGGAGGAACTGATGTGGGATCTTCTTCTTTGTCAGATTCGGTCTCCTCACTATCATTTGGTTTGTCAGCCAACTATAACTGACCTTCGGTTGCCTGTTCAACCAGTGTCTCTTTAGATGTATTAGACCCATCTCCATATTTAGCAGTGAGTTTTTTCTTCATCTTCTTTACCTTTCTAGAAATTTTACCGATCTCTATATTTGTCAAAATCCTAGATTTGGCCTCTTCATATACTCCGAACCTAGTGGCAATGGGATCTTTTGGTAGTGCAAGCAATGCATTAATAGATTTCAGTGTGAAATCATGGTTCATTTCATATCCCATCGGTGCCAACCATTTTATCCTAGGTTCAACTGCTTGTATCAAAGTATAATCTGTGTTGACTACAAAGCATATATCATTCTCAAATCTTTGAACTAATTCCCTCATAATTCTGCTTATTTTATGCATTTTAGATTGAAACTCTTTGAAGTATGCATCAAACTCTATATTCAACGTATCTCCTAACTTATTCATCATTTCATTGATCTATTTTGTTATTGGTATATCCGATTTCCAATTTACTTTACCGGTGCCAGGTACATACTTTTTTTGTAGATAGCAAAAATATGCAAGCAAGCAGTGATCCGAACTTACATGTGTTAGACTTCTTTTTCCTTATGGTCTTCATATTCTCCTGAAGTTGATGAAATAGTACCTTGGCAAGATCAACCTGGTGACCTTTTACCACAATTTTGTGCGCCATGTCTACTGCGCTGCAGGGTACACTGTTGAGTCTGCTCGATTGAAATAACTTGTACTCGATCACATGTGCTGCAAATTTGATTGTTGGGTCTTTGATTGTCAAAATCTTTAGTGCCCGACCGTCCCATTATGTTACAATATTCTTCTCAACATCTGGTCATGACGAACTATGGAAAGCTTTAGCCTTGTCAGTTTTAGGGAGCCCAGTAACCCTACTGATCATTTTCTTGTTGACCTCAATCGGTTTATCCAGCCAAAATTTGTCATCGTGATACCTGCTCAAAATGATTCTAATCCAATCTATTTTAAATGATTGCAAAAAGTGTATAAAACATGATAACCCTGATTCCTCAATCTTCTTGTGATCTATTTTCAATTTACCATCGGGGCCATAGAGTTGTTGATATGCTGCTATAGTTTCAAAATCTCCAACTTCTCCAATTTTGCAATGAATATATGACCTTATGTCTTCTGTTAATAAAACCCTTTCTGGTATGCTCGAAAAAGAGCCCATTGTATCTATTTGTACTGTGACCTTGGGATGTGGCTTAAACTTAGGTTCGTCAAAATTTGCCCTAACGATTAGATTAACTTCCTCCTCAATACTTTGTGATTTTCTTGCAAATGATGTAGATTCCATAAATCGATTCTAGGGTTTTAGCAAGTAGCAAGATAAGAAGTTTTTGATAGCAAATGAACTTACTCAGTATCATGAAGAGTGATGTCGGTTTGATCTAAAGTAGCCTTAAATCCTTCTGAAAATCTTTTAGCTCAAATTCTGCTCTTTGAATTCTCCGCTTTTCAAAATCGTAATGTAAAAATAAACTCTATTCCCATGTATTTATTGACTTTTCAATATTCCCGCTCAAACTTTCATGTAATAAATGCTTGACCTAACTTTTAGTACGAAACAGCTGTCAGCTCGGTGACAACTAAAATTTTCATCTGCTCGGTTAACATAGAATTTCTTCATCGGTTGATACATGTGCTCAGTTAACCTTAGATAGTGATTACCGACGGGTAACCAACTCTCGGTCTCTTTTACCGACTGTATAACATTGTTAGCTCATGACATCTAAACCATAGTGCATCTTTATTCATGTTGATTTGGTATAAGTACAACATGCATAAGGAACTGTACGTAAAATGTGATCATTTGAAATGTCAATCCCATACATACCTATTTCACCTTAAGTGGAGGTACCGATGTCACCCAATCCAGTGGACGAGGTTTCATTGACAGCATTACTTGACTCATCATTCTTATTATATGCCTTCTTCCACATAGTGTTCCTTAACTTTGTGATATCTGCGATAGTATATCCACTTTCAAATATATGGTTTTCATCTGGTGCTTGGTCTTTGCAATTCTTGCTTAAATGACCGACCCTATGGTAGTGCATACAAGCCATTCCAGTGCTTGTCTAGCTTCTTGATTGTCCAATTCGACTCTTTCTATAACAATTTGTTGCAATGTGTCCATATCTACCACAAGCAGTGCAGTTAGCCCATGTATTATAATCCCAAACATAAGAGTTACCTTGTCTCTTCAGTTGATAGGGCTTTCACTGTGTTTGCTGCTTAGGAGTCCATACTTGCTTCATCTTAGCCTTACACTCGCGTGCAGTTTGTCCATGTTTATTACAAGTATAGCATATTTTCTCCATAGTGGTATTATTAGCAAGATCATTTTGTTTAGCTCTACACTCATAAGAAGGATGTCCAAACTTACCACAGTAGTAACAATATCCATTAAACTTAGGAGTGACAGGAGGTTTACCTTGTGCTTTTCTTCTACACACATTAGATGTATGTCCCGGTTTTCCACAGTGATAACATGTCAACACTTTAGGTTTCTAATTTTGATTGATGTTGACTTGTTTAGCTTGTTGTGATGATTCTCCTTTGCCAGTGTAGCCTATTCCATCTCTACCCCCAAATCTTCTTTGATTAGATAAGAAATCATCAATCTTCGTAGAACTATCCTCAGTAAGTTTCTTCATTTCATTTTGTTGCTATTAATTTTTCACTTCATTTCTTAGCTTCTCATTCTCTTCTCTGAGTCTTGCAACATCTTCTAGTCTTCTTGACAATTCTTCATTTACTTGGTTTATCTCTTGATTTACAGTCATCATTTGATTAGTTACTTGGAAATGATGATCAGTGAGTCTCTATATCTCACTTTCTTTAGCTTGAAGTTGTTCAGTCATCTGTCTTTGGTCATCAATAGCCAAATTCCTTTCTTGCTCGGCTTGTCTTGCATTGTTCATTTTTTCTATCATTCTCACCATCTAAGATTCTTGATCGATTTGCAGTGCTTTCACTTGATCAATTAAATGTTGATTTTTCTTAGATAAATCAGTGATTATGCTTTCAAATCCATCAAAGATGCTTCCAGAACTAGATCCAATATGCTCAAACATTTCATCAATAGGTTCTTCATGGTAACTGATCTCATTTTGTAGAATAGCTAGGTTCTTCCTTTCAACCAATAATTTCTTCAGTCCTTCCTTGGCTTGCTTATATTGTTCCACAAACATTTTCATTTGTATCTTCTGATTCTCAATAGTCTTGTCAAGCTTGTATCTCTCCATGACTTAGATCTTTACCCTTCAGTGGTTAAACCATTCAATAAGAGAACTGAGCTCTGATACCAATTTTTGGAATTAGGAGAGATAGGTATTGAGAGGGGAGGGGTAAATTAGTGCCTTAAAAAACTTTCACTTGTAAACCTTTCTGATATGTAACTATAAACAGTAATAACCGACCAAAACAACTTGAATCTAACTGCATGTATCAATCATTCATTTAACTTATGAAAGTAAACAATATGACAATCACATGACACAAGTATTTTGGTAACGTAGAAACCCTTGTTAGAAGGTAAAAACTGCAGTGAGGATGACACCCACAAATTCTTCACTACTGTAGATAGAAAAGGTTTGCCTATTAGGGCTACAAGTTTTTATCACTTCTAGTGATCTCACCCTGTTAGGAGTGACATGTTAGATCAGCTAGATCTACCTAGTTATAGAATTTTAACAACACTAATGAAGTGTGTACTTGGTTAAGAGATTTACATAAGACTGTTAAGTCTACTCTGTTAAGAGATTTTATCCAAAACTCTATTACAATTGTTAGAAAGCAATAGGCAATTATATGCTATTTGACAACTCACTTATCTGATACAGATCTATAAGCTCTGATAAAATATCACCATACTTGTGATGAATCTCTGCTCTGAACTGCTCGATAGCCTTTTTTGATTCTACTCAATCTGAATTCCTTTGTACTCGATTTTGCTTTGTTAACTGATAGACTTGAAGTTAGGCAATTTCTTCAAGTGCTCCATGAATCATATATCAGCTCACACCAAAAATGATGCGAACACACAAATATATAGTGTTCTATTTTTGCCGCTTTAACAAAATTAGGTTACACAACATAGTCATAACCCTAAGATCTACGATGTACAATAATAACCTAGATCAACTATTACAAAAGATATACATTGCATTTAATGAATATCATCACATTAAATGTTCCTCGATCTTGGTAAAATGTTTTATGAACCATTGTAACCATATGCATAGAAGTATGTGCATTTTAGATTACTATGCCATTTTTTGTGATCCTCAGTAAACACTGTATAAATTGCTCAGTGTATTATGTGATGCTCAGTGTTTACTGTCTATCGGTGTCGATGTCTATTGGTGCTCGATAAACTATCTGCTGCTCGGTATATATGCTTTACTGACTAGTTTATCTAGCTTCATGTTACCGATTGGCTCAATGTAAGTGACCGACCAATATCTTTACAAACCTTTGATACTAATGACAACCTTAAATGCTCAATAGAGATAACACCAAGCACACTAGCATGAGGTACATGAGTTATGTTCATCTCACTAGATATAGATGGGCATTAATGCTCAATTGAATGATACGTTCCCATAAAAATGTGAGCTCCTATTAATCTACAAATGCTCATGTTAAACAACTACAAAATAAAGTCAACATAGTTCCTTTAACACAACCAAAGTTAAAATTAAATTATTTGAAAAAGGGTTTGTGTTTTGAGTTAATTGGTTTATGTAAATTTGTTTCAGCAACCGTTATCTTGATAAACTCTCTGTTTGGTTTCAGCACCCATGTTAGTTTTGAAGTAAACTATGGTATAATATCATTCGGGTTTTCTAAATTGTGGTAAAGTTTTGTGTTATACCCATATGGATCAATGGCAAGGTTTTAGTCTCTATAACTTGTGTGGATAGTTCTTGTTTATATCCCTATTTCATATTCAGTTTTGAAAGTATTGAAGTTGACTAATTCTAGCTCAAGTATAGTTAAATTGTCCTTGCTGCCCTAGAATGACATCTTTGTTCAAACCATTGATTGCAAACATTTTTTAAGTACTTGAATCTACAATAGAACAATAGTGTCGGTGAATGTATGATTATTATAATCATATTATTATATGTTATAATATTTATGTAATAAATGTAGTAATGATGGTACGGTGCATTATTGATATAGGTTCGATGGCTCTTGTCAATGTGCCAAACTGTCAATGTGGTGGTGGGTAGTGTGTGTTGAAGACCTCACAGACACAGAGCAACCCTGGACGACAATTTTGGTGTTGCCCAAATAGGAAAAAGGTTGCTAATGTGTATATATTTAATGTTTCTAATGTAAATACTATTCATTATATTATAAGAACTAATGTAGATTGGGCATCAAAGGGAAATAATGGTTGTGGGTACTTTAGTTGGGTCAATGACAACTCATCTACATCTATCCGCCCATCTCCACTTATCCACAATGAAGGATTTGAGTGTAAAACGTGTCAGGTGAGGACAAATTCTGAAATTATATTTTTACAATGCCTTCTCTGTATTGTAATCGCATATCTTTGTTGTGACCATATGTAGAGATGAACTCAGGAATTAGTCAGTTTAGTATTTTCATATTGTAACTAATATTTTAATATGGATATGACATAACTTCTCTTTTCCTCAAGTGCGCATATATATGGTTTACATCTTTTTTTAGAATAATTCTTCATGTTTATGGCTTAAGTGAGCCCTAATCTTCTATCAATCACATGATTTAACATATGGTATTTTCTTGGTTATTCCATTTGTTCCTTGACCTTTGAAGGCCATTTGGTAATTTCAACTACACCTAAGGATCCATCAATGACCCTAGTGCTCTTCATGACTCCTGCCTTTGACCTTGGTGCTCCTACACCAACTGCTAGCACGAAGGAAGATTTGACATAACATATATGAAGGCTACTTAGTTTATCTTAGGGATAGAGATAATTTAATTTTAACTTTGGTTGTGTTAAAGGAACTATGTTGACTTTATTTTGTAGTTGTTTAACATGAGAGTTTGTAGATTAATAGGAGTTGTTTAACATGAGAGAGAAGGCCTACCGTACCATGAAATTTTGACAAGAACAAGGAATATGGCTTAAACAGAATGGGAAGACATCTTTCTAGTCTAGGCTTGGATCCTTCAACAATTAGCTTGATAATAAATGAAGCAGATGAGAGTTGAGCAATTAGCTTCCCAAGAAAAATCTCGTAAATGAACTGTGTGTACCCCAATTCATGTGTCTTTTGTGCATACCTAAATGATATATTTGAAACAACAAGGGTAAATTTAGCCTTACCCTTGTTGTTTCAAATATATCATTTGGGTACGCACAGAGGGCACATGAATTGGGGTACATATAGTTCATTTATGGAATTTTTCTTGGGAAGCTAATTGCTCATCTGTCATCTACATTATTATAAAGCTAATTGCTGAAGGATCCAGGCCCAGGCTAGAAAGATGTCTTCCCAAACACATAAAAAGGAAGCTCTGGCTGCAATTAGTAAGAAGAAAATGCTTATTGGTGAACACAAATTGAAGAAGAGTACTACAAAGAGCTGAGAAACATAAATGTAGATTTCACAATAGCTGACAAACGTAATTGTAGGCATCATGGTCACATTTTTTTGGAGACAACATAATTGAGTTGTATACTCAATCGATGGAGTGCAACTTTTGCACCCCCGATTCCAAGTTGACACTACGGGATGGAGAACAACTTGGAACCGAACATGCAGAAGTTGCTCTCCATCGTCTAGGTATACCACTCAATTACATTGTCTCCAAAAAAAATGTGACCATGATGCCTACAATTATGTTTCTTAGTTGTTGTGTCCCAGGACCCCTTACGACCGTTTACGATCCCTAAGAATACATCTTAGAGGTCTTAAAATGTCGTAAAGGTTCATAAGAGGCTCCTAGGAGAGGCTAGATGAGCTTCCACCTTCACGTGGTCGGCCCTGTTAAGTAGAGAATGTTAAACTATTCTTGAAACAAAGAGAAGCTCAATAATTTAAGGTCTCAGTCCACAGACAAATTAAATTAGACTTACTATCCAAATTGGCACATTGATGAGAATCAATGATGGGGAGTTTTTAGATTCTAAGAAGACGTATATGTAGTGGAGGTCGTAAGGGATTTTTGTGGAGATTTTCTAGATGTGGATACTGTTTCTAATCCATGCATGAAATGTGCCAATGATCATATAAAATTATTTAAAACTAGTAAAGGGTGTTGGGAACAGCCTCTGGATTACGAAGGGATTCCATTCTGGTGCGGGAGGTGTATTTAGATAGGGCATCTTGGTGGAAAGATGTCTCACACCATCATTATACGGTGGAGAAGAAGTTGAAGCAACAAAAGAGCTTTTCTCAAGCTATGCATGGTGAGACATCGAATCAGGAAATTGGAAATGCACGTAAAGTGACCAATGTTTAACATGAGAGTCTATAGATTTGGGGTCATAGCCAGTGATTGGGAGAGCCCTATTTTGGCACCAGTCATGTAGTACAAGCACTAGAATTGAGTTTTTCGACACGGGCTTGGAAATTTTTGTATATCAACATGCAATAGAGTTTGGGTATTTTTTAGTATTTAAATACATCTGTGGGATGTATTTCAAAGTTCGGATATATGGGAAGAATGGTTGTGAAAAAGATATTTATATTTTTCATTCTGAGAAGATCCAGAGTTTTGAGTCATAGAGGAAATTCCCTAATCCTTCAAAAAGTGCTATTTTAATGAGTTCTGATCACTTGAGGGACAGAAAATTATCTGTTGAGTTGAAAATAAAATCAATAGAAGATGCTAAAAATGAAGTGAAAATTATCTCTATTATATTATAGTCTCCTATAATCTGCAAGTCTATTTGACAGGGGTTCAAGAAGCCCATCTATTATTGTCTAAAGGATATTTTGGGTTTTTGTGTTTTGTTACGTGTTTTTTAATAACAGTGTTTATATGGTTCTTAAGGTAATGTTTCTTATTTTATGTGAAAAATTGTTCTGCAAACAACACCGAACACATTTGTAGATAAACTCAAATTACCAAGAGAAAGAACAATGGTGACTCTTGTGGATCCTAACAGAAGGGAATGGCCTGTACGATTCCTTGGAGATCTCCCTGAAGCTTCCTTGATTCATGGATGGAGATATTTTTCAATTGCCAATAATCTTGAGGATGGAGATGCCTGCATTTTTTGAGCAGGTAGATGATGACATTTTTTGTGTAGATGATGCAAAAAGATTACTAATTAAGGGAGTGTTGAAGAACGTAGCCATTTCAAATCTCAAAAAATTACTGATTTGATATCTCACAAACAAAACTATCTACCCAAAAATTCTCTTACATTAAATGCCATCCCCCCCAATGCAACAACATAGACCAAAATCCATAAAAGGTACACAAAAAATGTCATCGTCTACCCACTCAAAAATGCAGGCATCTCCATCCTCAATATTATTGGCAATTGAAAAATATCTCCATCCATGAATCAAGGAAGCTTCAGGGAGATCTCTGAGGAATCGTACAGGCCATTCCTTTCTGTTAGGATCCACAAGAGTCACCATTGTTCTTTCTCTTAGTAATTTGATTTTATCTACAAATGTGTTCGGTGTTGTTTGCAGAACAAATTTTCACATAAAATAAGAAACATTACCTTAAGAACCATCTAAACACTGTTATTAAAAAACATGTAACAAAACACAGAAACCCAAAATATCCTTTAGACAATAATAGATGGGCTTCTTGAACCCCTGTCAAACAGACTTGCAGAGTATAGGAGACTGTAATATAATAGAGATAATTTTCACTTCATTTTTAGTGTCTTCTGTTGATTTTCTTTTCAACTCAACTGATAATTTTTTGTCCCTCAAGTGATCAAAACTCGTCAAAATAGCACTTTTTGAAGGATTAGGGCATTTCCTCTGTGACTCAAAATCACTCTGGATCTCCTCAGAATGAAAAATAGAAATATCTTTTTCACAACCATTTTTTCCATATATCTGAACTCTAAAATACATCCCACAGATGTATTTAAATACTAAAAAATCCCCAAACCCTATCACATGTTGATATACAAAAATTTCCTAGCCCATGCCGAAAAACTCAATTCTAGTTCTTGTACTACATGACTTGTGCCAAAACAGGGCTCTCCCAATCACTGACTGTGACTCGTTGGCAACAAGCAACAGAACGAGTGTGGACACCTAAAGATAAATATCAGATAGGGGAAAAGCACCTACAACAATAGAGGCAATAGTTGTTGATACAGATGAGGATATCCCAAAAATCCCTAATATAATAAATACGATGAAGAAAAAACTAAAAAGAGTAATGCAGTAATTATTACTATTTTGGAAGATGCAAATCCAACTGAGGAGATGTTGAAGAGGATAGATGAATTGATGGCATGAGCACGTTGTTTTGAAGTAAGCAGTAATGAATCTTTAGTTATAACAAAAGTTCAATAAAGGTTTATATTTTATACTCTTTTATGTCGTGAACTAAAATATGTATGTGTTCTTGTTACAGGATTTTTTGCTTGCTCAATAACCTGGTCATGGACATTGTGGTTAGGCTAGTAGTAGCATCATGCAAAATAGTCATAATTTCTACATTGACTCTTTTTAGTTTTTTCTTCACCGTATTTATTATATTAGGGATTTCTGGGATATCCTCATCTGTATCTACAGCTATTGCCTTTGTTGTTGCAGGTGCTTTTCCCCTATCCTGAACATCAAATTGTGACAAAAATATCAGTAAAAATATCATTATAAATTCATGACCATTGTTTTAAGTAATTATCTATGAATGTTGTGTATTAATATTGAATTATATGTCATGTTAATGAATATTGTTGTGTTAATGAATTCTTGATTAGTGTTGCATATTAATGAATGTTATATCATATTAATGAATGTTATGTGATTGTATTGATTGAATGTTATAGTTCATAAATGGATGAATGAAGTGTGTAATTAGATGTTAATGGGGAATTTAGATTGATGTTAGGGGGAGGGGGGGTGAGGCCAGATGATCTTCCACCTTCACGTGGTTGGCCTTGTTAAGTAGAGAATATTAAAGTATTCTCGAAACCAAGTGAAGCTCAAACTAACATACCTTCATTATTTAATCAATTTCATTCGTTCTAGGTCTTTTCTCATAAGTGCATTTTAAATGTGTCATTGTCAGGCAACTATCAAATAAAAAACTAGAAGGGCCAATAGTCAACTTCTCATTGTCATTGTCTAGCATGATTCGGCTTCATTTTGTGTAAGTATTCCCATATTGAATGCGTCAAAATCTCTTCGCCTAATGTGGATTATTTCATTGGTTTGTGTTTTTGAGTAGGTGAAGTGTTAAATCGGTTCCTATCTTCTATTCTTAATTCATTCAAACTGCAGGAGGGTCTGACAGATATACTCAACATAGAATTGACTACTAGTCTAGGCAATTGAACACACTGAGTCTTTGGCTTGAGAGAAAGAGTTGGGTAATTTTGTTTCTGGAGACCTGTGTAATTGTCCTCAGTGGCCTCTTTTTTTTTAACAGGTTATTTTTATATATATGTAGTGTCCATGTTTTTTTTAATACAAATTCTTTTTGTGTATATGCTAGTTCTATGGAACCTAAATAAACAATTATAAATGTAATAGATAATGTCTTCAATGAAGGAATTGATGTATCACATGTAAACCGAAATCCATGCTTAATGCCATTTTGTGCAAAATGACTTTGTCTATTAGCATATCAGATTTTGTTACACCCTTCATGACTGTAATGTTTAAGTTAAGTATTGATGCAATTTTCTAAAGTAGCAAGTTTTGTTGTCATTGTTTTTTTTCTAGTGGTTCTGAGGAAATCAAGAATTATCAAGGAAAGATATTGAAGTGGAAAGGAAAAGTTTCTAAGAGGTTACAAATATTGAGTCATCAATCAGGTATACTTTTTTTAAGTAATCGCTACAGAAATGGTTAAGTTTTCCTGAATTTTTAAAATAAGTCATAATTATTCAGTATCATCTTCTTAGCTGCAAGTTGCAGGTCTTCATACCATAAATTTTAGAGTTCAACTCTTACATGGTCAAATTTGTAGGTTATATTGAACCATCTATTATCTTTTTTGACTCTTTAGTTGTCAGAAAGATTAAATTCACATCCTAGTTGTCATTGTGTTTGGGACATAAAGCTTTATTTAACTAAATTAATTCTTTTAATATTGAGATAAAAAATCTACAAATAAAGCCTAGACTGGGGACTGCATAGAAAACTATTATATGAAGAACTAATGAAATGGCAGTATCAAAGTTCCTTACAAGCAATCCACGTATCAAAATCTAGTTGTAGGATTGAAAAAAAAGACAAGATAAAAAAGTTCATAGGCCCATACAAAACACCCACCAAAATATAGACCATCAATTTATAGAACCCTTGCAAGATATCCTAAGGAATGACAGGTAGTGAAAACCAGATAGATAGAAAAAAGAACATAACCATATGCTGCCTCACATGTTTGAGGTAAGCCAAACTTGGTCCAGTTCTCTTAACAATGGTACATATCCATCCAAGTGCAGCAACCTTCAAAGATTTGCAGCGGTAAAGAGAATCCCCATATTTTATCAGCCTAACATAGTCTTTAGCCACTTTGGCAATGAGATTGCGAGCAATATTGATTTGGCCAAGGGCCAACTTGTAGTGATCTTTATCATATAAAACATTTAGCAGATCTCCATAAAATGGATGCACATCATCTTGGTGAGGAAAATCATCTTGGCAGATCTCAATAAAATGGATGCACACCATACCTATCAATTGAACTAAACTTTCTTCATTGTAGAATTGATTTAGTATAGAATATTTTCCAGCAGGATTTTATTTTTTAAAAGCAAGGTTTTCATAGCATTATCTACCACTTGAGCAAAAGTTTCCATAGCTAAGTTTCCATAGCCAGAGCCAAATTAAATAGCATTGGCTATTTTTCAGCGGAAGGTCCCTGCTAGAACAGACACATTTGTCACTTCATTAAGATGACAATTATGTACTAAGTTTCCTAACTGTATAAGTCATCGTCATCTTTATTATCTGTTATAGCAAATACATCCAAAGCAGTAGCAAAAGCAGCAACAGGTCTATCTAGAAATCAAAATTTAGAACCAAAGCCTTGAGATTGTTGTAGTGTTTATACAAAGGCTTGATACTTATGAATATCAACATCACTGACACTTTTCGGGCATATTTCATTGACTCCTCAAAATGAGCAGCCTTTATTTCAGCTACCTCATCACTATCATCCTCATCCATTGCCTCGAGGTTCTCACTTCTTTTTTGTAGCTATCAGTTGAACTAGACTTTCTTTGTTGTAGAATTGATTTGGTATAGAATATTTTCCATCAGGATTTTTTTTTAAAAAGCAAGTTTTTCGTAGCATTATCTACCACTTGAGAAAAATTTTCCATAGCTAAGTTTCCATAGCCAGAGTTAAATTGAATAGCATTGGCTATTTGTCAGCGGAAGGTCCCTGCTAGAACAGACACATTTGTCACTTCATTAAGATGACAATTGTGTACTAAGTTTCCTAACTATATAAGTCATCATCATCTTTATTAATTGTTGTAGCAAATACATCCAAAGCAGGAGCAGAAGTAGCAACATGTCTATCTGGAAATCAAAATTCAAAACCAAAGCCTCAAGATTGATGTAGTGTTTGTGCAAAGGCTTGATACTTCTGAATATCAGCATCATTGACACTTTTTGGGCATATTTCATTGACTCCTCAAAATGAGCAGCCTTTATTTTAGCTACCTCATCACTATCATCCTCATTCGTTTCCTCGGGGTTCTCACTTCTTTTTTGTAGCTATCAGTTGAACTAGACTTTCTTTGTTGTACAATTGATTTAGTATAGAATATTTTCCATTGGGATTTTTTTTAAAAGCAAGGTTTTTGTAGCATTATCTACCACTTGAGCAAAAGTTTCCATAGCTAAGTTTTCATAGCCGGAGCCAAATTGAATAGCATTGGCTATTTGTCAGCGGAAGGTCCCTGCTAGAACAGACACATTTGTCACTTCATTAAGATGGCAATTGTGTACTAATTTTCCTAACTGTATAAGTCATCGTCATCTTTATTATCTACTTAGCAAATACATTCAAAGCAACAGAAGGTCTATCTGGAAATCAAAATTCAGAACCAAAGCCTCGAGATTGTTGTAGTGTTTGTGCAAAGGCTTGATACTTCTGAATATCAGCATCGCTAACACTTTTCAGGCATATTTCATTGACTCCTCAAAATGAGCAGCCTTTATTTCAGCTACCTCATCACTATCATCCTCATCCATTGCCTCAGGGTTCTGACTTCTTTTTCTTTCACATTCAATATCCTGTAAAAGTGCAGAGGAAAGAGAACATGACAAATTGAAATAATAAGATACAAGTTCAAGAAAATTGAATCAAAAAATGTAAAATTCTAACAAACCAATTCAAAAAAAACCATTAAGAAATTCATAACCAAATCTAGTTTGCAAAACTCACCGCAATTGAAACTCATCTTCTCAATATTTTCTCTAATAGCATACTTGCAAGCCCGCTAAAAATCTCTGTAATATCGGTTCCATTGAATCCTTGGGTATAACGGGCCAATGCCATTAGGTATAATGAAAACTATTTTCTTGGTTGTCATACCATCCATCTCCGTCAACAACTGGTTAAGAACTCTATCTACAGCACCACCAGCATCCCCAACACTGCTTCCACGCTACAAACATGCAAACCAATTATGCATCACCAGTCAGAGCCTATCTCTCAAATAGTTCAAACAAAATGAAAAAACCCACAATTTCACACAGAGCAGAGCAGATGGATTGCTAGAGCCCGCTGACAAATCTCTGTAATATCTCATCAATAAATATAATGGATGGGGCATTCTTCTCAACCTCCTCAAAAGCCTTCTAGAGATTGCTTTCACTTTCTCCAGCCAACTTTGACATGATCTCAGGTCCATTGATACAAAAAAAGAAGGCACCGGTTTCATTTGCCATTGCCCTAGCAATTAAAGTTTTCCCAGAACCAGGAGGCCCATAGAGCAAAATACCCTTTAGGGGCTTCACACCAATAGATTTGAAGAGTTTTGGGCATCTAAGAGGAAGCTCTACCAATTCACGGATCACCAATCAGAGCCTATCTCTCAAATAGTTCAAACAAAATGAAAAAACCCACAATTTCACGCAGAGCAGAGCAGATAGATTGCTAGTGCCCAAAGCAATCTGGAAAACAGAACGAGCAGGGACCCGCTGGCAAGCAACAAGCAACAGAATGAGTGTGGACACCTGAATATAAATATCTAGACTAATCACCAATCAGGATGTCGTTGGTGATTAGTCTGGATATTTATCTTCAATTTTTTTTAACACTTCGTATTTCATCAAAGTTTTGACTCGTCATCGTCGAAAGTCTAGCCTAGTTTGGTCTAAAAATTGACCATTCTGTGTCGAAATGTGGCATCATGGGTTTGGCATCCTGGTCGGAGCTGCTAAATATTTTGACCAATATTGGTCTAACATGCGATGAAATGTGGTCGAAATATGACAATCGCAAGTTTGGCATCCTGGTCAAAGCGACCAAAGGTTTCGACCAATATTAATCTATATTGGTCGAATGATTGACCAATACACCAACACTTGCTAATGTTACTTTCAGCCAAGATTGCCCTCATTTTTTACCAATATTACTGACGTCGATCTTTCTATAGTTGCAGCAATGGGTCGATATTTTGACGCCGATAATAGCGACAAACTAGTTGGTCGACTATTCGACTGAGTTGGGTAGAAACTTTGACCAATAGTGCGTCAAAAAATGGTGTAAAATGTACTAGTGAAATTTGACAATAATAATGATGATTATTTGATTTGGAATGATGGAGAAAATGTCCTTAAATGAAAGTATCTAAGTACTATAATGATTGATAGTACAAAGGATGTTTATAAGAAGGATATATAGATAACATCATACTTGTACTATACTTAAAACTATTTGATGAATGGTTTATATCCAATAGTTAAATTTTGTTCTAAAAATTCATACTTTTTTTAATCCTTGCAAAGATTGGTATTACATGAATTCAATGAGTAAAGACTACAATAGAGTTGGCATAAATATGAAAACTTACAAGAATTTTGTAAGGTTAATAAGTTTCCTAATATCATTATTACTTATATGGTACACCCAACATGGAAAGCTTTTCATAATTAGAACTATTTGATGAATGGTCCATATCCAATAGTTAAATTTTGTTCTGTCTATTCACGGGTAAGTGCACCAAGATGGTGAACAAAAAGGGGGGTATAAGTGGCCATTTTGTTTCTAAAATCAAGGAAACCTGAACTTCACAGAGATATTTGTGGGTTATGCACTCAAAAATAGAAGTTGTGTAAAGAATAAGAATTGTATTACTCTGAATCTAGTTTCTAAACTACTAAAGTTTTTTAAAAATAGATAAGATTAAGAGGGTCAAACCTCTCGTGCATGAAAAATTGTTCGTGGTTTTTTCAGAAACTCAACATAGCTATTTCCTTGCACTTCACAAAATATATAGTTAAATTTAGCATTTTGCAAAACCCTTTTGTGGGATGATAGGTAAGAGTGATATCTAGACGTTGTGTATTTTTTTATAATTTTTTGTTGAGTATTTTATTTTTTTATGATTTTTTGAAGTGACTGCATCTTGAAAATCTAGTACTTGTTCGTGCATTAGGCATAACTTGCATCAAAATAATCCAAATTGTAAACTTTTTTTTTTAAATGTATAGAATCTAGTGTAGAACAATAATATGTAATTTTTTTAATTTGGTGAAGTAGATCAAAAGTTATTAAAAAAATGGTAGACATATGTCTGTGAGGATTGTGAAGACACTGGTAAAGAAAATTAAAGTTTACTATGCTAATGTTGTCCAAAACTAGAAAAATTTATATGGTCAAAAAGCTTACAAGATGTGTGAGATGATGGTAGTAATTTTAGAGATACCAGCTACTTGATCATTTGTAAATCTGATGATGAAGAAGTCGAGAAATCATAATGAAAGAAGAAAAAATGTGTAAATGGACAAAATTGGAGGGAAAATGGGCTTGCAAGCCTTAGGGCCATATTCCAAACCTTTTACCAAGCCATAACCCATGGTGTAAAAAATAACCCGCTTAGGTTTTGAAAAGCAAAAATCACAATTTCAAGTTCTACAAAACCCGTACGGGTTATGAAGACATTAAAAAAATTTCTTGTAAATGTGTAATATAATACACATTTGTATAGATTTACATAAAAGATATGTTTCTATGTAGGTGTGTGTGTGTGTGTGTGTGTCTATATATATATATATATATATATATATATATATATATATATATATATATATATATATATATATATATATATATATATATATATATATATATATATATGCGTGACTCTTCTTATTTCCTCTCTCTCTCTCTAATTTTTTAGTATTTGATCTAGGTTTTAGTAATTGTAGTTTTGGAGGTCTTCAGAGCATTTATGGGCCCATCTTCCTCCAA
This sequence comes from Chamaecyparis obtusa, assembly GCA_027943335.1. NCBI lineage: Eukaryota > Viridiplantae > Streptophyta > Pinopsida > Cupressales > Cupressaceae > Chamaecyparis > Chamaecyparis obtusa. The sequence continues at coordinate 1,431,924 of BSBK01001224.1, read as the reverse complement.
GTTTGAAAATCCTCAAATTTGCCTCTAGATAATTGGATTATCTTTCCAATGGTGTAAGTGGCATTCTTTTTCGAGCTATGTGTAGAAAGTTATGCCTTCTACAAGTAGGCATAAATTTCAAAATAGTTTTTGAAGTTTTGGTTTTTATTTTGTAATAAACATTATGGATTATTTATTTCATTTCGAAGGCATTTTGGTGACCCTTCATATCCTTCATACTTTGTATAAACTTGCGGTTGTGAATGAAATGGGACTGCTTTTTGGCTTGCGTAATTTCTTATCTAGAAATTGTTCTGTTTGCAATTCACAATACCGCAGGTAACATCTCACACTAGGTATTGTACTCCGAATCTTTAATTTGGATCTCTCTCTCTCTCTCTCTCTCTCTCTCTCTCTCTCTCTCTCTCTCTCTCTCTCTCTATAAAATTTCTAGTTTTACATAACTTGTATGGGTGATGAGAAATTGTGAACATAATGTTCTTTAAAATGCATACAGGTTTTGAGGAACATTTTTGTTCCTCAAAACTCATACGGGTTTTGAGGTTCATTTTTGTTCCTCAAAACTCATATGAGTTTTGAGGTTCATTTTTTTCCTCAAAACCTATACGGATTTTAAGGATCTTTTTTCTTTTTTAATTAGTTTTTGCTAGGCTTGGTAAAACCAAGCCTAGCACGATTTTGAATTTTATGGAACCCGCACGGGCTATGCAAAAATTTATTTTACTTTTAAATGTGGCCACTAAACTGTCCACCATCTTGGTGCACTTACCCTCACACTTATATTGATCCTTGCAAAGATCAATATTACTTGAATTCCATGAGTATAGACTACAATAGGGTTTACATAAGTATGAAAAATTACTAGAATTATTTTCCAAGGTTAATAATTGTCTCATTATTAATTATATGATAGCTAAACTTGGAAATCTTTTACTAATTAATGAATCTAGAGTCCATACATCACACAAAAATGTATAATCTTTTGCGAAAATCAGCATTACTTTCATATAAATTCAAAAGAGATATTTTTCTATAGATTTGTTAGGTTTTGATTATTAGTTCCTTCAAAGGCATAAATACTTATGCATCCATTGCATTAAGTTTTTCCATCATTTTAGCCAATCCTCGAATAGAACTAACAAAATGTGAGTAAAAATCTTAATAGTCTATATTTATTTTACATTTTAAATAATTATTAAAAAATTATTTATCTTTCTACATAAAAAAACATAATATTAGCAAATATAAATTACATGTTTGGTCCAAAATATAATAGAAAAATACATACAACAAATAAATCAATAATTAGTGCTTATATTTAATTGATGAAAAAAATTGCTAAATTTTCAATTGTGAACATTTAATAGTAGATGATCCCCTTTTGTTGCATGGAATGAGTTTAGGAAAAAAATTTGGTGTGTTCATCTTTTTTGTCCCTATTGGTAACATAAAAGCGCATAGTATGCATATGATAACAAAAATGTATTAAAAGTATATGTACAAAAGGTTGCATTGAAAACTATGTACTTGAACTTATTATAATGAGAGAGTGTATTCTAAGTCCTCATTTTTCTTGATAATTATGTAACCTTATTGTTTTTCGTAGTCCCTTGATTGATTTAACTCTAGACAATTGTAAAAGTTAATCCTTGTATTTCTATATTAACAATATTAATTGTTTCTTTTTTTAGTGTTATATAGTAGCTTGTATAAGTAGCTACCCGTTTTGTTATAAATGACGACCTTCATTTTTAAATAATGAAATGATCTCAAATTCTCAAACATAAAAGATGTATTCTTCAAAGATGCTTATGTTGAACAACTTCCATTAGATGCACAATCTTTTACAAAGAATGCAAAGGTTTTCCTTGAGAGAGATAAATTTGCAGCACATTGTGATCCATTACTTCAGTATGCCTTATACAAAATGTGTTGTTGAGGAAGCAACTTGGAGAAAAAAAGATGAGCTTGAAATTAACAATGAGCTAGAAGGTTGTGATAATGAGTTAGTTATGAATTCAGTAATGAATATGATTGCATTGTGGATGTTTGTGTAGTAAATTGTTATACATATTCTAGTATTCCTATATGAAATTGATATTCACAATGATGATTGTGTGTCTATGTTTATATCTTTGTCTCTGTCTCTGACTCTATCTGTCTATCTGTCTGTGTGAATTTGTCCTTTTTGATGTAAACACTATTTTTGAGTTTCCTACTATTAATATTACTGAGTTTTTTATTGTGTCAAACATTAATTTTTAAGATGGATTAGGTGAGTGTTGGTGGTGATATTGTTGCACTTGATTTTTTAATTTCTCTAGCCAAATATGAAACTCTTCATTGGAACCTTCTTGCAAATTTGAAAGATGAGTTGTCCTCAAAAGGTGTGACCGATGATGATATTATTATACTTGATTTTTTAATTCCTCAAAATAAATATGAAAATTTTCATTGGGACCTTGTTGCGAATTTGAAGGCTAACTTGTTCTCTTCTGAGGACCAATCTTATTTGAATTTCATGTTTTTTTTGTTGGATATGGCCGATGACTTCTAGGTTTAGACAAATTCAAAATGAAGGCTAACAACCTTCTATTCTTCCTCTATAATATACTCATGTAATCATTTAGAAAGTTCATATTAAAAAATTATATCAATTACCAAAAAGGAATACATATTAACTCCATTTTTTAGGAACAAAGTGATGCACCAAATATTTTACCTGTAGCACTTAGTAATTATCATCCCAAATCATGGCTAATAAATGATAAGGAAGAATGTAAAAAAAATAATGCTTACCACTGTTGCAAAATTTCCCTCCAATTATGGTTTAATGAATGTCCATACCATGTTCCATAGCTCCAGTTTTGGCATAGGCAGGGAGAATGTTGGCAAAGGTTGTGGAATTTGGCTTCAATCCTACCAATTGCATTTTCTTGAAAAGTTTCAAATCCTCTTCAAAAAATCCATCATGTGCATGTCGTACAATCATGGCATTCCACGAGACCACATTTATTTCAGGCATTTTATCAAATAGTTTGTCTACCTTATCGATGCTTCCACATTTTGGAAGCATGTCTATCAGAGAATTTTCAACAATAATATCTAACAAAAACCCTCGTTTATTATCCTTTGATGGATGCCCATACTCTGTTCCAAATCTGCCATTTTGGTACAAGCAGGGAGGATGTTGGCGAAAGTTGTGGAGTTTGGATTTACCTTGCCAATCACATTTCATTGAAAACCTGTAACGCCTTTCCAACAAATCCATTTTGTGAATATCCTATCATTGTAGTCCATAAAAATACATTTCATTGAGGCATTATGTCAAACAAGTAACATATCTTGGCTCTACTTCCACATTTTGCATACATGTCTAACATGGTTGTTGCAACCATGATATTTCATATTACAGTTTGTCCTCATTTTAGAAGAAACTATATTGATATCATTCATCAGTCTAGCACCAAACACATTTCATTATGTCATCTTAATGTTAGAAAGGTAGATCATGTGATCATGCATTAGAGTTCTATAGACCTGCAAGAGTAATATGAACTCTATAATCAAAATGAAAATATGTGTAATCACTCTCAAGGTATTGGAAGTGTAGTACCAAGAGCTTTAAGTTTATTTATGTCATCCCTTGTGTGAGCTACCTAAACAAACACCATTCGCTAAAGCAACCGATAATAAAATAGTAAAGGGTGAAAATTCATTTCAAATCATGGGCATGGACTGGGCTAGGGTATCTACAGTAGAAGAAAATTGATATCAGATTGTCATGGTGATGCAGGAGCATCCTGGGTGTAAGAGCAATCTTGCATCACCCAAAAATATTTTTGTTTTATATTCAATAAGGGCTATTTTAGTGCAGAGCTGCTATTTATGGAAAGTTACTATTTTTGGTAATTTTTGCATGTGTTCAGAATGATCTGATTTCTTTCTTGGAGGTTCATTTTGGTCATGTAAGTCTGCCAGTAAAGTTTCATTGCCAGATCAAGTGTATATTGGAAGATATTGAAGATTTTTGGTATTGGCAGCAGGGTACAGAAACTTTGAACTCAGTTTTGAAGGCTTTAGAGGCCCCGGATGAGGTCAAAAATTTGGGTGACGGGCGCTTGCGCTGGTTAGGCCTGTAGAGCGCTTCGTGGCATTTTCGAAATAGGGTTATAATAACCGATCGAGTCAACTGGTGATGACTTATGGTCTTCGGAAGTTGGGCCACCTGAAATGGCGAAAAATAATTTTCTTCAAAATTTTTGTTCAGGTTTCAAAGGTTATCTTGAGCCGACTATGATGTAATACGATGTAAAATAAAATAATTCTAAGTTTGGTCGGCCTTATTGGCTAAAATTCTGGAACCTTCCCAGGCGGTGGATAATTACCTATATAAGGAAGGCTGTATTATTGTCTTAGGCAGTTCAGAATAGTTCTGAGTAATAGTTCGAGGCTTTTTCCTACAGAATATTGTAAGGGAATGCCCATGTGGCTTTGCATATTGTAATTCTGAAAGTTTGTAATTCCACATTTGTGGAGATAATAAGAAGCCAATTTTTCTGTTCTTGCATATTATTGTTGTTGTTTCTCTTTTTCTGTTATGTGTTTGTGGTATTAAGGGGAGCACCCTTCATCAAGTGGTATCAGAGCAGGAGTTCTTGAGTGTGTAAATAGATCGCCGACTGTGAGGCAGTTTGCACCAGGACCGTGGTTAGGGTTTCAGCGCGCATTGCGAAAATACCTCCACGAAGAGAATGGGGCGGAAGAGTTGGTGTTGTGACACCTGAGGTTAGAGAGCTGCAGAGACAAGTGCGAGCATTGCAAGAAGAGATTCGTAGAGGAATGAATCTTAATGTCAGAGACGAAAGCGAGGATGAAGCCGAAGAAGAATATCAAGAAGGAGAAGTTAAAATTGTGAACCAGGAGGAAGAAAGACTTTTTCGGGCGATTTCCAAGATTGGGAAAAGACCTAAGATTGAGGTTCCTACATTTTCTGGAAATCTTAACCCAGAGGAATTGATCGACTGGATCAATGAATGTGAGGAGTATTTTGAGTATGAAGATGTTGAGGATCCTGATAGGGTCAAATTTGCGAAGGCCAGACTGAAAGGTCATGCGAAGATATGGTGGCAAGAGATTCAGTTGGAGCGAAATAGAAGGGGAAAGGAGAAAATCACGAGATGGGATCAGATGGTGGATAAATTGAAGCGGCAGTTCATTCCTGTTGATTATGAGCTTGACCTACTGAAGAAAATGCAAAGTTTGAAGCAAGCGGGAAGATCTGTTCAGGAGTATACAGAGGAGTTCTATCGACTCCTCATCAGAATAGGTCATGCCGAAGCTGATAAGGAGAAAGTTGCCCGATACCTTAATGGGTTAAGGCCAAGCATTCAGGAGGAGTTGAATCTAGTTCGAATGAACAATATTGAGGAGGCATACCAATTTGCCCTAAAAGTAGAGGAAAAGCTGAACAAGAAGTTTGAGAGCAGACAAAATGGAAGAGGTCGCGGTGGACGATCTGGTGGACGGTCATATGGTGGCAGAAATGAAGATCCGAAAAAGAAGGATGAGGCCAGTAGCAGTCAGAATCAGCGAGGAAATAATTCCAATCGCTTCCAAGATCAGAATAATAGAGATCAGAAAGGAAGAGGAAGAGGACAAGGATCTGGAAGAGGTGGCTTCCATGGAACATGTTTTCACTGTGGAGAAGAAGGTCATAGGGCATTTGAATGTCCTCAGCGCCAAGGCAGAACAGACAGGAGAAATGAAGGCCAGGCTAGAGTTGCACATGTAGATGAAGATGTCAGATCATCAAATTCTGAAGATGCTGAAAGAGGAGAAACGTTGATTAACAGAAGAGTCCTGTTGAGTGGTGAAAATGAACCTGAGCAAAGGAGGAGCCTGTTTCGCACCAGGTGCAAGTGTGAAGGTAAATGTTGTGATGTGATTATTGATAGTGGAAGCACTGACAATTTCGTGTCAGAAGAGATGGTGACAAAGTTGAAGCTCAAGAGACAGAAACACCCACATCCATATCGGATTGCCTGGGTACAGGATGACCACAAGGTCATGGTCAATGAACAATGCCTAGTGAAGTTCAAGATTGGCGGATACCAAGATGAGGTATTGTGTGATATCATATCTATGGATGCATGTCATATGTTGTTGGGTAGACCATGGCAGTTTGACAGATGTGCTGTACATGATGGTCGTGCGAATACCTATTCCCTGACAAAGGATGGAGTGCGACACAAGCTAAAGCCATTGAAGGAGACCGAAGAAAAGGTATGTGGTAACGCAAGAATAACATTTGTTGATGGAAGAAAATTCTTAGATGGTATGAGGCATGAGCATGTGTGTTTTGCTTTAATTCTAAAAGTTGGTAAAGAAGAAGTAGAGGATGTACCTGTAGAGGTTGCAGATTTGTTGAATGAGTTTCAGGATATTGTATCTGATAATGTACCTGATGGATTACCACCAGTCAGGAAGATCAGTCATCAGATGGACTTGATCCTAGGAGCGAGTTTACCGAATAAGGCAGCACACAGAATGACACCTGCAGAAAGTGAGGAGTTGAACAGACAAGTACATGAGTTGTTACAGAAAGGATTGATTCGAGAGAGTCTGAGTCCCTGTGCTGTACCTGCGGTATTAGCACCAAAGAAGAATGGAGAGTGGAGGATGTGTACAGATTCCAGAGCAATAAACAAGATCACAATCAAGTACAGGTTTCCATTGCCACGAATGGATGATATTATGGACTGTTTGAGTGGAGCTGTGTATTTCTCAAAGATAGATCTGAAGAGTGGATATCATCAGATTCGGATCAGAGAAGGAGATGAATGGAAGACTGCCTTCAAGACAAAGGAAGGACTGTATGAGTGGTTAGTCATACCTTTTGGGCTAACCAATGCACCGAGCACTTTCATGCGGCTCATGAACGAGGTTCTAAAAGCATTTCTGGGTAAGTTTGTCATTGTTTACCTAGATGATATTTTGATCTTTAGTAAGACATTGGATGAGCATATGATGCATATTCGTATGGTATTTGAGAAGTTGAGAGAAGAGAAATTGCTGATTAATTTGAAGAAGTGCAGTTTTGTGAAGAAAGAGTTAGTGTATTTGGGATTTGTAGTTTCAGCAGAAGGTCTAAAAATGGACCCAAAGAAGGTACAGGCTATCCTTGAATGACCTACTCCAAGGAGTGCTACTGAGGTAAGATCTTTCCATGGTTTGGCTAGCTTTTACAGAAAGTTTATCAGAAATTTTAGCAGTATTTATGGACCCTTGACTAAAACAATGAGAGGGGATAGAAAAGAGTTTAAGTGGACTAATGGGGCAGAAAAGAGTTTTCAATTGTTGAAACAAAAAGTTACAGAAGAACCTGTTTTAGCACTTCCAGATTTTAATAACGTGTTTCAAGTAGATTGTGATGCTAGTGGTACTGCAATAGGAGCTGTTATGAGCCAAGAAGGTAAACCTGTTGCTTATTTCAGTGAGAAGTTAAATGATGCCAAGAGAAAATATTCTGTTTATGATCAGGAATTTTATGCTATAGTTCAGGCATTAAAGAAGTGGAGACATTATCTGCTTCCTAAGGAGTTTGTTTTGTATACTGATCATCAAGCTTTGCAATATTTGAATAGTCAAGGAAAGTTGAATCAGAGGCATTTGAAATGGGTTGAGTTTTTGCAGAGTTATACATTTGTTTTGAAAGACAGGAGTGGAAAGTCTAATAGGGTTGCAGATGCTCTTAGCAGAAGGCAACTATTGCTGACAGAAATGCAGATTGAAGTGGTTGGGTTCAAGGAACTCAAGAATTTGTATCCAAAGGATCCTGATTTTGGTGAAGCTTGGAAAGCTTGTACAGAACCTGTTACTCTAGACAGGATGAAATAGTTGGATTTTATCATCCAAGATGATATGCTATTCAGAGGGAGTCAGTTGTGCATTCCACGAAGTTCTATGAGGGAGAATCTCATCAAGGAGAAGCATAGTGGAGGATTGGCTGGACATTTTGGTCGTGATAAAACCCTTGCTTTGGTTGGTGAGAATTATTATTGGCCACAATTGCAGCAAGATGTGAAGAAGTTTGTACAGAGTTGCAGAGTATGTCAGATGGCGAAAGGAGTGAAGCAGAATACAGGGTTGTATCAGCCATTACCTATACCAGAGAAGCCTTGGGAGGATATCATCATGGACTTTGTTCTTGGTTTACCGAGGACTCAGCGGGGACATGATTCAATTTTTGTAGTGGTTGATAGATTTTCAAAGATGGCACATTTTATTCCCTACAAGAAGACTAATGATGCTGTTCATGTAGCAGAATTGTTTTTCAGAGAAGTAGTGAGACTTCATGGTTTGCCAAAGACCATAGTTTCAAATTGGGACACTAAGTTTGTTGGATATTTCTAGCGTACATTGTGGAAGAAGTTGAAGACAGATTTGAAGTTCAGTTCATCACATCATCCACAGACTGATGGACAGACAGAGGTGGTGAATAGGAGTTTGGGAAATTTGCTGAGATGTTTGGTTGGAGATAAGCCAACAGGATGAGATTTGATTTTACCACAGGCGGAATTTGCATACAATAATTCTGTCAACAGGAGCACTGGTAAATCACCATTTCAAATTGTATATGGAAGTAGTCCAAGAAATGCATCTGAATTGAGGAAGATAGATAAAGGAGAAATAAGTAGTGCTAAAGCTGAGGATTTTGCAGAACACTTGAAGAACATCCATGGGGAGGTGAGGAAGCATATTACCAAGATGAACGCATAGTATAAGGCTAAGGCAGATGAGAAAAGGAGGTATAAGGAATTTCAGGTTGGTGATGAAGTCATGGTTCATTTGCGGAAGGAGCGGTTTCCAGTTGGTACATATAACAAGCTGAAAATGAAGAAGTTTGGACCGTGTAGGATACTGAAGAAACATGATTCAGGAAATGCATATGAGGTAGAATTGCCTACTGAGCTAAATATTTCACCAGTGTTTAACATTTCAGATCTGACAGAGTATCATGAAGGAGGTGTTGAAGATGAGATCACAACAGCACAGTGGAGTATTCCAGCGACTAGTGCAGACACTAAGGAGATCGAAGATATACTAGACAGTCGTGTTGGTAGAAGCACAAGGAACAGGGTATATGAAGAATATCTGGTCAAGTGGAAAGGACGACCTGTTGAAGATTCATCATGGCTGACAAAGGAGGAGGTTAGCGTCTTGGTTTTCCTCTGCACACCTGAGTCGTGACAGGGTCACTTCTCAAATTACCCCGGGTGTCTGATGCAAGAGCATCCTGGGTGTAAGAGCAATCTTGCATCACCCAAAAATATTTTTGTTTTATATTCAATAAGGGCTATTTTAGTGCAGAGCTGCTATTTATGGAAAGTTACTATTTTTGGTAATTTTTGCATGTGCTCAGAATGATCTGATTTCTTTCTTGGAGGTTCATTTTGGTCATGTAAGTCTGCCAGTAAAGTTTCATTGCCAGATCAAGTGTATATTGGAAGATATTGAAGATTTTCGGTATTGGCAGCAGGGTACAGAAACTTTGAACTCAGTTTTGAAGGCTTTAGAGGCCCAGGATGAGGTTGAAAATTTGGGTGATAGCGCTTGCGCCGGTTAAGCTTGTAGAGCGCTTCGAGGCATTTCCGAAATGGGGTTATAATAGCCGATCGGGTCAACTGGTGATGACTTATGGTCTTCGGAAGTTGGGCCACCTGAAATGGCGAAAAATAATTTTCTTCAAAATTTCTGTTCGAGTTTCAAAGGTTATCTTGAGCCGACTATGATGTAATAAAATGTAAAATAAAATAATTCTAAGTTTGGTCGGCCTTATTGGCTAAAATTCTGGAACCTTCCCAGGCGGTGGATAATTGCCTATATAAGGAAGGCTGTATTATTGTCTTAGGCAGTTCAGAATAGTTCTGGGTAATAGTTCGAGGCTTTGTCCTACAGAATATTGTAAGGGAATGCCCATGTGGCTTTGCATATTGTAATTCTGAAAGTTTGTAATTCCACATTTGTGGAGATAATAAGAAGCCAATTTTTCTGTTCTTGCATATTATTGTTGTTGTTTCTCTTTTTCTGTTATGTGTTTGTGGTATTAAGGGGAGCACCCTTCATCACATGGCGTGTGATAGCTTGTCTTGACCACCATTGGAAGAAACTCCCAATTCTTTCAACAATATAATAGAGCTATAAAGAGCACCCCAAGGTCTGGTCTTCACATTCACATCTACATACAGCTTTAGAAGGCATGCTCTATTTTTCCAAGAAGTTCAAGGTCGGAGGATCAAGTCCCTTATAGTTTTTTTAGGTTTGTTTCAGGTGTGCTTCATGTCTCCCAGGCTTGGTGAGGTCAGAGGATCGAATCCCTTTCAGTCTATTTTGGGTTCATTTTATTGTTGAATGGGGAGAAAAGAGGTTGACATTGAGGCCATGTGGTAAGATGAGGAGGAGGTGGGGAGGAAAGTATTTAGCCTATTGTGTCGTCTACTTCATAGCTCACAAAGCTCGGCATGTCTAGCATTCAATTGTTTTAGGCCAATAAGGCTCAGAGAAATGGCCATAACGAGGGCATTTACTTGAATTCTAAGGTGAATCATTTGCCCCTTTTCAATAGCGGTCGATAAAATGAAAATAGACTAAAGATATTTTATGGGAGGAAGCATTTTGGAGGATATGATTTGATTTTGTTAAGATACTGTAGACATGTAAAAATGGTCTATTTCTTTAATGTGATGACATTACTAACATTCCTCTTGAATTACTGAATAATCTTTACTATTTAAACAATATAGATCATTCTACCATATTCTAATATCAAAATCATCGTTACTCCCTAATTTCATAATTAAGTGATTTTAATCAAATACCTTAATTATTGAATGTCTAAACAATCATTTCATCATCTATTCATTTTAATATAATTAAATAAATAACATTATTTAATTATACTCTACCTTATTATAATTAATTAAATAAGAAAATCTCATTAATGTTCCCTCCTAATTATTGCATTTCTATAATAATTAAATCAAATTATATCTCATGATTAAATAAATTATATTTATTTAATTACACTAACAATTCCTCTCATAAATAAATAAGTAATTTTTTATTTAAAATATCTTCACATGTGCAAATAAATAATATTTTATTTATTTAAATCATAATTATCCTCCTAAATCCTAACTCACACTCACTTTGAGTTAGATTTTCAATCACAACTCTTCACTCCACAATTCCCTCTCCTAACTATTCAATCCACATTGTTAATTCCTCCCTCAGCAATTAGTTAAGTCTTCCATCAATTCAATCTTCTAATCCATGCAATCAGTTGACTCATCCATGCAATCAGTTAACTCATCGGTCTATTATGTTATCTCACTTGTCCATTCAAGTCATCTCTCTCATCTATTTGTTGACAGATCAATCGATCTTGTTAAGCCAAGTAATCAACTCAATTGAACTTTCACTCACTTTGAGTTCAACTCCTCAATCACAGTCATTCAGCCCTTCAATCATGCATTCTTGGTTGAAACCCTTAAAATCTTATAAATAGAGAGCCAAAACTTTCATTTTGGTAACCACAATTGCTTTGAATTCTTATGTTGGCATGATCTTGAGCTCAATTTTGAGAGCTCACATTGCATGAGAAGGAGAACACAAAGGAAGGATTTATGGTTTGTATATTCATGTTTTGGATTGATTTCATAATGTTTGATTGATTATGCTTATTATTTGTCTTACATCTATTCTTGAATATTGGGAATACTAATTGCTATAACAATCTTTGTGGTTGAGATTGTATATGTTATGGCAGGTTTTTTGGATAAAACTAGAAAACATTTTTGAGTAATCTTGATTAGTTGGAGGTGCCCCTTGACTGATTTGGGGTTGTCCTAAATTAGAAGGGACACCTGGCAGGGCACCACTAGGAGGCTTGACCTTAGCAAATAAACTTCTCAAAATTGGATATTATTGGCCCATTGTGGAAGAAGATGCCTGCTCATTTGTTCAAAAATACAAAAAGTATCAAATTCATGGGAACCTCATTCATGCACCAACTCAGGAGTTGCAACCACTTACTTCATCATGGTCTTTCTTTCAATGGGGGTTTGACCTCATTGGCAAGTCCACCCATTATCCTCTGATGATCATAAGTACATAATCACAGCCACTGGGTATTTTACAAAGTGGGTCAAAGAAATTCCAATGACCTATACTACCAGCAAACAAATTTCTAAGTTCCTCTTAAATTATATCATAAGTCAATACAGAGTTCCACAAACCATTATCACCGATCATGGTTACTCCTTCAAGAATAAACAAATGAAATATATTTGTGCCAAATTCCACATCCATTGTAGCTATTCTTCACGCTACTTCCCCCAAGGTAACGGCCAGGCTAAGGCTACAAATAAAACAATCATAAAAATATTGAAAAAGACGATCAATGAAGTTGGTCAAGATTGGCATCTCCAACTCAACCCCACCTTGTAGGCATATTGCACTAGTTTTCGTACCCCCACGGGAGCCACTCCATATTCACTAGTGTACGGTACCGAATCTATCTTTCCAAAAGAGGTTGAGATCCCATCACTGTGAGTATCCTTTCAGCACATCATTTTAGATGAGGAATATTGAGTATCACGACTACAAGAGCTAGAGTTGCTAGATTGAAAAGACAAAGTGCACTAACACACTTGCAATTATATTAGCACCATCTCAAGAGAAGTTTCAATAAGGTCGTACCATGGTCTTTTGAAGTGGGTGACTTGGTTTTAATGGAAAATTAGAAAAACCAAGTTGAACAAGAAAAACTAGGAAAGTTTGAAGAAAATTGGTTAGGTTCCTACATCATCATGGCAATATATGGGTCTAGAAAATATCATAAATCCACATCAGAGGGAGAGCCTCTACCAGACTTCATCAATAGCTTGCATCTACACAAGTTCTATACATAGCTCTCAGAGTAGTCCCAAATTCAAAAATTCAAAAATACAAAAAAAGCAAAAAAGCAAAAAAAGGTTACATTGGCAAAAACCTGGCAATCAAGCGTCTTTGGTGACACAAAAATAGAAATACAAGATAAATAAATTCATCCTATGGTGAAAACCACTTTGGTGGCACCTTGGGTAAGAACCATGGTGAAAACCAGGAAATCCAATGGCATGTGTAGAGATCATGCTCCACCATCTATCATGTCTCTAACTTGATATTGTGCATGTCATTCTGTTGTATTCCCCACAATAAAATCAGTGGTCATCACCATCATGGATTAAAATTTGTCAGTTATCTTTGTCTTAGCACATCATGTCACATTTCACACTAAGTCATTCCATCATGGTCATTCTGCAATAAGATGCCCATTCTCTCCTGACTGGGGGCACCCCAATGTTGTGATTCATCAAGTCTTGAAAAAATACCAAAAACATTTGCAGAAAGATCCCAAAAAAAATTTCCAAACACAACCAAAAAAATTATGCAATAAATCTCCTTTGTACATAACCAATCCTTCCACATTTCAAAAAGTAGGCATTGAACGATGAAATACAACACATATGAGCTTTAGCGGAACCAAGTCAAAACAGTTAAAACTAGTCAACAAGTCCTCAGCTACGCTGCCCAAACTATATTATCTATCAATCAGTCTCACAGCAAAGCATTTTATCAAAAATCATGTTGTCTTAGACAAGGGAAGGAACACTCGAAATCAGATGGAGCAATCTTAGATAGGCTACCTTGTTCTTGAAATCAGATAGCGTTAACAATACATCAAAATTCAATGTCCAAACTACTACAAATTTACAAACACATAATCGATACAGTTGCAACTTGTTGAGTCAAGTTAGGCTTATTATGTTTTAATATTCGCAAGTCATATTCTTATGCATCTCTGGAATGTCCACAAGCGATTTAGAGATGTCATGATGGTTCATGACTTATTTTTTATTTGTCTGTTGTTTGTGTAATGTTTGTTGTGAAGTCTTGAAAGAGCAATCTGGGTCTCTGTGATAAGAGCCTTCACATCCATATACAAATATCCAATTTGTAACATTGCAATGGATACTTCAATTGTGATACACTGCACATACCTCGACTCTGAATGCTTGACCTATATGGATTGGCCCACATTCCTTGTTTGTTCAGTGTGCCTATTTTTAATGCAAGAGGATAATCATACCTAGATTGTTCATATCTTGGTAAGATGGTATCCACCTTTTCTATAATAATAGTGGCTCAATGATGATAAATAAATAGCTCAAATCAATTAGAAATAAAAAGCATGGTTATTAAAACATTAATCTCTTTACTTACTATAGACTAAGGGTTTCAACCAAGAATTCATTATCATTCTTTCATCCCCTATCTATCATCTTCTAAAGTTACATTACTAACAATTCTCACTGTCAGTCCTAACAAAATGTTTTGATAAGTATCATAATACAAAAAAAAAAATTGCATCCTACATAAGCATACAACATAAGCAAGCATCATAAATAGAAATCACAATGCATCCATCCATCATATAAGTGCATAGTATACCGGCATGGTATCACATCGTATAGAAAATGCTTACATCCATCACATAACATAAAAGCATATCAGAACATTTTTTGCATCTCATAAACATCATACATATCATCTTATTCCAAGAGATCATTCATGCCTTTTTTGAATAAACAATCTCTCGAGGGAGGCATCATTTACCTTGTCGTCACATTGTTCCCACTGGGGCATACCGAGGCATAATTTTTATTATTCTTTGAAACGATGCCTAAAAACATTATATCAAAGAGGGGCAAAATGTAGACATGTAAAAATGGTCTATTGCTCTAATGTGATGACATTACTAACATTCCTCCTAAATAATCTTTATTATTTAAATAATATGTGTCATTCTACCATATTCTAAGATCAAAATCATCATTGCTCCCTAATTATGTAATTAAATGATTTTAATTAATTACTTTAATTATTGAACGTCTAAACAATTATTTCATCATCTATTCATCTATAATATAATTAAATAAATAACATTATTTAATTATACCCTACCTTATTATAATTAATTAAATAACCAAATTTAATTAATGTTCCCTCCTAATTATTGCATTTCTATAATAATTAAATTAAATTCTATCTCATGATTAAATAAATGATATTTATTTAATTAAACTAATTATTCCCCTCTCATGATTAAATAAATTATATTTATTTAATTACAACTAACAATTCCTCTCATAAATAAATAATTATTTATTTATAAAACATCTTCACATATGCAAGCAAATAACATTTTATTTATTTAAATCATAATTATCCTCCTAAATCCTAACTCACACTCACTTTGAGTTAGTTTTTCAATCAAACTCTTCACTCCACAATTCCCTCTCCTAACTATTCAATCCACATTGTTAATTCCTCCCTCAACAACCAGTTAAGTCTTCCATCAATTCAGTCTTCTAATCCATGCAATCAATTCATTCATCCATGCAATTAGTTAACTCACCAATCTATTATGTTATCTCACCAGTCCATTCAAGTCATCTTCTCAATCTATTTGCTGACAGATCAATCAATAATGTTAAATCAAGCAATCACCTCAATTGAACTCTCACTCACTCTGAATTCAACTCCTCAATCACTGTCAATCAGCCCTTCGATCATGCATTCTTGGTTGAAACCCCTAAAATTATTTTGAATTCTTATGTTGGCACGATCTTGAGCTCAATTCTGAGAGCTCACATTGCATAAGGAGAACACCAAATAAGGATTTTATGGTTTCCATATTCATGTTTTGAATTGATTTTATAATGTTTGATTGATTATGCTTATTATTTGTCTTACATCCTTTCTTGAATATTGGGAATACTAATTGCTCTAACAATCTTTGTGGTTGAGATTTTATATGTTATGGCAAGTTTCTATTGATCATATTATACCTGATTACATATACGATATGGTTTTGTGGATAAGATTGGATGGCGTGAATATTCTAGCTAATGTTTTTGATAAAGGGAAAAATAGGTTTTGAAGGGGTCCTGAAACCCTGTACAAAAGGTAACTGAAGATATTCAACAAAAGCCCTCTAAATGAAACGAACATCACAGACGATGTAAAAGAAATACCAAGTTTTGAAGGGGCCCCGAAACCCTATACCTTACTGGAACTAAAGATAAAACTATAAAGGTTCCAAACAAAGATAACCCCAACAACAAGAGGGGACTAACATTTTGTACCCTTCTTGTGGGAATGAAGGGTCATATCAAAAGAGGATGGATGTTTCTTAGAAGATTTTCCTTTAACCAAGATCCACCCATCTTCAACTCTAGCTGCCACATCCTGCCAGCACTGCGAGTCCAAGGTAGAAGAACCAACACCCAGCATAGGTGTTGGAGCAACCAGCGATACTCCCTGCAAGGAATCAGCAACACTCCTAGCCGAGGGAATAACAAGAGGAGGAGCAGAAATATCAGAACCAGCACCACCTACCATAGTCGTAGGAGGGATAGCAACAACACCCACCGAGCAACCAGTAGATACCTCAACATCAACCCCCAGAGACTCAAGGGGACTAGCAGACAAGCAGGCATTACCAGCCAGCAACGTAGGAGCCAAAACAGAGTCAGTCAAAGGACTAGCCGGAACAGTGCTAGAAATAGACTGTTCAACCACTTGCGCAAAGCTCCGATGGGAAGACACCTTCTCAACCATATAGTGCTCAAATGAGGCACCCTTCCACCACGAGGCAGATTTTTTAAATTTTTGGATATCACATTGAGAGGCAACATGTCCAATCTTAAAGCAACGTTGACATCTAAATGAAAGACCCTCATAGTCCAATTGATGGATCCAACTTCTGCCCTAAGAAGAAAAAAGTTTAATCTCCGAAGGCAGGCCTTTGGAAATGTCAACATCCACCAGGATATGAGCATAAGTAGAGTGGAGTAACTCCGAAGATTTATCATCCACCATTAACATTTCTCCAATAGCATCCCCCACCATCTCCAAAATGGAATCAATCCATAGATGGAGGGGAAGATGAAGGAGTGTAATGTCCCCTTCCTCAAATAAGATTTAATAATAAATAATAATTAAATAATTAAATATTATTGAATGAATAATAATATTAAAGTAGACAAATAAATAAAGAATCTATATATATATATATATATATATATATATATATATATATATATATATATATAATAAACACAAATGAATAAATAATATTAAATTACAATATAATTTATTATTAAATCAATGAAAGAATATAATATCATATGAATATAATAATGTTATAATAACATAATAATACATTAAAGAAATTAACAATATATAATACTTAATATAACATTTATCCTATTTGTTAATACACTAATAAATAAACAATAAATAATTATTATTATTAGTAGATATATTATCGAAATAATAATATAATATGTAATAACAAAACTTCATAATAATATATTATTAATAACAAAGTTATATAATTAATAATAACTATTATAAAGATTACTCAAAGGATAAAACAATGATTATTAATATTCGTACGAATAATTTTCGTTCGAGATACTATGGACAAATTAACCGCACATTATAGAACTCTAATGTGGGTGCAAATCCGCGGGTTTTCTAAGGGATACGAAGCTCTCCTAGCATCTCCGCAACTTAGAAAAAGACAGAGAAATACCAATGGTAATACGGCAATGAAAATAAGGAGGCCGCTACTAACCAATCTATTCATTGACGTTAATAGCAACGCACATACAGGTTATAATAGTTGCTGATATCATTTGCTAATGAAGACTATCAACAAACTTCCGTATGCTTAAAAGAAATCGATAGCTAGTTTTGACTCAGCGATTTGTCTTACTAATGGAGATTACCGCTGGAATGGAAAGATGCACTGATTAATACGAAAATTAATTAATGGAGATGCCAACAAGAATTAGTGATTTGTTATGAAATGATACGAAGGAATCAATGATAAGTAGTGTTTCTTGGGCATCGTGACTTATCACTCCTAAACTTAAGATATAAGGAGGCACTCCAAACAGGCAATGAAGGCAGGATGGAAAGTCTTATAAAATAATTATTCAAATCAGAGAAGATCATAAATATATCAAAACAAGGAAGACCCCCCCTTACAAAATCAAGACTAATTTCATATGTAGATTATTATTAACTTCAGAGTTTAGATAAATACAAAGATACAATATACACGTGATATTAATACTTGAATACATCAACAAATTATTATTACTTACCAAATAACAAGAGTAATGCATATCATCCTTAACATGATTACAATTTTATTAGCATATTTGGATATCTCATATATATAAGTGTATAACACAAAAACATTTCAATATATACATTAAATCTGATAAGTGTGGTACACAGTGAGAAGTCTCATAAATTTTAAGAAATCCTAGGACCCCACTGGGGACATTACAAGGAGCCTGACCCAGATAGGTTGCAAATCAAACGATTCAGAGGATGGAGCAAAATCAGAATGCCAAGGTTTCAGCAAAAGCATGTGTCGATCATCCTAGCAAAAGAAGTTTTCACACAAAATAATATTCCTATCCTCAGCAATTTCAAATTTAGCCACAAAAAAACCTTTGGCCATTGGGAAGATATGAACTATACCAAAGATGATTGGTTCCCAATGGCTTGAAATCCAAGAGTGAAGATTAGGCAGAGAGGGCCACAAACCCTTGAATCTGTATATCAGCCCATGATCAGACAGAACAGAAGAAACCCCATCGATTTTCAAAAGGATATCATCATCCAACTCTACAACAATATGTCTCTTAACCGGGAAAGCACTCCGAGGAGTACCCTTTGCAGTGACGGGAATCTTGGGCAAAGGGGCCACAGAGGACCGTCCTTGCAACGAGGATCTATTCAGGGTAGGAGATGCTACAACCTTCGAAGCCACAACAGACGGTCAAGCCACGGCAAAAACCCTAACAGGCGCCGACACCCTAGCAGGAGCCCTACAAGGCGTTGTCACATCTGCAGAGGCACTAACGGGCACAGAAACATCACTTCCCACCGTGACAACAGAGGCGGAAGCCTTGTTGAGCGCCAAGGGAATGGGAGGAGCATCAATATGTCCCATGGAATCATCCAATAAAGACTCACCTAGAGCCAAGGGAGCGACGAAAGCGAGAGCGGGAGCTGCAGCTGGAGCGGGAGCCATAAGAATCAAGTTATGATTCCATGGAAATGTTTGGTGGAAGAAATTGGTTGTAAAAAAGTATGGCTGGAAGGAGACTCCCTTAATATTGTCAATAATATCAAAGGTATAAGCAAATATTCATGGACCATTGAGCACATCATTGATAAAATAAAAAAATATAACCATACGACTTGAGTCTTTGCATGTTTTTGATAAAGGGAAAAACATGTTTTGAAGGGGTCCCGAAACCCTGTACAAAAGGTAACTGAAGATATTCAACAAAAGCCCTCTAAACGAAACAAACATCACAGATGATGTAAAAGAAATACCAGGTTTTGAAGGGGCCCTAAAACCCTATACCTTACTGGAACTAAAGATAAAACTATAAAGGTTCCAAACAAAGATAACCCCAACAACAGGAGGGGACTAACATTTTGTACCCTTCTTGTGGGAACGAAGGGTCATATCAAAAGAGGATGGATGTTTCTTAGCTAATGTTGTGTTCCAAGAATTTTACAAAAGGTTGATTACAAGCAGAAAAAGACTGTATAACAAGATGGATTTCCAGTCTACTTTACCGAATACAAGATGGTTTCAATGTAAGACAAGTTTTAGTGAAAAGCCAATGTAAAATAGCCTATCAGCTAAATATTAAAATAGAATGGATATATGTATATTGTCAATCATTCATCAAAGTAGTAGTGTGGTGAGGTTGAGTTGCAAAGGTGTGCTATGTGAAGGTTAGAGTATGTATCTGTATTATCTCATTGCTTCATCATTGGTTGTAGACTAAAAGCACTTGGAAGCGGATAATACTATATGAGGTATGTGCTAGTTGATTCAAATTGAATTGCATTGTGAAGATTTTCTAGTTATTTCTCTGTTATTCTTTAAGGTTGTTGCTTCTTGATTTGAGTTGGTGCTGAGGGGATTGAAGTTTCCTATAGGTTGATGTTAAAAAATTATCTCAAAGATGATATTTAAGTCGTGTGTAGGTTGATACCTACAATACAGCTTGTAAAGGGGATCGAGGTCTCTTAGGTTGGTGCTTGCAAATTATCTTGAAGAGTAGATTGAAGTCTCTTGTAGGTTGGTGCCTACAAAATAATTTGTAAAGTGGATTGAAGTCTCATGTGGGTATGTGTTTATAAATCATATTGTTAGGTGATTAGAGTCTCCTTTTTGGGTTGTAATTCATGAGGGTTTGAGCCTATGGACAACATATTAAAGCGACTATTTTCACCATGTTTTTCCCTTTTGGCTTGCCATATAAATCCAGTGTTCTCTTCTTGTGTTTGTCATTGATGTTATTTTAATGTTACAATAAATGTGGTGGTTAAGAAAAAATTATTAAATACTAATTCACCTCCCCCCTCCTCTCAATAGTTGTGGCCTCAACAAGGTGATTTGAAGAGTTATGATGATGTGCAAGATGGGCTTAGAAAGGAAGATGAATAGGTAAAGTCCATTACTCCTGCGTTGAGGAGATCCACAAGGCAATCTAATGTAGATTGACAAGTATAACCCACCAAATTTTTGTTGTGTATTTATTTTGTTGAGTATTGAAGGTGAATATAGATCTTTTAAGGGGGCTATCTCTTTTAAGGAAAGTGAATCCTAGTTGCAAGTCATGTTGTAGGAGATTTTGGTCTTCAATAGTTGTGAAACCTGAGATCTTCTTAGTTTCCCGAAAGGAAGGAAGTCCACTAGATGCAAGTGGGTATTTTAAAAAAATTGAAGTAGATGGTCAGTTTGAGTATTACAAGACCATACTAGTGGCCAATGTACTGATTTTGGTGAAATTTTCTCTCCTATTGCTAATAAATTGACTTCTATTACATTCCTATTGTCTAATGTTGGTGCTTGTGATTTTGAGATGGGGCATATGGATGTTAAAACTAGTTTCTTGCATGGGGATCTTGAGGAGTAGAATCATATGCAATTGTCTGATGATTTTGTTGTGAAAGGGAAAGAACAATTGGTTTGTAGGTTAAAGAGACATGTTTATGATTTGAAATAGTCAAACAGGATGTGGTATGAGAAATTTGACACTTCTGCATTGAGGTTGAGTTATATTAGGAGTGAGAAAGATCATTGTGTTTATATTAAGGTTATTGGTGATTAGATGATTGTCTTATATGTTCATGACATTTATTGGTAATAGCAAGGTGATGATTAAATAACGCAAGGATCTTTTTTCTAGCACATTTGATATGAAGGACTTAGGGGTTGCAAAATATATTTTTGGGATGTACATCAACGAAGGTTGGGTTCACATAAAGCTTTTGTTAAACTAGATAAGTATGTTGATACTATGTTGTAGATGTTTAATATCCATGCATGTAAGCCAATTAATTAGGAAGGAACCTAGTGTACCTTGAGGGTTCTATAGTCAATTTGGGAAGATCAAAAGAAACACCTACTCAAAGTGTTTGTGTTAATAAGTAAAACCCCTCATTGAAGATACCCTCAAAGATAATGTCAGGGCGGAAGAAAATGTTGAGAATAATTCTGGCGATAATGTCGAGGATGTAGCTATAGAGGAACCAGAGCAAATGATCACAGGAGATAACACCATCCCACAAATAATAAGAGGTGGCACCCAAGGCCCACCTCAGTGGCTAGTCAAGATAAAGGGATAGTCACAACCCATTTAGTAGTCCATTGTATTGAAGCAGTTTATAGATGTTATAAATTTTGATGAGGGCATGGGAAGTACCATAAAGGTCTTAAGTATAATCAGAGGGAGTGGAGTCCAGTTTATATGGTGAGGAAGGCTAATGAGTCAAGGGTTTGATGCTATCATAGGGAATGGAAAGGGGATTTGTAATAAGTCAAGTTATGGAATGTAATCAGTCAAAGAAGTGTATGAAATCAGACATAAAGCAAGTTCAATAAGAGTTTGATAAGATGGGTGGAATTTTGATAGTTTAGTAGAGATAAGTTGTGATCAGATTGAGAGAGTTCGAGGATTGAGTTCAATATTGAGGGAGATCTTAGAATAGAGTGTTTTGATATGACACATTAGGTAAGAAGTTGTATCTCAAAATCAATTAGGGTTTTTACTTACTTATTAACACAAACACTTCGAGTAGGTGTTTCTTTTAATCTTCCCAAATTGACTATAGAACCCTCAAGGTACACTAGATTCCCAAATAGGTATAATTCCTCCAAGAACTCAATTTGTGTCCCAAATCCAAACCAACTTAGCCAATTATCTCTAGGGTCTCAACACACCCTAATGAACTTGAATCAACTGAATTACAGCACCCAAACAATTGATTTGCTCTCGAAATCCAAACTAGGTACTCAATCAAGCCTAAACCCTCAATTAGGTCTCCAAAGCCTGATGTTTGCCCTTTTCTTCAACCTTTTTCCAAAACAACCCACAAAAAAATGACTATTTCAGATACCCTTTTGGATGTTACACAACATATCCCAAAATTGTCTATGACTCCTTTGGACCAACCAAGCTAAATAGGGCAATTTACTAATGTTTGAAGCCTAAATATTACTTAATATTACTAAGTTGAATTTAGACATGTGTCCTAGCACTTACTAGCGATGATTTTTGAGGATGTGTTTAAGATTCCTTAGGCTCTAATGTAATTAGAAGTTTATTAAATATAATGGTTTACACTAGATTAGATATTGTCCAAGCAATGGGAGTTCTAGATAGGTTTATGTCTAATCCAAGTAAAGAGTATTGGAATTTTGTTAAAAGGGTGTTTAGATATTTGCATGGTACTCCTAATCATGTTTGGTTTATCATGGTACTCCTAATCATGTTTGGTTTATCATGGTACTTATGATGTGGTTAGGTCATTGGACATACAGGGTTTTGTTGATGCACATTGGTCATGTGACTTGGATATTTGAAGATATACTAGTGGCTATGTTATTACTTTGTTTGGAGGAGCACTAAATTGGATGAGTAAGAGGCAACCTACATTTGGTTTGTCCACCATTGAAGCAAAACATATGGTTGCTACACATGCCTCTAAGGAGGTAGTATGGTTACAAAGGATTGGTATTGGCATTGGTTTTGATTGCAAAAATGTGAAGAGTGGATGTGACAATTAGAGTGTTATCAATTTGACCAAGAATCTTATGAATCATGCTTGTACTATGCATGTTGATGTTTCATATCACTTTGTGTGATAAATGTCTGAGAATGATAAAGTCTTGAAAGGGAAAGTCGTCACTCAACATAATATTGTAGATTCTCTTATGAAGCTAATGATGATGAAAAGGTTCTCTTGGGGCAAGATGGTCATTGGCCTTGATTTTTGTACTTGATTTTATCATTTTATGTATCTCTTGGATGTATTTACAATGTATAATGTCAAGCGGGAGAATATTAGAATATGGGTTTTGATCATTCTCCGCGTCATGACTCTAAAGTCCATAATGGTTTTAGTCCCTTATGAAGAAGAGAGTAACATAGCACCTAGTGGAAGACTGCTTATCTAGGTTGTGTCAAATTACAAGGAAACTTGCCCCAACTGTCAAATAACACATAATGAGGTGACTTGTACTAGGTCATTCATATACATAGACACATTCAAACTAGCTATAATATTTTACAATTTATAATTAGAAAAAGAAAAAGAAAAAGAAATCATTTGAATGATGTGTTGGAGAGATGTTAGAGTTCAACGCTAAGAGATTTCCACAATAGAGATAACACTATTTCTAGATTTGATTGTGTGCAAGTTTCTTACATCTCTAGAGTTTCTGCAAGTGGACCAATGGCCTATGTGGATGATGATGCAAAGGATGGCAAAGGCTCTAATAAGACAATGGTTAAGAATGGACCTTGTAAAGATGACTTCTCTTGAAAACCAAGTATGGCAACCTAATGATTTTCAAGGGGTTCTTAAATCCTTTAAAAGCTAGGGTTAACATTAATGGTTCTCCCTCTAAACCATTGCATGATCAATGTCATGAGGAGCTTTCAATATGCAAGAATGTCTTTAACTCTTACTGCATTTGTGAGAAATATTATCTAACTTGAACTTCAACTTCACTAGTGCTCCAAGAGAGGAGTTTGTAGAGGATTTTTCTTTGGGATTTCATGTATAGCATGAAAGTTCCAATTTGGGTGTTATTCCTTTATTGATGATTCAAGAGGCCATTACTATATCCATTCCAATAAAGAAAACATCTTATTAATCTCAAAAGAGCAAAGCACTCTTTCACTTATGGGTAAATTGATGAAGTGCCAACCTCGTCAACTCGAAATTGTTAGATGGATGTAAAGGACATTATCAATCATTTGTCCCCCAAATAACACCATATTTTCAAAGGTTTATTTTTGTATTTTGAAACTATAGTTGAGAGGTGGATTTGAGTTATTTTTATACATGGTATAAAAAACTCATCTTTGCGGCTCCTTCCTATTGCCTATTTCTACAACCCAATAACAATTCTAGAAATTGTTTGATGCTCAAATATTGGAAGAATTGATCAGATTTAATAAGGTTTGATTATGAGGTTAGTGCATTCTATCATAGCATTATAAGGCATTGTTTGTATATAGATATGTCAAAATCTATTTGCAACATGGCTCAAATTCAATTTGAGGGCCGAGGACCTTCCTTTTAGATGTATTATATGTGTGAAAGCTTAGTCATAGTGCTTTAGTTTGCTCTTCTTCTCTCTACTCCGAGCGAACCTATAAGCTCTTCTCTCAAATATAAGTACCGAAAAGAAAGGGTCACTATATAATGGTTTTGTCTAGAAAAATTATGGATGCTTGTAAGATGAGACTAGAGGAAGAGACACTTCCTTGCAAGATGTAAAAGATGTCCCTGTTGATGTTTTGGGCCCTCAAAACCTTATCCCTCTCAAGTAAAGGCAAAGGATGCCAATGAGGTGAACGACAAAATCACGGATCTGGAAGGGGAAGAGCCAGCATATCCCATACACTCATTGATGTGATGAATTTCCCTATTTTGACACTTTCCCTGAGAAATAACCATTGGCTTGTAAAGTGGGTTAGAACCTAGGACTTTGATTCTTTCACTAGTCTCAGTTTGAATAAGTTGAAGAGAATCTGCAGCCAAGAAATTTTGATGTTAAGGCAAAGCATGCAAAACATCAGTCAATGAAGGCCGGCTGCAATCTTCCATTTCTCAAAAGTCCAGTAACTGACCTCTCCTCTAGCTTGGGCCAGTTCCTTTAGGAATAGAAGCATTTGCTTTCTTCATGCTCACGTGCTAGATTTTCTTAACATTCCAGTCGGATTTTAGTTGTCACTTTTGGATCAATGCCTCCTGTTTGATTTTCTTAACATTCCAGTCGGATTTTGGTTGTTACTTTTGGATCAATGTCTCTTGTTTCATGGGGAAAGAATCGTTAACTTTCATGATCTGGATCTTTTAAGTTTCAGTCCAAGGCATTCAGTTGTCATTATTTAGAATGATCAGGTCCGTGGTAGGTAGCCAATAATATGTTGGCAATATCTGTTTGTACGAATGAATCATTTTCTTGGACTGGGCCCCAATTGATTTCCATGGGCTGCAAATATATGTTGGTCATATCTGTGTGTTAGAGTGATAATATAATACTGATTGATTGTTTAGTAAGAAAACCAATTGAGGCCCGCAGCCCATGGAAATGGTAATCATTCTTACAGACTGATATGACCAGAGTATAATTCTCTCGAACGCATATCATTTCTATATATATGTATATGATTTCCATGGGCTGCAGGCCCCAATTGATTCCTTCTCAAACAGACATATCATTTCTATATATATATATATAATTTCCATGGGCTGCAGGCCCCAATCAATTCCTTCTCAAAGACATGTATCATTTCTATATATATATGATTACCATGGGGCTCCAATTGATTCCTTCACTATAACTATATGTGTGTGTGTAAATAGATCGCTCTTTTAGATGTATATATAAGCTAAGAAAAATACTAATACATAACAACCCAATATAAAATTTCAACAAAACAAACAACAGGTTTGACACTTTAATTTTCGTTCTGACACTTTAATTTTCGTTCTGACATTTTTAAAAGCAATGTGTAGAGGAAAACATAACAACAAATAAAGAATGTTCCATTTTCCAGCCAACTCATTTGATTATATTGATTGGCACAGATCCAACTGATATACAGCTTATGTCTATCATACTTTATTTGCGGTAATTTTGTCAAGGTTAACAGGCCATGATGAAGTGATAAATTGTTATGGTTTGCACAAGTAGTTATCACGTCAAATGCAAATAATGTTTTAACTTCAAATTTGTGAACAAATGGACATCTTGTCCAACTTTATTGTTAAGGAATAAATATTTTGTATTTATGCGTTGTCAAAACATATAAAAATGGCCATTTGCTTATCAAATAAGGGCTTATATAGAGCAAAATGAATGATCAGCCTCACATATGACCACATTAGTCGTAAGTTGGCAAATGGTGAAAGTTACATAAATGTCCTATGTACTATGAGTAAAAAGCATGACTAGTTAGATGCATAATTTAATAATAGAAGCTGTTTTACCAGAAAGTCTGCACAATACTGAACTCGATGATTGGGAGAATCCCATTATTCATAAAAGAGAACAGTTGCACTCAATTGTTACTTACAGATGATGAAACTCCTAGTCCTAACTACTAATACCATGTTGGCATCTACAGAATACACACACAATGCAAAGAATTATTATGCAAAAATGTTTATATTTACACAGAGAGTTCACAACGATACACATGGAATTGTGTTCCATTCTTTAAAGTTTTGAACTAATCAAGATAACAATAACAATTGGAAGTGCATCTATTGGGCACGACCATAGACAGCATCATAGTGATTGAGCATATGCCTTTGTTATTCCTTGGTGCAAATGTTTGCATTTATTCAGAGCATTTGCAGTGCTACAGATGGAATAGCGTCCATTGCTTGAGCCTTGAACTAGTAAAGAAACAATAACCATCAGAAGCACAGCTGTGCTTAAAAATACTGAGGGGCGCAATCCTAGACAACATCATAGAGATTAAGCATTTATGCCTTAAACTATTCCTTGAAACTTGTAGTATTCCATCATTGTTTGTAACAAAACATTCAAGACAAATAACTTTAATGCGTAAATATAAATACCAGTTAACTTGTATCTTGGTGTCCAAGGAAAAATTAAAAAGAATGTTTAGAGAAACCAGTACTGAAAAGAACTCAAAAATAAATTTAACCTTATCTGGAAATGTAATGGACCTTAAGGAAAAAAAATACAAACCAACCTGATTGTCATTCTCCAAGAAAATGAACCAAAAGATTACTAGGGAGAATTGGTCTTGACAAAGAAATCTGTGACCACAAAAAGAGAATCAACTTTCTTACCTCTAAAATCTATGTAGATATCATATAAAAAATATGAATGTTTGATATATTGAGATTTATCCAAACACAACAACTGTTTAAATAACCCTTCTGAAATGACTTTATAGAGGTATGAATCTACCCACCACTTTTCCAAGAGTCTGGCTGGCAATATGAAGTTTGTGTAAGCATTGTTGAATCTTGGGTTTCTTGCAGTCATTTATCACACTGATATTCGCTTGTAGAGATGATCCAGATGGGTTCTCTTGGTTTCAGCTGCCAAAAGAGTCAACAATGTTGCATTTTGACTTTCTTGTAAACATATTCACAAGAATTGAAGGATGGAAACCAGCCAATTTGATCTCTATGGAGCTAGCTGACCATGCCTCTGAAACAAATAAGTATTCAACTCGGTAAACAAAGCTCTGCACTCTTCAGAACAACAGTTGTAGCTCCAGTTTCTACAGGAAGCCATCCTACATTTATGGCATGAAGAATGTCAATTTGGTGTCTCAAATGCCTAGCAACAACAATAATATGATCAAAACACTTTCCACAAAATACAACAGACCAAATTTGCAGACACAATTTACAAAATACCTGCACAAACTCTTTGATGTTTCGCTTTACCTTTTTCTGCTATTGCATATTAAAAAATATAATTTACCTTGATGCCTTTTAAGCCTCTGGATAACCCAAAACATTCATGAGGTTTCAATGTCTGCTAGAAGAGATATCAATCTAATTATTTCTACCATACATTAAAAAACCAAAGTACCGATGAATCAAGATCTCTGACAAGATGCTCACTCATTTGCCAAAAAGGAATGGTGACTCGCCACAAGTACTCAACAAGTGTGCCACGTGAACTCACCAAACATTGCAAAGACAATGTCAGAAGGCAGATGTGCCAAAAACACACTAAAAACATAAATTTCGACCCTTTTAAATCCAACCCTTGCAGATTTCTCACACTGCATTTGCAACCTTGCTTGAACAATCAAACAAGTTTGAAGGTAATTCAAAGCGCAAAATTCTGCAATTAAATGAGTTTTAAATAAAACAGAATTTATAAACATTTCTAGAATGTCATTTCATGCATAAACGTTACATTTACATGCTTAAGCAAGTTTGCAAACCATTCAATTCAGTTTTCATGTCATTTAAATTATTTTTTAAATTAAAATGTTGTTTTTAAAGCCAGTGTGAGTATATCAATGAGTATGACAACATATATTGTTGTGCTCCAATTTGTAATGATATTCAATTATTGCTCAAAATAAATCATTAAATTCAGTTTTCAAGTCAATTACACTCATTTTATTTTATTTTTTAAAACAAAAAATGTTTGTTTAAACTAGTGTAGGGTTTATTAATTTATGGTTGAAAAAACATTGGTTGCTTTAATTTGAAATGTCATCCATTTAATGTTCAAAATGCATCTGATTTAATGTTTTTGTTTTGGGTTTAAAGCATTTATAATTTATTTTAAACATTTTTAGTATTAAAAACATTACGTTAACATCCATTTTTCTGGTTTTATTAATGTCAAATTTGCACTTAGCATTCAATGGCATCAAAATATGAAAGCTGACCAACTGGAGAAGTACCAAGACTGACCTTAGAGGACCATTATTTGTAGTTACTGCAGGATGAAGATAAGTAGAGGTATCATTGTCTTAAGCAACACCTCACATGTATTGTTGGTTGTCAATCGGGATGTCAAACTATGTCCCAATGCCAAGCTAGAGGTGGAAGGGAGATAAAACTGACTCCTGCATCGATAGACCAAAGAAATTGGTGAAGATGATGACAAATGCAGACATCAGCAGTCTTGAATGCCAGCATGACAAAAAAAAGCACGGTGGATATGACAAAGATTGTGGACTTCGGTTGTAATTGATGGATTGGTGGCACATCCGATTCATCTAGCTCAAGCAAAGCCCAATTACAGAGCTTCTTTGTTCCCCCAAAAATACTTGAACGACAACCTTTGCTCAATTGAAGGTATGTGTGACAAGGACAACCACAAGAATGTCAACATAGGTTGTGCTACTTTTTTATTCTAATACAACTTTCCTTTCAACATGACTTATAGGAGAATTTGGTTAGCGTGTTGATTGTTCACCCACTCTATTTGACATAAGTGAATCATTGCTCAAGAGAGTATCACGGATGCAAAAAGAATTATTGAAGGGCAAAGGAGGCAATGGCACAACCATGGATGCGATGTACTTTCAAGTGCATCAATAGATGAAAGGAACTACACCTTCATCAACTTTCCAATTGCTTCAGATGATGGAATGGTTATTTTAATATATATTATGACAAATCTTTGTCTGTTGTCCTGGTGTATATCAATAATATTTTCTTATCTCAAAACATATGTTACTCTTTGATGATTATAACTTATACGTAATGTTTGGAATATATAGCATTACATATAAATTTATATGTTTTTGGTACTCATGGCTTGTAACTTGTATTATTTTGTCTCATTTAGAATCGGAACTCCTTTATGGCTCAAAAATGCTATTGTACTGACTTTACAAATCCAATCCCATTAACCTACATTGGTCATGCATTAGCATTAATTTTTTTTCTTTAATCCTTTTTCACTGGTGCAATGAGGAGAAATTGGCTATTGATGATCAGATCTTCTTGCAACTACGATAAGATCTTCTCCAATAGTCGATGGCTTAATGTAATGTCCTCACCAATGCCACACGCAGTCCCTTAATTTTGCCGCTGCCTGTAGGTGATTGGCGGCTTCCAAAACTCCTAACACAGACCTTTTTAATGGCTGCGATCTACAATTAATATCGATTTCTTCCCTTGCAATTATATCTGAGATAAATTGGGACAGATTATTGATGATTCCTGTAAACTCTGAAACCTTTGTGGTCTCTAGATGAAGCCAAAGCTCTTACACAATTAGTCGGGTGTTTCACCAATTCACTGTGCCGTTAAACTTGAATAATTTACAATTCTTCAAGCTTGAAATCTGAAACCCTTGTTTCAGTTTCTTCTCCACACAAACAAAAGCAAATGCACAAGTCATGAATGATTTGATCCTTGCATTTAATTCATTTATAATTCTCAAATGCAAATTGGTTGGAGGCTTCTTGGTCACCTTTTCATAACTTAAAACATGACTTGGGCATTTAAAAAAATATTTACTTTTGTGGCCATGTTTGAAATATAATAGATTATTATATTTCTCTCCAAATATAAGCACCATGTCACTTTATAATTAAATAAACATTTCATACACTTGAGAACAGTTTATAATATAAACTTTATATTTAATCATTAATTAAATGGAATTTAATTAATGATTAATAATGACTTAATAGCTCATTAAATTCTTCGAAGGAATCACTCCAGCTCTAGGTGCCCACTGCCTGACTTAGATGCCAAGGTGCCCTGCCAAAAATAGCACTAACCATTAACTAACTTATTATAAATAGTAAATCCCTTAAACTGAGCCAACTGACAAATGAGTCAATCACCATGCTTACCATGAATTCGTGAGCCCCTACCAGATATAGCAACTCCTCCACAATTACTTACTATAAATAGTAAGTCTCTAAATAACTGCTTTTGTCAATGATATTGAATCTCAACACTGCCACCAAGTTGCTCAAGCGCCTTGCAAAAGATGGAAACCTTGACTTTCCCAAAATAGTCACTTAATATAAATAGTAAGTGTGCCAATCTGACTCAAACAAAGAGCAATCCTGAACATCCCTAACCACTGGAGTGGGAATTGGTCTCTAGCTCTACCAACTGGACCCTCTGAAAAACTCCATTTGCCTATGAGGGTTAGGAAATAGGCCAAATCTCTAAAAGTTGACCCTCACGAAAATGGGGACATTACAGATACCACCATTCATGGGCCACTCTGTCGTGGTGGAGTGCAACATATTTTATAGCTTCCTCTTTTGTCATTTGGTTTAATTGAAAGTCAATGTCTAATTTTTGCACCCATGCTCTTGTTGTAGTCTTGTTTGTTCCATCAAAATATGGAATACTCAACTTACCTACCTTTTTTCTAAGTTTTGAATGCCATCCTTGTATCCTTTACGAGGTAGATGTTTCATAACTAGATCAATGTACTCTTTCAAGGACATATCAGTTTGAAACCCACTATTGATCCAATCTTGCCTGAATTAATCTTGTAAGTCTACTAGTGTTGCTCTGCTTCCCCTAATTGCTCACTTCAGGAGGTAGAAGTAGGTACCCTGGTCTTGAGCTTGTGGTGGTATTTTTCCTTTTCGGACTCCCATTTTCTAATTGTCCATCTTGTCCTCTTTTCCCTCTATTATTGTTGCTAGAGATATTAATCATTGTGCGTTAACCTATCCAATAGTTGTGCTAATTTTTTTGGGTATCTCTTTGTTCTGTAAGGAATTGGTCCATTTTTTTGTTAAGGTCTCCTTCACCCATGTTTTGTTTGTCTTTAGAACTTTGTCTGAATCTTTTTGTGGAAGTATGTCTTAAGTTCTTTCTCGCTCATCAACTTATAGAACTAACACCAATCTAAGCTCTAATAACAAATGTAATGTCCCCTTTTTGGCTATGAAGGAGTGTCAGGACTATTACTTCTATCTCCTCTTCTTACTATGTCAAATGAATATGAATTAAGCAAGTAATGGAAGATAAATGAATATCCATGTGATCTTTGATATATATTCAATGGAAATATATGCAATAATGGCAGTCATCTAGTAATTGTAATACCTGATATACTATTATGATCCATACAATGTGTTTTGTATGGCAATTGTAATGTATGATATGCAATTGGATCTATACAATGTGAAAGATGATTTCTATCACTTGCAGTGATAGATCGATTATGATAGATCGATTATGCTATCTTTGATTTACAATAGAAGTAAACAATCGATATTTATTGCTTATAATAATGTTGTGATTTCTGATATATCAATAATATTATGCAATTGAAAGTAATCGCTTGGAAGTGATTAAGGTTGTGTCTGGTTATCGATGAATGCTTGCACTTCAATGGATGTTGTCTCTGATATACTATCTGAACTATGCGATCCCTTAAATGTGTCTTTGATATATGTTGCTCACACTTGCACAAGTAAAGCTGATTTGGATGTTGGCTCTAAACAAAGCATATCCAAAAGGATATGAAAAAACAAAATAATATGTATTCGATGATTTGGGAAGACAAATCAAATGTCTGCATATACCCGTGCTTGAGGAATGAATAGACACGAGAATGGGATGCATCCCACCTCCTTGATTATCTCCATTGCTTAATGACACCTCTTCAGTTATGACTTTCCCATCTCCTTGATTATAACCATTGCTTAATGACACCTCTTTGGTTATGATTGTAATCTAATAACCATTTGTTTACTACTTAAAAATTATTTGTAAATGATAATTGGCGTGGACTTAGCCAATCACCATATACTTGATTCCTCAAGTAAGCGGACATACAACCATGTCATGGTATCTCTTGCTAGCCAATACGTTGAAGTCTCGTTTGATCTCTGTGATGAATACATGATTGGAATCGATGCAATGTTGATTGTCTCTTGCCCACTGGAAATCTGTATTCAAGGAAACCATCTTATTTATAAGACCTCACAGTTTCCTTAACAATCTGAAAATACACTAACTCCACTAATCTACTAACTACCAATAATAATTGGGCAAGGACTGCCACTCCTTGTCAATCTTATGCTATATTATATTGAATAAAGGTGGTTCAAGGATGGGGACATTACACTTAATCATTCATCCTAACTATATTCAACACAATTGGACTGATGAGCTCAAGAATCAACTTGAGCGGTAGAAGATTTCTCTTATCATTTGTAGATTGAGATTGGTTACTACATGGAGTGGGAAGTGAAATTTGTCACCTTCACACTCACCACAATGTGGAGACGGAGTACTTTGATTTAATTTCTCTCATTTACTACAAGAACCAAGGCACGTATTATTGTTTGTACAAAGATTCAAGAGAATCGCTCACTAGTCAATCAATGGTGCTTGGTACATTACCTCGAAGAATCAGTTACCTTCAAGCATCAAGATTTATAAGAGACTCCAAGGACTACTAGATTAGTAGCCTCAGTTGCCAAACCTATTCCAGTAGTATCATTAGGCATGTTTCAAATCTTACTGTCACCTAGGGAAACAGTGTATAAATAATATGTATGTATAGCTTATATGTATGTTTGGAATACATTAGCTTGTATTCTTTTGTCTCTTTTGGGATTAGAGTTCATTTTTGGCTCCCACAAGATATTGTAATTGATTTTACTCTCCCATCCCATTAAGCTACCCTGGTCATGCATGGACATTCATATAATTAATTTGTCATTTTCAACTGAATCGGCACTATAGTCCAGCAAGACTTTGCAGTTTGTAGTTGATATTTGAGTCTTCTTCAGGATTAGATCCTCTAGAGACAACAACCTTACATGTACACAATCCCTCAAAGTCAAAGCGGTAGACAAATTTGGGCCTTACAGGGTTTCAAGAAGAGTATACCAACTTGCATATATTTTTTAAGCGCTAACAATTTCACAAGTTTATAACATCTTTAATATCGCATGCTTGAAGAAGGTCGAGATGCAAAGGATTACAATTTCAAATACCATGTATCCCATTGATGAGGATGGGCATGTTCTTCCATTATAGAAGGGCGTTCTAGCAACTTGAAAAAGCTGAGTAAGGCACAAATAAAATAACAAGATCAATGGAAGGGCTTTACCCATTTCCTACTTCCTAGAGGATGCCATGTGTGAATGTCACTACATTCTAAAGGATCCAATGTTAAGATTATTTTGTAACAAATAAAATCTGAAGATGTGCTATTACAATGTATAAAGGCAACCTAATTCACTGTCAGTTATTTATACTGTGTGGGTCATTAAGTACATTGATAGTCATTTATCTTTTGTCAATTAATGAATTCTAAGTTTATTTTGGTCATTGAACAGTTATGTTAATTAAGAGAGTTTTAGCTAAAGTCTAATAATCCCACAAAATAAAGAATATAGAGCCAAAGTCAAAACATTATATGTAAATAGAGTCCTAGAATTGGGACAATTCCGGAATTATGGTTGTATATAATCATTTTGTGAGAGAATACATAGATGGTCAAGCACGGCATTCATATTGAGTTCTTGTTGTCACCCCCATGCTCACTCCTCCTTAGGATTGTTTAAATTCACCTTTTTGTGTTCAGGTGTTATCAGATTTATGAGGGCACTAAACACATGGTGTCAATTAAGCTTAAGCACTCTTGAGTATATGTTCTCTTTCCTATTCCATTCTAGCTCTAAAACTAGCATAGATAGCTTAAAACATCTATCAAAAAGACACAAGGACATGTCAATCTTGAGATTTTTTTTTTTATCAATGCAAATAATAAATAAAAAACATGCACAAATTTTTAAAAAGTTATATAATAACAAATTATTTATTTCAATTTACTTAAATCACAAAAGAATGTAGATGCTGAGGGTAAATGTGGAAACTAGGGTTTCCTTCGAGCCAAAGTCAATTGCAAGGGTTGTTTAGAGGAGCCCGCGAGGAAATGGAGGCATTTACATTGGAAAGATGGGTGAAAGGGTGGCAAAAATTGTGCCCACGAGGGAGAATGGGAAGTTTCTTGTTGGCGGTGATGCTAGGGCTTCAGGCCATTTGAAACGGAATGGGGCTGTGAATGAAGATCCCAACCAGAGAGACTATGAGCATGTGGGGGAAAAGCCTATGAGTGATAGGAGAGATGTGAAAGAGATGGGCGGTCCATCACAGGGGCAAATGGTAAAACGGCCAAAGATGGTCAAAAAGACAGTGAAGGGGAAGAGAAAGTCAATGGCGGGGACGGTGTTTGGCTTGGGGGAAATGAATTGCTAAGAACAAAGGCCACTATTTCACATGGGTGTGGCACTAACGGGACCCTTGGGAAAAAAGGGTTTGGTCCAAATGGGCCTTCTAGACTTGGAACAACAAATCAACAATAGGCGGTTGTGGGTTTGGCATGGGCTTTCAAACCACCACTAGCTAAGGCCATTACTGTGGATTTGGTAGAGGAGGTAGAGATGGAAGTGGATAATAACATTGTTGTATTTTCTGAGCTTGGTCTGATTGGACGATTCCAGGGCTTATGGCCAAGTTTATGTGAGCTTCACAACTAGATTTCAGAGAACTGGGGGCCGATTTTGAAAAGATGTGTTTAAATTTACCTAGGCGCCAAGGGTTTCTTCATTGTAGTTTTTGAAAATGTTTGAGATAGGAATAAGATTTTATGTGATTGTCTCTGGAGTTGGGAGAATAAGCATCACTTGATGTTGAAACCCTAGCATCCGGCTTTCTGTCCATTGAAGGAAAATTTTGACAGGGTTCCACTCTGGGTAAGACTCTCAAATCTGCCACTACATTTCAAGTTTGATTCATGTTTGGAAGTTATAGGAAATTCTTTAGATAGCTTTTTAATGGTAGATGAAGAGTCATCAAACCTTCTACATTCAACCTATGCTCGAATGTTAGTGGAGATGAATATGGTTGAGGGACTTCCTGCAGAAGTTAAGCTCAAAACCTCCAAAGGTTTCTGGGTGCAGCCTTTGGATTATGAAGGGGTGCCCTTTAGGTGTAGGAGGTGCTTTCAGATTGGGCATATGGCTGCCCAATGTGCTAAACAGAGACAAGACAAGCTGACCTCTTAGTGGAAGGATGTCTCCCACCTTCATTATACAGTGGAGAAAAAGAGTGAACAGTAGAAGAGCTTTTCTCAAGTAGTAAGTAGGGTGATGCTGAAATATTCTAACCACGATTTCCAC
Source organism: Chamaecyparis obtusa (assembly GCA_027943335.1). Taxonomy (NCBI): domain Eukaryota; kingdom Viridiplantae; phylum Streptophyta; class Pinopsida; order Cupressales; family Cupressaceae; genus Chamaecyparis; species Chamaecyparis obtusa. Next base: position 1,395,547 of record BSBK01001224.1, on the reverse strand, counting down.
AAAAGCTTTTCCTTTTGTGTTTGATTTAATCCATTGCAAAACTTGGTTTGTGAATGAGATCATTAAGTGCAAACAATAGCATGAATTGAATTTGAAATGGAATTACAAGAAAGACATTTTCTCAAACATGCAACAGATTGGAATTAAAGAAATATGCTGAAAATGGCTGACCTTAATTAATGTCTGAAATATATCCTAATTATTACAACATGCAGCTGAAAAATCAGAAACTGGATTGGATTCATCAAATGACGTACAGAATTTTTGCAACTAAATAATCTGATTGACTGAAGAAACGCCTGCGTATTCCTGTGACTAATGAATGATCTGTGAATCTGATTTGGAGTAAGACATTTGAACTGTCTGATTGAATCCTTTTAAACCTTTGGCGTATTGATGCAAATTTTGGCTCCTCCTTTCCACTAAAATGATCTGTATTTGCGGCTTAAGATAATGCAACCAGAATGGATGCGAATTGATCAATAAAACTTGGGTTTGCGTCCAAGTTCAAACCTCAGGGGTTTTGTCCTGAGAAAAGCAAGAAGTTCGCTTCCTTGCAGAGAGTAAAACTATAACAAAATCAATAGATAGCATAATGAATGTCTTCTAATTGCCCTCAGTCCCCTTTATAATGACTCTCATTCCGAAAAGCAGCAAACTCCTCCATAAATCGTGACTTTTAGGTGACTTGTCTTAAGCATTAAGTTTACCATTTATTAGAAATCCCTCCAAAAATAAGTCACCAAGAAAATTCATTTATAACTTAAAGTGGCCCCATCAATGACAAAAAAATAGGAACTTAAGCTGTGGCCCCATAATGAATAATTAAAAGAATATTTGCTGGGACTTTAGCTTTTTGGTGTCTTATTTAATTACTCATTTTATACCCTTATTAATCCCTTGGCTCCATATCGGGGACATTACAGATGCCTCAACAGTCATGTGAGGATTTGATTCCAAATGCACAACCAATCTTGAACAATGTTAGGTTGTCTACTCTGGTTGTGATAAGGTGCCTATGAACAAGAAAGCCATTGCTATGCCGGATGGGCGGGAGAAAAAAAAGACCCATAGAGGTTCAAGAGGAGGATGATCTTTCTATTGGTGACCAGAATCGGCAAGATGGAAGGAGTGCAGATGGTGCGAGGAGGTCTGAATACAATTTGATGGAATGGCAAGAAGAGGCAGCCAAGGTGGAAGAGGGTTGGGTAACTGTGAAGGGCAAAAAAGTCAAGAAAACAAAGACTTCCTTTGATATGACTCTACGCTCACACATGAAGGGAGGTGCTAAGAGCAAATCTTGATTGTCACCAGATTTTATTTGACTAGATTTGTTAATGGGCCTTCTTGGTGTTTGCGTTCATTTGGGGAGATGGTTTCCTTACTATAACCATCCCTAGTCCGAGCCAAGATTCTTTCCCGAATTATTAATAATAATCTAAAACCTTATTACTGACCAAAACTAAAATTTACTTAAATCACTCTTAGTTGCAGGGTCCGCACCCTGGAGGCTCGAACCGGGTCCGGGTGCGCACCGGATCCGGATCCGCGTGCGGGTCCGAGCTGGGTCCGGACAGGGTCCGGAATTGGCCCTGTGGGTCCGGTCGGGTCCGTGACACCACGGACCCGACCGGACCCACAGGGCCAATTCCGGACCCTGTCCGGACCCAGCTCGGATCCGAGCGAATCCAGGCGGACCCGGACGGACCCGCGGAGCTATGGGTCTTTGGTGGGGTCAAAACTTTAAAAAATAACATTTTTTTATTATTTTTTCAATTGGGAACCCTAATCCGTCCCTTATACTTGCTTCCAAACCCCATTTGCACTCACTTTGCTCTTTCATTTTGTTGTTGTGTTTTGCTCTCCCATTTTGCAAGCTTGAAGAGAGGTGAAGAGTTTCAGCTGTGGAGTGCTAGATAGGATCCACAAAAGAGATTTAACTCATTCAAGTGTTTAAGGTATGCATTTGAGATTGATTTTGTAGAAGTTTCAAGTAAGCATTTGGATTGTTTTTAAATTTTTTTTCCAAACTTTCATGTTTTTGTAGAAGTTTTAAGTATGTTTTTTTTCCATTTTATTATAGATTGCATCTATCAAAATCAGCAATGAGTAGTCAAGGCTCAAGGGCTGAGGGGTCTCAAACCTTCAAAATTGATAAACAATCTCCTTTGTGGAAATACACTAGTAGAGCTGCTCAATGTCCTGGAGGTGGGGGGTTTGTTTGGACATGTAATTTTTGCAATACACAATATAGGAGCTCCTACTATCGAGTAAAACTTCATTTTTTAGGCCCTTTAGGTAAGGGGATCAATATGTGTGTGGGAAAAGACAAGAAGGGGTTACCACCTAGACAAATAGCTGCACTAAGGAAAGAACAAGCAGATGCAGACAAACTATGTGCAAAAGGGAAACAAGGTGGCAATACCGGGATACAACAAACAACATCACCACCCACTCAAACAACCTCTAGACATCCCTTCCTGCCTATGCCTTCTTCAGAAGATGAAGATGTGAATCAACCAGAAATCACCCCCCGCAAGAGAGGCCCATTAGACAGGGCATTTCAAAATGAGTTAAGGGATATTGCTGATGAAAAAATGGGACGTTGCCTCTTTGGGAATGGTCTTTCATTCAACTTAGTGAGATCACCCTATTGGAGGGAGATGGTTCAAGCAGTTAATGCAGCACCTTCCGGATACCAATGCCCTGGATATGAAAAGTTGCGCACCACCTTATTGAATAATGAGAGGAGAAATGTAGATAACCGATTAAAACCAATAAGAGATTCCTGGGTTCAAACGGGTGTATCTATTGTTTCTGATGGCTGGAAAGATTGCAAAAACCGTCCTCTAATCAATGTAATTGCTGTATCCCCCAAGGGTGCAATGTTTTTGAAGGCAGTTGACTGTGGAGGGGAAAAAAAAGATGCAGAGTTTATTGCTCAAATTCTCATTGATGGCATAGAGTTAGTGGGTAGTGACAATGTTGTCCAAGTAATTACGGACAATGCAAAAAATTGCAGGGCTGCTGGTCTTTTGATAGAGGCTAGATATGATCACATCTTCTGGACACCATGCACCGTCCACTCCCTCAATCTCATTCTGAAAGCAATTGGCACCCAAATAGAATGGGTGAAAAAAATATATGATGAGGCTGAGGAGATTCAAATGTTTGTGACAAATCACCATATGTCACAAGCAATTTTCAGAAGTTTCTCACACTTGGAATTATTGAAGGTAAATTTAAACTTTAATTTATCTAGTTTCATTTATCATTTAGAGTTCTATTTCATGTTTTACATATTTTAAATGTGTTATTAACTCACTATTGACATGTGTTTAGGTGGCTAAAACCCGATTTGCATCCCACATAATCGTGCTTCGACGACTTGTGAGGGTCAAGGAAGCATTGTGTCAAATGGTTATTAGCAACCAATGGAGTATTTGGAAGCAATCCAATACAGAGAGGGCTCAAAAGGTGAAGGCTACAATACTCGATGATGATTATTGGGCTCTTGTGGATTATTTATTGGAATTCACCGAACCTGTCATGTCTATGCTTCGGTTTGCTGACACCGATGAGCCTTGCTTGGGGGATGTCTATGATGGCATGGACACCATGCTGGAGAAAATGAAAATGGTAAGTTACAACTCACAAGTTTATAAACATTAAATTTACATAAGTTCATAATTTAGTAATTTTAAATTTACATAAAGATAACTTACATGAACACCATTTGATATCCCAGGTCATACAAAGGAAAGAGAATGATCCTGATGACATCTTCTACAAAAAGATTGAATCAATTGTGCACCATCGGTGGAACAAGATGACTACATCCTTGCACCTACTTGCATATGCCCTATCTCCTAGATATTATAGCTCATAAGTACTTTCTATTCCAGGGAGAGTGGCACCATTTAGAGATGCTGAGGTATCCAATGGGTGTAAGAAGGCCTTGGGTAAAATGTTCTGTGATCCAGAATTGGGGGCACATGTTAGAAGTGAATTTGGGTCATTCGTCTCAGAACAAGAGCTTGATGACATTGCTGAAGAAGACAGGGGTAGAATAAACAATCAAATGGTGGTACCTCCATGGGCAAGAATTCAAATACCTCCAACCCCTTGCAATTAAAATATTGTCACAAGTAAGTTTTTAATATTTCAGATTTCTTTTTCTTTTTTTGGGCCACTAACACTCTTGAATTTATTATTTTAATTTATCTTGTATTTATAGTTTAAACTTTATACTATTTGTTATTGTAGGTTGCAAGCTCTTCTGCTGCTGAGCGGAATTGGAGTACTTACTCCTTTATCCACTCTGTAAAGCGCAACCGGTTGGCGGCAAAAAAAGCAGAGGACTTGGTTTACGTACACAACAATTTGCGCCTTTTGTCACGGAAAGATCCGAGATACAAGAAAGGCCCAGAGATGCTATGGGATGTAGCACCCGAGTCTGCTGACTTGGAGATGACCATTCAGTATCTTGCTCGAGCCACATTGCTTGATGTGGATGATGAAAATGTAGATGACATGGTACCCAGTAGTGCTAGTGGAACCGATTTGGGCTCTACTGATGGTGTTGATCTTACACTTGCAGCCGCTGAAGACCCCGTTGATACTGATTATTTTAACAATCCATTTGATGATTGATGAACAATGAACATTGAACTATATCTCTGATTTCATGTTTCAAACTTTAGTCTTTATTGAACTATAGTATGCTACCTACATTTTCGTTTTATGGCAATGTGAATGGATGATCAAGTATTTAATTTGTTTATGAGTATGACATATGTTTATGAGCATTGATCAATGAATGAGGCTAGATTCATAGTATGAAGCATTGAAATGATTTAGAAATTCTGAAATTATGTATATTTCTCTTATTTTCTTGTATATATATATATATATATATATATATATATATATATATATACACGTATCCCCCACGAACCCAAAATAGGGGAAAAAAAAAATCCACGAACCGGGTTCTCGTACCCGAATCCGTCCCCGAACCCGAATCGGTAACTTAGAAATCACTATCATATTTTTCTATGTGAATATTATTTTTAATACCTATCAAAACCACATAAATAGGTAAGTAGATACATAGAAAATACATATATACTAATTATTTTAACACTTTCTCGAAAACTTTTTTTATTTTAGACATTATTTAGTTCATTTTTAATTAAAAAGTTATTTTATTTGTTGACAATTTTCAAATATTTAAATAAAAACAAATTTTAGCTTTTAACTTTATTTCAAGAGTTGTTTAATTTTTCCACTGTAATCAAATAAATAAGACAACATATATAATAAATTAAAAGAAAAAAATTTCAGAGCCATGGTCACAGTTCAAACAGTAATTTCAATAAATGGTGTACCACTTATCTGTTGTTTTTAGTACTGCCTTTTGATCTTCACTATTTCACATAGCATCACTTATATTATATTTATTGCTGAATATCAATTTGACCTCTAGATGATCTTAAAATTATTTAAGTTCAGATGTTTTTGTTGACACGCACACACAATTAGAAAAATCCCCCCTTCTGCCATTTTAGTTATGCATCTAGCATGATTACTGTGTACAATGTGAGATCCTGCTATATTTGGGACCTATTGTCAATTTGTCATACCCCATCTAAGGAATAGATGAATAAACTAACAAATTAAATCTTGCCCGACTATCCAAGTATCAGTGATTAAAAACCAATGATCAGTAATAGACAGTAATCTGTCATGACTCAGCTATAACACATTAACTCATCACTATTCTAATTAAATAAATTCAGATAATTGTCTTACTCTGTAAGACTTCACCATTTTCTGATATTAGGTCCGACAACCACACAAAAGGGTTGCAATACTGACCAGTGCTACCCAGGGCCATATTTCCGGCATAATTTGACCCGTCCCAGAAATGGGGACATCCCGGAAACTCGGAAACCTGTCCCCTGACTGTCCCATAAAATTAATTTAAATAATGTTTGAGTTTTGATAAAAAAAATTGACTTTCACTCTCATGTGAACTCTCAATTTTATTTATTTAACACAAACTTTATATGTTAAGGTTCTACAATGTATATAAGCATGCTTTATCCATGTTTTCATATGAATATTTAAAATTTCCCTATTTTTTATATAGTCATCCCTACTGCTGTCCCCTGCTCCAGGTAAAAAAAAGTCTGTCCCAGAAACCTGTTTCCCCGTCCACCCATTCCAGAAACCTAGGGCGACATAGCAATACTCCTTCCTATTACTTGGCAATCCTTTAGTCTGGACAAATAACTGAACAAAGCAATTACCCACAGCCACAATGTTAATGAAGAAATATGTGATAAATGGGAGTGCCATAATATAAACAATAATTATCATTTATCACTATTAAAGTCACCAATAAAGAAAGGGCTGAAAAGGCACGCTTAACAAGTAGTAGTGGCTCAGTTATAAAAGCAGAGATTATAATTGTTAAGGCAACAAAAGACAGCGCATGAGAGAAATGACAAGAGGGGGTGATTAGTTAAGAAGGGACACATCATTTCTTAAGAGTAGCTCTCTTGGTTAAAGTGGGTGACTCTTTGTCCTCTTTTGGAGAGTATATAAGGAAAACCCTCAATTGCACGAAAGATATCGAAGAAGGAGAAAAGCATCAGATCACCTAGTAATCAGATGAGGATACGATCTCAGAAAATACATATATATCATGTATATTGTAATGGATTGCATGATAATCATTGGACTTGCATAAAGAATATCCCACCTTGCTGTTGATATATATATTATATGTTCTTATGTTCTTAACTTTCTTTATATATTCTATCTTGCTGTTGATATATCTATTATATGTTCTTAACTTGCTTTATATATTCCACCTTGCTGTTGATATATATATTATCTGTTCTTAACTTGCTTTATATCTGCCTGTATATAATGCGACACACATGACAATTCCCTTAATGATTCTTTATCCATTGGGCTATCTCATTTTGGAGGGGAGACATGGTACATGTGAAGGATTGCAAGCACCTAGGAAGCCACCCAGTAGAGACACCCCAAGTGGGGCTGGGAGGCCGGATGAAGGTTGTCATTTCGTGTTCCTGGGCTGGGTGGAACGGCTCAAGGCGCTATGGTCTCCCAATTGGTGCTCCATAATGACGATAAGTTGGATAGCTAGAATATAAAAGGAATCCCACATGTACATCTTGAATATTATAGCGGTGAATTGGAATTCTATTTGTGTAATATCAGTTTATATTTTTATTTATCTTGTCATACTAACCTTGTTGCAGGACTTATATCAGGATACTAAAGTGACAATTCCAATTCCCAAGCATTATTCAAACCCTAAAAGAGAATTTTTGGGCAGATTGAGTTAAGTCCCAGTAGCGAACATTACACCTATTTGTGGTGTTCTTAATCAGAGTACCAAAATTGAATGAGTTTCCTTCTATTTACTTTTTACTATATCAGCTGCTATAAATATGTTCTACAGCAATGCATTATATTTGTTTTCAGTGACAAAAGCTACTATATACATGATTATAATTTGTTTTGCTGCATTAAAAATCTACAAAATAGTAACATAATTAACAACTTCTTGAACCAGTAACATCTGGGTTCATAATAGCAATGGAATGTTATTAGTTATGGACCAAAAAAGTAAAAGCACAGCCTTTATAGTGGGCAAAAAATTGACTTGTTACTTTTTTTCTCAGCAACAGAGTAATATCTTGATAAGAATTTCCCATTTCTAAAATGAATAAACTTTAAAGCTCACATCAAATAGACAAAACAAAAGGCGAGTTATTCAGTACATTCAAAGCCCTACAATCATTAATACCAAACCATTCCATGTTTCAACTTTACAATCTATAAAATAATAGTCCAGTAAATGTATGTAAATGTGAATGTATTGATGTCTGCATGTGTACATCTATGGATGTATCCATATCATATCATAGTCATACCTTACAGCTCACAAAAAATATCATATCTATATCTGCATGCTGGTATCTCGGGATTCAATATACTAAAACCTTCCAGCTCAAACAATAAAATTCAAAATGTAAATTATAAGCAACTTAACATTTGCAAGGTGAGTGATGACAAAAAGTATGACACAAATATTAAAAGTTAACTAATGGTCACCTAGACAGTAGAAAGGATGGTCAATTCTTCTACACTTTTACTATTTTTTCCATTTCATTACCATAAACAACAAAGTATACAAAACATTAATCAATAAAACAGGCAAAAATCAAGATGATTAAATAAACCATACAATTTTATTTTACAAAAAATCCATGAAAAAGTTAGTTGTAAGTGAGACTTGTTGAAAAACACAAGCTAATACTGTTCATGTATTATCTTGTCTTGATAACATTAATAATTACTTGAGGCACCAAGGTTATCTAGGCATTTACAATTTATGCTCAAAGTATCTCAACTGGATTGAGTTTACAATTTAATTTTTTATTTATGCTTAGCCTAAACTGTATTTTGGATTATCTTATTGAAATATCTTGAGATTTACAATAGGAAGTTAAAAATCATTTACTGTCTAGTCATCCTCTGTTTGGTAATAAATAATATTAGATACCAATGGTATTAAGTTTTTAAGAGAGCTGGAACCTTGTAGATTCAGATTCATAATGTCAGATCCAGTTTTTTTCAACTAGGAAGTCATCCTAAGAAGAACAGATACATTAAGAACAATTGTGTCTTTTGCTTCAAGTATTGTTATAACCATAGTTGAGAAACTCAGACTTGGTCATAACTCAGTAAGCCCAAAAAAATTAAAAACTAAAGGAAAATCTCAGCAAAATTATTGACCATTTTATCTCATAATTTTTTTTAAAATATTCTTCAAAAACACACATATTACTAAATTTGTAGAGCATATTATGGATTTCGATCATATATAATTCAAATTAGAGATTAAAAATTAATATATATAGACCAAACAGAGGACTGGAACAGAATAGCATTAGTTGCATGGGCCAAAAACCATATGAGGGTAGGGTTGGGATAAGGAATCGATCAATACATAATTATTAATAATGTATTGGGAGCCAAATTGGTGTTGAGGATGCATAAGGAACCTCATAGAAAGTGAGCCCAGATCTTGCAAAGAATGTACCTGGACAGTGATCTACCAGAAGGCATATTGACAACTTCCAACCCCCCAAAGGGCTCTCAGGTATGGAACTTCAAGCAGAAAATTAAGTCTTTAATTACAGATCATATTTCATGGGATATACATGATAGAAGAAAAGCTCTATTCTGATATGATTCTTGGGCAGGATATCCCAGTCTCAACAATCTCATGCCCAATGTCAAGAACACTTTATTATAAAGATGAGGTCCCCAGGTTAGAGACTATCTATCTTTTGATGCCTCATACAGCTTACATGGAGGAGGTGGAAGGACTTCCGTGGTCTTGGTTTCAATGATCAAGAAATGGAGCTTTTGCAGAATGCTTTAGCAGAGAGGTCACTGGTTTTCAGGCCGAGGGAAGACACAATTGCTTGGTGTGGTTCAGGGACAGGCACTTATAATGTCAAGGATGGATATGCAAAATTAGAATGCAATCAAGCAGGGCAAAGCAAATTCCATTAGGACATTGTTGGAACAAATTTTGCCTACCCAAAGCAGGCTTATTTTTTTTGACTGCACAACAGGAACAAATATTAACTGCAGAGAGATTTAGGAGGATGGACTTTTACAGTCCCTCAAGATGTAATCTTTGTAAAGAACAGGAGGAATCTGTGGATCACCTCCTTTTGAGATGCCCTTTCTCCCAAAAGTGTTGGGTGTGGCTTTGTGCAAAATTGGGATGGCTCAGTGCTCTACCCAATGACATTTTGTGTCTCCTTCGAAGTTGACCAATTATCAAAAAGCAGTCAACTTTCAATTGCCTATGGACCATTTGTCCATCAATACTGGCATGGGAACTATGGAAGGAGAGAACCAGAAGATTATTTCAGGAAAAAGAAATGAATATAAACTCTTTCCTAAACAAGGTAGAGGCAGCCATAGTAGAGATTGTTAATGGTAAAAATAAGACAATTTTCGCCCAAGGGGGCTTATTTTATAGAATGGAATGCAAAAATGAGAATGGCACGGAATGGATTGGAAACAGTGATCTATCTGGCAGTTCCTGAAGAGAGGAAGTATCATGGAAAGCTCCACAAACATGATGGTTTAAGTTAACTTTTGACGGGGCCTCCCATGGAAACCTTGGCATTTCAGGTGCAGGCTATATCATTAGAAATTGGTTAGGAAACACAGTCCTAAAATCATCTAAACCTCTAAATAATGGCACCAACAATGAGGCAGAGTTCAGGGCTCTGCTCCATGGCCTTAAGTAAAAATCTGGTTACTAAAAATATAAAGATCAAAGGGGACTCTGCTATAGTTGTCAATGCAATTAGAGTGGGCAAAACACCGAGTTGGAAATTAAACACCTTGTTGGAGAAGGCTCTAACTATCTTGACAAATTTTGATAATTTCATTGCTAACCACATTTCTCATGAAGGAAACATGGAAGCAGACACCTTAGCAAATTTGAGGTGGGAGGGGGAAGGGGGGGGAGGGGGGTTGGCATGGATGAGTTAGTTAACAGCCCAGATATGATCACTTCCACCCAATCTTAAATAAAGTGGTACAAATTTTGGGCAAATCGTCATCCCACATCGCATTCCCATTTAAGGTCACTTAGCCTCAAAACAGACTGAAGGGGCAATATCACATCATCCCTTAGTGGGAAACTGCATCATCTCCGATGGCATGGCAGTCTGTAATGGAGGGAGGACAGATATTTAGATCCCCAAAAATAGAACATTAATGAGAATAAAGTGGCAACATGTGCAAGGAGGATTTAAAAACGCATAATTCTAAATTTCTCTCTAGTCACTTAGTGATAGCTTCCTTCCGAAGCTATGGATTTCCCTATCCACTTGAGGAGCAACAAATGGCAAATGGCCTTCCTTGTGATGATTTTAGACCTACGGCTAAAAATCATCTCCAAAGGCCACAAGATCCCCTGGATTCATCAACTAGAGGTGGAGGTGATAAAAACAGTTCTGGGAAAAGATTACTTGTCCGATGCTGATTGCTACCGACTGATTCAAATATATCCTCAAGATGCCTAGCCTCTCTTTTGGACCTGGGAGGAACGAAGCGAGACGCATTGCTGCTGTTGCAAGAAATCTTTGTGTCAGACATCTTGTTGGATGACATCGACATCATGGTGTGGGCGGAGATTGGAGTGGGAATCCCTTGGCCAAAGGATATCCCAAGACCGCTAATTCCTAGAGCATTGGTTCCTCGTCAGGTGTTTATATAAAATATGGATGACAGGAACTCGACCGCCACTGCTGTTAGTATTTTTCAGATTTATCAAGGAATGATCAAACTATAGAGGTCTTCCAAACACTAAGCACAGGATATAGAATAATAAACACAAGAAAGGCGAGATGTTACCCGGATTTGGAGAACTTATGTTGCCTTCAAATCTGCCCTCAAAATCTTGTTCCTTGAATCTGATTTAGCACTCAAATCTGAATGAAAACAACATCCAGACTGGCTTCGATCTGTACTGTAAGAGTAATCCAATCTGCCCTATGTACAGTCCCTTAGATACATCCGATCTGCACCAATGATGACAGATTCTTCAATGTATTGTACATATGCAATGTATTGCAAGTCCTTGCAATATATTGTATCAATAATTTCAGATCGCAGATCATGTATATACATCGCTCCAGCAGCACAGTTCGCACCCTTAGAATGTATATCGTAATAAGTCTCAGCCCTTAGGTAAGGATCGCAGCTTCTTCTACCTTGTTCGTAACTTACCAATATCCGAAGATTGGAGTGAATTTGCTGCCTGGAATTCACTCCAAGATCCACTATTATATGACTGTTCTAATTTGCCTTATAGAGCAGATGAGATTGTCCTCAGATCTGCATTTACTCAGTGAATTCGCTCCTGCACTTTTACTAGTTCGCATATGAGATAAGGAATTTGATCCTTGAGGGGAGAGAGTCATGTTATGTTTTTGATGATCTCTCCTCTAGGATTGATAACATATATATATATGATGCTTTTAGGAGATAAACTCCACCACCCAAGGTGGCCGACTTGGGCCCTCCCAAGTAAAATAATAAATAACCTTTTATTTATTATTTACTTAAATTGCCACTTATATATATATATATATATATATATATATATATGTAATTAATATCGATAAACAATAAATAATAAATATCACCTATATTTATTATTATTATTTATATCGATTTACAATAATAAATATATCCTATATATTTATTATTATTGTCTTAAGATGGTTGATCTATATGCCGTAAAGGCCATAATATCAACAACTGCCACTAGGCAATGGTGGGTCATGTGTTTTTCTCACGAAAACCAAAGCTATCGACAAGGTTGATAATTTGGATTGGTTATTCCGATTTTCTGATACAGTGCTCGACAGTAATTTCTTTGAAGGTGCTTGACGGTGGATGCTTGTATCTGGGTGATTATTAGATAGTTCATTTTGTGCGGTTTTAGATGTCCTAGTCTTTGATTCATGGTTTTGTAAAAAGTTTCTTGTAAAGGGCAAGCAAATTCTGTAATCACCAGGTTTTAGGGGTTTTTGTCATGCAAAGAATTTTGTTGTTTCTCTCTACCTTGTTGACAGCAAAGCAACATGTGCTGTGTCAATCTAACTAATTACATGTAATTATGCCTTTTTGATTAATAGAAATTTCCTGCTTCAGCGGTTTACCGAGCAAAAAAATGACATATAGAACAAAAAACAAGTTCAACCTCTAAATGAGTTACAATGCCACTTCCACTAGCCATGTCAGACGTACAAGTTGCCTCATCTAAATAATTTTTAACTTGTGCGATAATAATGTCTAAGTTTGGACACTCAAGAGTCATATCTCAATTCCTTGTCACCCTCTCATTGTAATCAAGTTTCTAATCTGACATGATATCTCAATGGGGTTAAGAGGAAGTGCCCCTCATAGGGAGCCTGGGCTAACACCCCCAACAGGGTGAAGGGGAAGTGACCCTGGTGGGGGTTTGGGAGCAACAACCCCCAACAGAGTCAACAGGCAACACCCCCAACAATGTTGAGGGGTAGCACCTCGAGCACACTCCCTATCACAATACAAGGCGGGGTTGAGAGGCAGAGACCCCACCGGCAAATGTCATCGCATGCACTAGGTCACCAAACACGGGTGAATATGAAGTGAAAATCACATTTTTTAAAACTGCAGGCAACCAATCACCACAAGATTTTGATTAGAAGAAAGAATGGATGTGCCATTAACAAAAAAATCATGAATTTTCTATTGACTTGAAAGTTTTACACGGGAGAATGGCTGCAGGTTTTACAAAAACTCAACGACGAGTTATTTGGGCAAGAAACTCACTTGGTCATCTAACTCAAAAGTACTCACAAGTTTTGCATCTATTATTATAACTACAACTAAAGTCAATAGTTAAAAAATGACATGTGATTTTGCAGTAGATCAAAGGTGAGGTTGGCATTTTTATCAGGTTTAAGCTTAACTAAGCATTGAGTACAATAGCTATTTAGAACCAGACATGTATCCAACATTGTAATGATTTATCAAGATCCAATACAAATAGCTCAACCTTGTAGTCCTTTGAACAAGCTTTCAATTGAGAAAATGCTCGCTTAGCTTATGTGTATTACAAGGCAGGTTCTTTCAAAAGTTTAATTTGATTCTTTGCATTTGATTTAATTATCCTTTGCTTACAATCATTTTGGAGATTTTCATCTAAGTTAAAGTTACAAACTTACCCAAAGGACTTGGTCTAGGATGGACCTAATGAAAGATTTAACCATGTCAGATAGATTCTCTGCAAATATGTGAGACTTGCTTGAGTTATCTGGATATTAGTTCTCAACTTTTTCTTCCAGTTCTTTAGTTCAATATTCAGAAGGTTCAAAATTATCATGTCCTTTAATGTATTTACAATTCAAAAGAAAGAGAATTCAATCAGCATTTCATTGCTTTCCTAAATGGGATCCATTGGAACAAATGTGAACTTTGAATAACTATGCAAATGCACTCAATTTTTAACAGCGGAGCATTCAAGCGGATCAATACAAATTATATGTGCATTGGGCCTAAAAGTGAGGAAGAAAAAACAATGACCTGGCAAGGTCTATGATATAGTATCTTATACTTAATAACATCAATTGCAGTCGAAGTATAGAAAAAAGTGTCATACCTTTCAGTGCGCCCAACTTGAAAGAGTTCCTCCGTTGGATGCTAGGTAGGCAGGCAAACCAAGCAATCAAAGTACTAATGCATGGCATTCATCCAATAAATTCAACATAGTTATTTTTAATCTTTTGCTTGAAAATTGCTCTAACAAGTATGTTCCATGTAATATTATCTGGAAGGAATCCCTTCTTGAGAACCTCCTCTAATATCTCTATGGCCTCCTGAAGTTTATGAATTTTGCAAAGACCGTTTATTAAAGTATTATATGAGACAATATTTGGTCCACAACCTTTCTCGACCATCTCATTCCAAATATCAGTAGCCTTTTCTATCTCTCCCATCTTAAAAAGACCATCTAAGAGCGTATTGTAAGTGACAATAGTTGGACAGCAATTTCTACTTTTCATGTCAGACAAAATCTTGAGGGCATCTTGTACCTTGCCCACATTGCAAAGAGCATGTATTATTATATTATAAAGCATGATGTCTGGATCCTGTGGCCTTTGTTTAAGTTCGTTCCAGATATTCAATGAGTCATTAATTCTTCCTGCTTTGCAAAGTCCATCAATTAAGGAGCTAAACGTAATCCGGTCAGGACTATAACCTACCTTCAGCATCTTCTGTAACAGGTGACCAGCCTCACCAACTTTTCCTAATTTGCAGAGGCCATTGATAAGAATGTTGTAGGTGGCCACGGTGGAAACACATTCCTTCCTCATTTTTCCAAACATACAAAGTGCTTCACTGACTCTAGATTCTTTACAGAAACCATTTATCAGTGAGTTATAAATTCGAGCATTCGGTTTACATCCATGTTCAGCCATCTGCTGCCAGATTGCAGCAGCTTCTTCCAGCCTCCCTTTTTTACACAGCCCATCTATCATAGAACAATATGCAACCACATTTGGAACACACCCCAACTTCCGCATTTCATTCCAAACTTCAAGTGCTCCATTAACATATCCTTTCTTGCACAGCCCCTCAACCAAAACCCCGTAAGTAAAAACATCAGGGCTATTACCACCTTTCTTACCCATACCCTGCCACAGCTCAATTGCTTCTGTCACCTTCCCTACACTACACAGACCCCTGATCAATACATTATAAGTGACGACATTTGCACCACACTCATTGTCAACCATATTCCTCCAGACCCTAACAGCCTCATCCACCTTACCCTCCTTGCAAAACCCATTGATCAAAGTATTATAAATCACCACATCTGGTTTGCAATCCATCTGGATCATTAGGGACCAAATCTTTGCAGCTTCCCTAACCTTACCCTGCTTGCAGAGCCCAAAAATCATGGTCCCATAAGAAAAAACATCAGGCTCACAACCATTCTGTTCCATCCTTTGCCAAATCTTTTCAGCCTGCCCAAATCTCCCTTCCTTATAAAGACAATTCAGCAAAGAATTATAAGTCACCACATTGGGCACACACCGGTCTTCAAGCATCTTGTCCCAAATCCTCAAAGCCTCATCACACTCACCCCGCTTCGAAAACCCATCAATCAAAACATTATAACAAACAACATCAGCCCTACAACCATTTTCACCCATCAATTCCCATAAGTCCACAGCCTCGTTAACTTTCCCATCCTTACAGAGCTCACTCATGAGAGTTCCATAACTCACAGCACTGGGCACACAACCTTTGGCCTCCATTTCAAACAGCAACAGTCTCTGCGCCTCTTCAAATTGCTTTAGTTTGCAGAGAGCTTTGATTAGAAGATTATATGTTTGTAAATTAGGGTTTATCTTAACTGTTTCCAAGTACGCATAGAACTGGGGTATTAAATTGAGAGAATTGGACTGAATGAGCACGTTAAGGAGGGCGTTGTAAGAGCGAATACTAGGCCTGCAATTGAAGTGGGTCTCCATGTTTCTGAAGATTTCGACAGCGGGTTCTGCTCTGCGGGCTTTTGAGAAGGCTTTGAAGACGGCGAGAAAAATTCCCTCCGTGCACAGACATTGCTCCGCCTGCATTCGAAAGAGAATTGCACTCATTTCGTTGAGCTTTTGAGCGCTACCGAGCTTGTCTATGATCATGTGATAGATAGCGTAATTGGCTTTGTAGCTCGTGTGTTTGGTGGCGTTGTTGAAGATGGCCAGAGCTGCCATTGGGTTTTTCTCAGCTTTCAGCACCTTCAGGACGTGGTCTGGCGATATAAATCTCGGTAAAGTTGTTGCCGCCATTGATAGGATTCAATCAGATAAGATCTATCAGCTAATTTACATGGCCTTCCTCGCAGAAGCTTAACTCAAATATGTGAAGTTTGAAGCTTCAGGAATTAAGGGCCCGTTTGGTACATGGAATATCGGCCGCTATTCCCGAATTGCGAATTCAGAATTTGAAATTCACTGTTTGTGGTCGACATGCAAAAATGGAATTGAAATTTCGGTATGCCAATTTTGCCAAAAAAATGGGCATGCCATCTTCCACTTGAAAAGGTGGAATTGGAATATCGGGCTCGCATGCCAGTTTTCGAATGCCAATTTTGAAAAGGTCGTCGGGTCCGCGTGGGCGTTTGTAATTTTTGACATCCGCTTTTTATACCGTTGTTTTCACATCAAACGGCATTATTTCTTTTGTCTGCGTGATTCGTGCTGGAAACCCTAACCCTGGTCTTTTCGTTTCGGCCACAACCGCCAACACCTGGTCTTTTCGTTTCGTTTGAGACTTTCGTGCTAGAATATTGAGCTTGTTCGTTTCGGCCGCAACCGCCAACACCTGGTCGCAGAGGTAAGTATTACATTGTTCGAATCAGAGAGTTTTCTTTCTTCTCAGTGGCCATGTTTGGTTGTGTTGCGACAGTTTTGGCTTAGTTTTGAGTTCCTTATATTTGGTTTTTTCCCCTTCTTGCTAATGAGATTCATTATTTGGGGTTTTTTTTTGAGCTGTTGGAAGGACGTTTTTTCCTATATTAAAATGCATTTCCATTTTCTGATATGGACCCTATTTTTGAGTTCAATCCAGCTGCAACCTGGTTCCTTTTTAACCCCTCTCTGTTCCATTATTCTTCTTAAAGTCTCAAATACCAATCGGTGCAATCACTCAAAGATCAACAACAAACATCTTAAGAGCTTTGACTCTTCATTTCTCTATATTATTTTTTGTGATTACTTTGTAACGATATTTTTGTTTAATTGATTCTATTTTGTTACAAAGAACTTTAAATGGTTACTGTGACGTAGTTATAAATATGTAATCTACTAACAGTGGAAGGGGTCCGAAGTTTTGATAGTGGTGACATTGTAATGTAAAGTGCTATTGATTCTAAAGATTAAAAACAAATTGCGGGGCAAATTATTTGAGACTTTCTTTGTTTTTTTTAATCTGTCCAACCTCTGTAACATTCCAGGAGATCACAAAATTGATAATACTAAAATAGGTTTTGAAATTCCTTAGGGTCCAAATAAAGATGAGACATTGGAAGTGAACAACCACAGGAGCATTGTATATTAATATTTAATGGGTGTTCATGAACCTGCAACTCCTTCACTTCTACTGGAAAATTTCCTTGCAGTCCCTTGTGTCCTCCACCAATGTTTTTCTATCCTTTATGCTTTGATGGAACTCCATCACCAGTTCCAATGCCCTTTATTTCTGTACAAGCAGGGGGGAATGCCATCACAGACCATTACACACAATTACAAGCAATGCTCGAGAAATCTTTGCCATATTCCTGGCTTAACACTGTGATGTTCATACGATTCTTGCAATAACTAAAGAGCTTCTTGGTCTTATTTTATACTAATGAGGAAGGTGATTTCTATCCCTTGTGTAATTGCCACTTGAATATATTGATATTGAACCATGCAAATGCTTTTCTTCTTGATAATGTCCTCATTTGTTCAAGAAGAAAAGCATTTGCATGGTTCAATACACAAGTGGCCATTACACAAGGGACAATCACTATGAGATGTCAAAAATAATATCGTTGCGGATGTCAAACACAAGGTAATCACGTAGACGGAGGAAATAATGTTGTTGGATGTGAAAATGTTGGTATAAAATGCGGATGTCAAAAATTACAAACGCCCACGCGGACCCGACGACCTTTTCAAAATTGGCATTCAGAAACTGGCATGCAAGCCCGATATTCCATTTCCACCTTTTCAAGTGGAAGATGGTATGCCCCTTTTTTGGCAATTACACAAGGGACAATCACTGTGAGATGTCCTCATTTGTGACAAGGACAGTCACAGATGAAGACATCTCACAGTGACTGTCCCTTGTGTAATTGCCACTTGAATGTATTGCTATTCAACCACATTAATGCTTTTCTTCTTCAACAAATGAGGACAGTCACTCTAAAGACAACATGATAATGTACACTCACTGCAAGTGTACATTATCATGTTGTCTTTACAGTGACTGTCCTCATTCAAGTGGCAATTACACAAGGGACAGTCACCGTGAGATGTCCTCATTTGTGACAAGGACAGTCACACATGAGGACATCTCACAGTGACTGCCCCTTGTGTAATTGCCAATTGAATGTATTGCTATTCAACCACATTATTGCTTTTCTTCTTCAACAAATGAGGACAGTCACTCTAAAGACAACATGATAATGTACACTCACTGTAAGGATAGTCACAAATGATGACATCTCACAGTGACTGTCCCTTGTGCAATTGCCACTTCAATGTATTGCTATTCAACCACATTAATGCTTTTCTTCTTCAACAAATGAGGATAGTCACTGTAAAGACAACATGATAATGTACACTCACTGCAACTGTACATTATCATGTTGTCTTTACAGTGACTGTCCTCATTCAAGTGGCAATTACACAAGGGACAGTCACTGTGAGGACTTCTCATTTTGTGAAATTACACAAGGTACTTTCTTGTCAACATATGTTGTATACTGAACTTGCAACTCTATTCTCTGATTATGCATTATAGTTGGGTGTTTTCTTATGTTGTTTCGTGATTGTTTTGTTGGTATTTTTAGGTAATTCAATGGATCTTATTGATGATATTGATGATGATGATGATGATATTGAAATGGAAGGAGAGGTTATGACGAGGAGAAGAGTCATGCCTGTTGTTGTAGTTGTTCTTGCCACCCTTGTCGCAGCCATAGGGGAGTGTATAAAAGAAGGTAGTCGAAATATGCGTAAGCGCACGAAAGATGCAATTCCTTTTTATAAGCATGTTATCAACTCCAATGAGACGGATTGCCATGACCAAATATGCATGACTAGACGATCTTTCTTTAAACTAGCCAATCTTTTAAGGCAAAAAGGAAGCATCAAAGATACAGAATTCCTCACGTTAGAAGAACAATTAGTCATGTTCCTCCATACTCTTGGCCACAATCTAAGGAATCGTAAGATTGCCCATAACTTTGGGCACTCTGGAGAGACGGTAAGCCGATACTTCCACAAGGTCTTGAGGGCTATCTTGGCACTCCATTCGGATTATTTTATACCCCCTAGTCCAAACACTCCTCCGAAAATTAGTGGGAAGACCCATTTTGATCCATACTTCAAGGTATATCTCCCAGTGGTTTAAGTTTGTTTAGAGTTGTAATCCTATTATTGCATGTTCATTAGACCTATGATTTATCTGACTACAGGACTGTGTGGGAGCAATGGATGGATCCCATATACCAGTCACTGTCGATATCAACCTACAAGCTAAATATCACAATAGAAAAGGCAACTTGTCGCAAAATGTTATGGGAGTGTGCTCATTTGATTATAAGTTTCAATACATCCTTGCTGGTTGGGAAGGGTCTATTGTAGATAGCCGTGTTCTAGCTTCAGCTCTATCTAGAGCCGATCCATTGGTAGTTCCCCTAGGTTTGTAAAATATGATTATATTATTGAAGCATACAAAATATAAGACAATGTTATGACAATGACATTTTGTTTTGTTTAGGTAAATATTATTTGGTCGATGATGGATATCCAAATGTACCAGGATTTATCGCGCCTTATCGGTGCACACGCTACCACCTAAAGGAGTTTTCAAGAGCAAACTCAATAAACACCCCACAGAGTTGTTTAATCATCGACACTCCTCGCTTAGGAATGTAATAGAGCGTACATTTGGGATTTTGAAGCAATGTTTTCCTATATTGAAGCATGCGACGTCTTATCAAATCAAGACACAAACATATATTGTTCTAGCATGTTGCATACTTCACAACTTCATAACGATAGAGGACGGCCTTCCATCTGAGGTAGAATTTGAAGAGGAAGATGGTCGTGATGGGATAGATGTACCAATGCTTGAGACATATGGATTGAGCCAGCGTGAAAGAGATGATTGGGCCAATTTTCGAGATGAAATAGCAAGAAGGATGTGGGAAGACTATAGATCCCGATCTTAGTTGGTTGAATAACTATTATGGCAGTGTTTAAACTAATGTCAGATTTCATAAATTTCACAAACTGATACTATACATTGATAAAAGTTGTTATGCCATATTTAGTATTGTCATGTTATATTCAATGTTGCTATATTTTATATTTAATGTTGCTATATTTTATATTTAATGTTGTCATGTTATATTTAATATTGTCATGTTACATTTAATAATGCTATATTTAATGTTGTCATGTTATATTTAATATTGTCATGTTATGTTTAATGTTGCTATATTTAATGTTCTCATGTTATTTTTAATATTGTCATGTTATGTTTAATGTTGCTATATTTAATGTTTACATAAGGTATGTCTAGGGATGTCCCAAATGAGGAGAGTCACTGTGAGATGTCCTCATTTGTGACAAGGACAGTCACACATGTGGACAATCACTGTAAAGACAACATGATAATGTACACTCACTATAAGATGTCCTCATTTGTGACTGTCCTTACAGTGAGTGTACATTATCATGTTGTCTTTAGAGTGACTATCCTAAGAAGTTCCCAGGTGTAACAAGTTCTAAGAATATACCAACAGTTCTAAGAAGTTCCCTAGCACACAGTAGCATCTACAGAGAAGAATATACCAGGAGTAACAACTATAGAGGATACCATTTGAAACTGTCCCTTCTTCAACAAATGAGGGCAGTCACTGTAAAGACAACATGATAATGTACACTCATTGTAAGTGTACATTATCATGTTGTCTTTACAGTGACTTTCCTCATTCAAGTGGCAATTACACAAGGGACAGTCACTATGAGATGTCCTCATTTGTGACAAGGACAGTCACACATGAGGACAGTCACTGTAAAGACAACATGATAATGTACACTCACTGTAAGATGTCCTCATTTGTGACTGTCCTTACAGTGACTGTACATTATCATGTTGTCTTTAGAGTGATTGTCCTCATTTGTGACTGTCCTTACAGTGAGTGTACATTATCATGTTGCCTTTAGAGTGACTGTCCTCATTTGTGACTGTCCTTACAGTGAGTGTACATTATCATGTCGCCTTTAGAGTGACTGTCCTCATTTGTGACTGTCCTTACAGTGAGTGTACATTATCGTGTTGTTTGTGCATCAGGTATGTCTATGGATGGTGATGTTCAAGTTGTCCAGGCAACTTCTTCTTCCAAGAAGGTGTTCTGGACAAAAGAAATGGAATGCAAGTTGCTAGACTTGCTACAAGAGCAAGTGCAGCTTGGAAAGAAAGCCGAAGGGGGTTTCAAGAAAGAGGCTTGGACAGCCATAGAAAGGAGGTTCAATAATGAGATGAAAATGAACCTATCGAAGGAAAACTTCAAGAACAAGCTAAAAACTTGGAAACAAGGGTATAGACTTATGAAAGACTTGAGGAATACAAGCAGCTTAGCTTGGAACGAGACCACCCAAAGTATGGATGTTGATGATAGTGTTTGGGAGGAGTTGTTGAAGGTAAAATGGTCTTCAAATCTCTTTTTAAGTTGAATATATCTTTTTAAATAATGAAGGACCAATAATGAATTGAATTGTTATGCCATGATACAGAGAAAGGAATTTAAAAATGCCAGAATGTATAAGAGGCAACCATTTCAGTACTATAATGAATTATCCTCTATTGTTGGGAATGACATAGCTGAGGGCACTGCAGCTGCCACAGCTCAAGAGACGGAGGAGGATTTCATTGATGATGATGTTTTCAATTATCATGGTATGGATAATGCCTATTTTGAGACTACTGCTGATTTGGCTAATGATGGTAATGAATCTGTTGATACACCTGTATCAAACCAATCTACTGCAAGCGGCAACGATAACCCTTCAACATCATCAAGGATGCCAAAGAGGAGGAGGGGAACATTGGTAGGTTCCTTGGATTCGATTTGTGAAACGATCAAAGATTTGTCTGTAGGCATTACAGCAGGCCTTGCACAGCCTCTGAGAGTGGACAAAGCATCTAGTTTGAGAAGTGAGGCAGCGGAGTTGCATAAAGCACTTAAAGCAATCCCTGGCCTTCACGACTCTACTATAATTGAAGCGTACGAAAAGTTAATGCATGATCCACAATCAGCTGTACTGTTCTTGACAATGGATGAAGGGGAGACAATCCAGTATATGATATTGAAGTTTGGACTTTAGTTGACCGATGTTTATTAGGTCTTCTATTTAAAATCAAAACTAATGTTTGTGAAATGTTGCTTTTTGATACCAGTTTTCTGCTATGGATTAATTTGTATTCTCTACATTATCTCTGGATTAATTTGTATTCTCTGCATTATCATGTTGTCTTTAGAGTGACTGCCCTCATTTGTTGAAGAAGGGACAGTTTCAACTGGTCTCCTCTATAGTTGTTACACCTGGTATATTCTTCTCTGTAGATGCTACTGTGTGCTAGGGAACTTCTTAGGACTGTTGGTATATTCTTAGAACTTATTACACCTGGGATATTCTTCTCTGTAGATGCTGCTGTGTGTCGTGGTCCAAACGGGCCCATAAATGTGGTTGAATAGCAATACATTCAAGTGGCAATTACACAAGGGACAATATTCAACTCCTAGTAGCTTAATCTGGAATGTGTTTGTTCCCAAATTTTCTAATGACTTGTAGGATTCAATATATCTATATTTCACTTTCTTTAATTACTCTCTGGAAGGCCTTTGCTAATTAGAATATCACAAGGTCTTGATACATCTGGAACTATCAACATCTTATTTGTACTATTATTGCTTTTCAATTTGCATTAGTACTTTTACATGCAGCTGTCATCTTGTTCAAAAAACTTTGTTTCACCATCTTTGATTCTTCAATGTACAGATTTACTAAGCCTATAAATCCATAGACTATATGAAATGATATGAACATTTACCTTAAGCTTTAAAGAAATCTGATAGATTGGGTTAATCAACGAACCTTTATTTATTTTTTCATTTCCTTTCAATGGATGTGTATTTTTTAGTGTCTGTTAAACCGTCAGCAAAAATCGAAGCCTATTTCTATGTAGGAACATGTGTATAGGTCAGTGATGACTAAAAGGATCGTGCATCCTTCCTTTTCAGTTGAGAAATTAGGAACAACATATTTACTATTTCTGTGGTGGCGTTCTAATTGGTAAAGCTCTAGAACATGGGGTACGGTATAATTAGGCAGCTCTTGGTGCAGAGAAAGAATGTGAAGTCAAATTTCATA
The DNA here is from genome assembly GCA_027943335.1 of Chamaecyparis obtusa. Taxonomy (NCBI): domain Eukaryota; kingdom Viridiplantae; phylum Streptophyta; class Pinopsida; order Cupressales; family Cupressaceae; genus Chamaecyparis; species Chamaecyparis obtusa. Next base: position 1,371,701 of record BSBK01001224.1, on the reverse strand, counting down.
GATAGTTCATAATTTTAATCCATAAATGCTATTAAATTTTTAAAAGCTATTTTTCTCGGCTTATGCTGTGGCCAAGTGCTTTTTCCATTTAACTTGTACTTTAATCTACTGTATTTTTTGGAAGTGAATTCCTCCTACAGAATGACTAATTTCATGCAAGACAATGGCTCTATCTGACAGAGAGTCCATGCTAGGCTTCATGACTTGATGCATTTTACGTTGCCTTTGGGTGAAGATAGGGAACTGTAACTAGTATCAGTACTGAACATGCTTTTACTAGAACTGCTTGTGCTAATGAATCAGAGCAAAATTACCTTTGTCCTCATTGAAATACATGTTGCACACACACACACACACACACACACACACACACACACACACACACACACACACACATATATATATATATATATATATATATATATATATATATATATATATATCTCTTAACATGTACATATGTGTTTCTCAATCATGAATTGGGTGTTTGCCTGTCAAGCATCAATTTGGTCTCTAGGAATTGTGCACTCTCTCTTACTTTTGAAAAAGCATTTGAGCACTGTGCTAACTAATGAAAACTCCATGTTTTGAGGCCCATAAACTGATCTTTTTACAGAATCTTGACCATAAAAAAAAGAGTGATGAAACTCAATCCTCTTTGAATGAGGTCCCACCTGCTCTACTTTTGGGTCATCGCACTATATAATGAAAGTGCTCATTATTGGCCACTTCCTTCACTGTTGTTTAGGATATGCTCAAGAGACCTACTACCATTTTTTGGATACTGTCCAAAACAACACCCAAATCAAGGGGAGTAGTATGCAGCACAAGGGGATGGGAATAATATGAAATGGATACACTAGTGATAGATAACAAGGTGTTGACATTTTGGTTTGTCGTGGGGGACAAAGTGAAAAGATGTATGGTATGTGAGGCAAATTCATCTTCTACCACGAAGTCCCTATTTAATTCAAAACCAAATATAACACAAAAGCCATTCCTATTTTGTACAGTTTCTCCACACATATTTACCATAGAAGTTTCTAGTTTAATTCTAGAAATAGTTTGTAGAGTGTTTGGTTCATGTGTGTGAGCCTACTTCATGTGTGTGGATTATAAGCATGTCAAAGTGTCTGAATATTGAGTGTCTTATTTCTATTGCTATTGTTTAATTTTGGGATTGTTGATATAGGTGCATTATTGAAATCGGTTTGATGGCTCTGATCAATGTGCCAAGTTGTTGATGTGGTGGTGGGCAGTGCCAGTTGAAGATTTCACGGTCAGTGGAGAACCCTGGACGACAATATTGGTGTTGTCCAAACAAAAAAAAGGTTGCTAATGTGTATATATTTAATGTTTGTAATGTAAATACTATTTATTATATTTAATGTTTGTAATGTAAATAGTATTCAATACTAATGTAGATTGGGCATCACAGGGCTATCATGATTGTGGGTACTTTAGATGGGTCAATGACAACCCATCTACATCTATTCGCCCATCTCCAGTCATCCACGATCCAGACATCCGCCCATCTCCACTCATCCACAATCCAGGATTTGAGTGCAATAGTTGTCAAGCTAGGACACATGAAATTAAATTTTTACGATGCCTTCTCTGTATTGTAATCGCATATCTTTTGTGCGACCATATGCGTAGATGAGCTGAAGAAGTATTTAGTTTTGTATTTTGATATTGTAATATGCGGAGATGAGTTCAGGAACTAGTCAATTTTGTATTTTGATAACTCCTCTTCGCTCCAAGTGCGCATATATATGGTCCACATAGTTTTTTTCACAATAATTTTTCATGTTTATGGCTTAGGTGAGCCCCAATTTGGTATTAGTCACATGATTTAACGTTGTTTTCGTGGTTATTGCTTTGTAGAATTCTAACCCAGGTTTGTAGAGGAATTTTGAGGTTAACATAGATATATCATGTATAAACTCATTTAATTGGTCGTGTTTTTATCTTGACAAGCATGGATCATTCAGGTAAGAATCAAAGGGGGTCATAGAAGGTAATAATAATTAATAAGATTTTTTAAAAAAACACATACAAAAGTTAGCAACTGAATGTACTTCATTGGTGTACTAACAAAAGCACAAAGCAGTTGTATGTTCTATGTATGCAGTGTCTATAGACAAAAACAAGAGTTCGGGCATGACAAAGCGTCAAAGACTCATCAGACTAAATTATAACATTGTATCTGCATTATGTAAAATGAGGGATGCCTCATTCAAGTTGTAACACTGTATCTGCATTATGTAAAATGAGGAATGCCTCATTCAAATTATGTAAAATGAGGAATGCCTCATTCAAATTATGTAACAACTCATGATTTTGCGGGGCTAGACCGGAGGTTTTCTCCACCTGGCTCTTTCCTACCGGTGCTCCTATTGAGCTGGGTTGGCAACATTTTGTAAAAAATAAATAATAAAATAAATGACTTGTTTATAAATTTGTGTATTTTGGGTCTACAAATTTTACAAATTTTATAAATTTTATATTTTATTTGTGTATTTTGGGTATACAAATTTTATAAATTTTATATTTTATTTTGGGTCTATAAATTTTATAAAAAAGTTATACAAAATGTTACAATTTTTATAAACTTATAAACATAATTTTATTTCAAAATATTATAAATATTCAAAATCGCATACAAATAAAATAAAATAAAATAAGTATTCAAAAATAAAATAATAAAATATTATAATAATTTTTTTTGGCTCTATAAATTTTATAAAAAAATTATACAAAATGTTACAATTTTTATAAACTTATAAACATAATTTTATTTCAAACTATTATAAATATTCAAAATCGCATACAAATAAAATAAAATAAAATAAGTATTCAAAAAAAATAAAAAATAATAATAATATTTTATTGCAAAAATAAAATAAATATTCAAAAATACGAAAAAAATATGAAAAACATCATAACATTTGAAAAAATCACAAATTGTTACAAATAAATTAATAAAATAAATTATCTTCCAGTCAATATTCCAATTCCAAAATGCGCAGCCAAACGCAGAAAATAGATCTTCTCAGTCATCTTCCAGGTGGTCCAAACAGGTCGTACACATATTCCAGATATCATTTTGAGGATATGGATATTCCAGATTTGCAACATATTCCAGAATTGACCATATATGGCATTCTGTATGCCATGGTCCAAACGGGCCCTAAGGGTTTATGCCTGATTGGGGTTTAATGGACATGAAAATATGTATGTAGATTGGCCATCGACTATCAATTTTGAATCGCTTCTTCCATTTTTTTTGCTAGCCCCTACCCCACAGCAGTTTGAAGAAGGAAGAGGTTGTATAATATTATAACTAGCAATTGCACCCCAATAAGGTGCAATGGTTACCCCTTTAGTAATTAATTGATAAGTAGGAGATATTTTCCACACCAAATTGTGATATTGCTATCAAGATTCAATTGTGTAGTTTTTTTAGTCAAACTCATTGACCCATGATTCATGAGAGGTGAAGCACCGAGACTTCCTGAGAGGTCACCCATCCCAATACTACTCTAGCTCGAGCGCGCTTAACTACGGAGTTTCTTCCATGGCTAAACCCACTCTACTTGCATCGTCATTTGCAAAACCTTCACCAAGTGTTGTGCCTTATGAACCTTAAGGGGCTTTTTAATGAATGGTTCATAAGGCACAACACTTGGTGAAGGTTTTGCAAATGAGGATGCAAGTAGAGTGGGTTTAGCCATGGAGGAAACTTCATAGTTAAGCGCGCTCGAGCTGCCTCTGTGAGCATCACCTAGATCCAATGAGTGCTAAAACTACAGAGTTGAATCTTGATAGCAATATCACAATTTAGTAATTAATTTTAATTTCAATTTTTAATATAAATTTAATCTTAATTTTAATAAATTTATTATAATATATAAGATATTTTAATTAATTATATAATTAAAAAAATTTATATAATGATAATTGTAGTAATAAATAATTTTTAAAATTATAATTATATAAATAATTATATTTAGAATGTATAATAATTATAAATATAATATTATTATTTTAATTTATATTATAATCTATATTTTTATTTTTATTTTTTGATCGGTTAAAGGCTGAAGCCCTAGACATTTTTATTAATATAAATAATTATATTACAATGTGACCCCGCTCACTGGAGGCATTGGTAGGAAAGAGCGGGGCTGAGAAAACCTCCAGCCTTGCCCGGGACCATAAGTCCTGACCTTATACAAAAATTTACATGGGCATACCCATGACTCGACAATTGTCGAGATTTGTTAAAATACATATTTTCCGTAGGCATACCCACGGCTCAATACCTATCCAGATTTGTACATAATTTACGTAGGCATACCTACGTCCCGAAAAAACTCTAGATTGCTTTTTTTAAAATCATGAATTATACATAGAAGGCGATTAGACAAGGATTACATCATTTGTACAATTGAAGCAGAGTTTCTGATCCTCCTACTATGTCAAGTATATGTGTTGAACATCCGAATGATAGTCCTTCCTGAAAAAAAAACAAGACAAAATTCCTCCGAGACCAAGGTTAACCTGCATCAAGATAAAAATTCTACATCTCTGCTACATAACCTATCTAAGAATTTGATATTGACTATGAAGCCTGTAGTTAAATACTTTTATTCTTGACAATATAATACTAGAAACAAATACTCTTGTGATTAAAAATCCTTACCGCTAAAGATTAACAATTCCTGCCATGAGAGTCTTAACATTTTAGACATATTTACATCAGAACTAAATATACTCCTCAGTACTATACTAGTATTCTAACTAAATTCAAGTCATACCTGGCTAACTATCGGAAAGAAGATAATAGCAGAGTTCAATATGGGCCTCTAATATTTACATCATTTAGAAAAAGCTGCAAAGATTTCCAAGCTCCTCAAATTATAAGGCAAAAAATAATTAGTTTGAACATATGGTTATATATATATGTAGATTATATATATATATATATATATATATATATATATATATATACATATATATACATATATATATATATATATATATATATATATATATATTATATACATATATATATATATATATATATATGTATATATATGTATATATCTATATACATATATATATATATATATATATATATATATATATATATATATATATGTATATATATGTATATATATATATACATATATATATATATATATATATATATATATGTATATATATATATATACATATATATATATATATATATATGTATATATATATATATATATGTATATATATATATACATATATATATATGTATATATATATATATATATATATATCTGTATATATGTATATATATATATGTATATATATATATATATATATATGTATATATATATATATATGTATATATATATATATATATAACCATGTGTTCATACCCTTACCGGATTTGTGAGATCTCAATGTCCCACAAATCCTTAATAATTTGGTACAGACTCCTTGTCGTTCATTATCTTCTCTCATCTGCCCGGTTTATGTCGTCGCATGATCGCAAGATATTGTTTTAATTCTTGCGATCATGCGACATATGCAGTAATACATCTGAGAGGACGCTATATTTGAGTTTGGCATTCGTTGAAAAATTCTCAGATTTGAACTTATGTCATTGATCCGGTAGCTTTTGAAACGAACGACCACGATGATATCATCTTCGTCTATTCCTTTAAGACTCAGGTCCCACAGGCTACGTGTCAACATCCCGCTTAGTCGTAAAGCATCTTTCTTCCAATAGCGACTAAGCGACTACCGTTGATTTGATATCGCATACAAACTCTTTCAGCCCCACCTGGACACGTGGAAGGATCCCACTTAGTCACAAAGCAACTTCCACACCATAGTGACTAAGTGACTACCGTTGATTTGATATCGCATACAAACTCTTTCAGCCCCACCTGGACACGTGGAAGGATCCCACTTAGTCGCAAAGCATCTTTCACACCATAGCGACTAAGCGACTACCATTGATTTAGTATCTGCAACTCTTTTGGTCCCACGGCTACGTGTCAATATCTCGCTAAGCATTTTTCTTTCCATAACAGCAAAGCAGGAGCCGTCGATCAAAAATCTTATGCAACCTCCTTCCGGACAACTTTTCTCGGCCCCACCTTTACACGTGGAGAGATCTTGCAAGTTCACAAAATTATTTGATAGGGATCGCGATTATGCGAGGGCCGTTGGATCCTTTCCTTGTTCCATCATAGGTAAGTCCATTGGCTCGGGTCCCACCTGGTCCTCCATTGTCGCATGATCGCAAGAGTGTTATTCTATTCAAGCGATCATGTGACCGCTTTATCATTGGCGCATGAAATAATGTTTAATACTATCCTTGTCGGGCTCGGACTTATAACTTTTCATTATCGCATTTGTGCTGTTAGCATACGTGGGTCCTAGTAGAGCGCATTCACCTACCCGAACTCCATTGTCGCATGATCACAAGGCATTATTTTATTCCATGTGATCATGCGACCGCTCTATGATTGGTGCACGTGGATTCCCAACCTGGCTCATTTCAACATCAAATCGTACACCATTTTCACTGTTAGGATCATGGAGACTTAACGAATTGATTTATACATTCATTTCATGGAGAGCATCAGTTTTTGCTGTTACTTGAAAATACATTAGATCGATGAGTGTTCGGCTTTGCAACGTCAGTAGTTTGAACTTATTATTAAGTCCTTCATAACAGCATAACACTATTCTTAGATCCCAGGAGATTCCATAAAAACATATGTCCCTGTCTCTCGATACTACATTCTTAATTAAGGAAAAGATTCAATTGCAAGTTGCCCATTAAAGCAAGTAATAACTTTATTTGTTGCTCAATACATCCCCAGTTCTTATCATACATGTATCCTGTGCTTTCCTCTTTTAGATTGTTTTCTGGAAAATTTCCTATTATGCAAACTTGGCCAAGTTTCCAAGGTTTCTGTTTAATCCCACCCTGCTGCAACTAGTTTTCATTTTGCGAAGAAGATCCTAAAAGTTTCATGGCTTGCAATCTAAACCCTATGTTCTTTGATGTATTGTCAAGCCCCAGTTCAGATCGCATGCACTGAATCACAAAGCCCACAGAGATATTCAAGTTTTAATGTTGTAGGAAATACTCAGTTTGCAGGGTTCCAAAAAAGTGTTCAGTGTCGAAAACACTCTGTGTTTTCAACCTTCGTTTGAAAGCCCTCTGTGTTTTCTGCCTGTTGGTCTACAAAAGGCTTTGGTTATTTACAATCTTCATACTAAGTGTCGAAAACCCTCTGTGTTTATGACTTATGGTCCTAAAGCCCAGGATGTTTTCAACCTTTGCTTCTTCGCAGTTATTCTACTCTGGTGTCAGCATTTTCCATGTGCGCAACTCCGACCAAGTGGGTCCCAGCTTTTCAAAGTTGTGCCAGCGCAGAGAAGATCCGACGACTATCACATGATCTCATGGGATCTTTCGATCCCATGAGATCATACGACAATCGTTGATGCGGTATCAACAAAGATCAGCGGTGGACCCAAGGTGAAGGTCGAGTTAAGGTTAAAAATAGGTCTTGCGAGCCCAGACATCTAGCGGATAGCTCCAAGCAGTCAATGGGTAACAACTTTCAGCTGGTCGCATGATCGCCTGTGGATCTTTCGATCCCATGCGATCATGCGACAAGCCATAAGCAGTCGCGATGAGGTTCAAGGCAGGTGATCCGTGTAACAGTTTCAAGCTTGCCACATGATCGCATGGGATCTTCTGATCCCATGCGCCCATGCGACAAACCGTCTGTGGTTACAGGGGTTAATTGCCGGTCAACAGTCTTGAGGCAAGGTAATAAAAAAAACTTGCAAATGCATGCTGGTCGCATGATCGCATGCGGCTTCCCAACCACATGCAACCATGCGACAAGCCTCTAGCGGTCAAGTAAAATAGGATTCAACAATGTAGCATGGGCCCCGTAGATGCAAGATCTACGGTGGTCGCATATTCGCATGGGATCTTTCGATCCCATGCGATCATGCGACCACCATTGGATTTTGAGGCATTTCCTTTAGTGATGTCGTATGTTGGACTGAGTCGGCAGATCTTGTGAACTAGGTGTCTTGCGTGGCAAGGATGGAATTTTCAAAAGCCAGTCACATGAACGCATGAAGGCTTTTGAGCTCTTGCAATCATGCGATGAGTCTAGCTAGGATGGTGAAAAGAGATCTTAAACACTAAAAGCAAGAAGAACCATAAACTAACCCTGCCTAAACATCATGCTTTCCTGAAGAGGGGTGGCTGAGAGAAAGGGAGGGGATTAGTAGGCTGGTAATAAGATAACCAAGTGGTCGGTATTCTATTAATAAATTATATACAATATTAACCACTGGTCTTTCACATAGAATACACTAGGAATGGGGAAAGGTGAATAGTAAATGTTTGTTGAATTTGACCCTGAAAAGATCCTAATCTGACCAAACCTATTTAGGAATAAATGTTGATTAATTTTATATGCACCAACTCTAAGCCACTACATTTCTAATGGTCAGTTGGTATTTTAATTAAAAATCCTTATTAAAATTAAATCACATATGCCTAATCTTGTCCATTACCTAATATATATTTGTTCTTCCATGTCGTCTCAGCATGATAAATCTAGGTTATGACTCCATCAGCTCCAAGATTAGCTAACATATCTGCCTCTGTATTACCTTCTCTGTATGTATGCCTAATTTCATGTTTGGTGAAGCTTTCCATCACTAGATTAATCTCCTCTATTTTAGAGTTTAAGATCCAATTGGGTGTTTTTTTGGTACGAATGGCATTTACTATAATTTGAGAATCACCTTCAATTATTAATTTGGAGATGTTAATATTCTTACATAGCTTTAGACCCTCTAGTGCCGCTATGCATTCAGCCATGTTGTTAGTGGTGGGATTGATAGGCCTTGGGAACTTAGCAATAACTTCCGACTTCCCATTTCGAATTATCCCCCTAATGCCAGCAACTCCAGGGTTCCCTCTAGATGCCCCATCAAAGTTGAGTTTATACCATCCTTCTTTCGAAGGGATCCACTTGCAGGAGGCTCTATCACTCTTCCTTTTGGATCCCCCTTTGCCATAAAGGGGGGGAATATCTAATTTAGGCCACTTGCTTCTAATTTTGTTATCCCAGATTTTAAAGGACTCCTCATAACTCAATTTGTCTCTGAGCTTACTGTTAATGATTTCTACTATTGAAGCTTCTATCTTGTTGGTGATTGTATTCCATGATAATTTCTTATCTGTGAAGATCCTTCTATTTCTTTCTTTCCAGATTTCCCATGCTACTATAGATGGAGAAATGAACCATATATCCTTATATAAATTGTCTTTAAAGAGAGAAGGCCAAGCTTTGAGGTGGCTGACTAAATTAGATTGAAGAGCTGACTTCCAGCCTAGGCTTTGATGGAGCCAATTCCAGCAATTCTGAGTATAAGGGAAATTAAGGAGAATGTGATTAACATCCTCAGAATGATTCTCACATAGGGGGCACCTAGATGGCCCTTCAAAACCCAGTTTATTAAGTCTATCCGCTGTAAGAATTTTGTCTTGCAGAGCTGCCCAAAGAAAAATGCCAGCTTTGGGAAGGCAAGATTTGTGCCAGCATAGATTTAGTGGGATATCTAAGCTATCCATATTCATCTCCCGAATAATAGAATTGTAACCCTCTTTAACTGTATAGTTGCCTTTATTTGATTTAGCCCAAATTAAGATATCTGGTCTACTTTTGAGTGAAGCTTCTCTATCTTTCAAAATTGTGAAAAGGATTTGTTTTTCATGCCATGCGAAACCAATTTCTTCTAAATTACTCCATTCATAACCATCTTTTTTACATAGATAATCTTTAAGATAAATGCCTTTAACTCTTTTACATTCTTCCATAAACTCTGGTGAAATTCCTAGAGTGTCTAGGGGGGGATGACCTGCCCATGAATCATCCCAGAAAAGTGCTTGATCCCCTAAACCTATATCCCATGTTAGACCTTTGCTAATAACGCCTCTGCATTCTTTAATAAAGTTCCAAATCCGAGAGCCTTTGACAAGAGTGCGAGATCTGAAGATATTAATGGGGTTCGCATCAAGGATATATTTATGAAGTAGTATAGACACCCATTTGCTACTAGATTTCTTATACATTCTCAATATAAGTTTAGCTCCAAGAGCTTGGTTTTGCCATAGGAGATTTTTGATGCCTAGACCCCCCTTCGAGATTGGTTTACATAAGGTATCCCATTTAATGAGGGCAAGTTTTTTGTCTTCTGATGGACCTTGCTAGTAAAAGTCTCTAAGCATTTTATCTAAGTTCTTTTTGATACTAATAGGGAGGGGGAGTACGGACATATGATACGTAGGTATGGCAGAGAGGATTGATTTTATCATAGTCATCCTACCTGCTTTCATTAACCATCTTCCTTTCCGAGAACTCTTCTTATTTTGTACTTTAGTGATAACTTGTTGCCATAGTTTGGAAGATTGGATGCCTTTATCCAAGTCAATACCAAGATATTTGGATGGGAATTTCCCAATCTTGTATCCCATAATATTACATATCTCTGATTCTACCTTCGGGGGGGTATTAATAAAGAAGATTTCCGATTTGGAGGGATTGACCCCTTGTCCTGAAGCTTCCATATACATGTTTAAGATGTCCTTAAATGTTCTAGCTTCTTCCCTGTTAGCTTGGCCGGGTAGGATTGTATCATCTGCAAACTGCTGGTGTGTAATATTTGGAATGTTTTTCGAAGCCTTCAATCTTATGATTTTGCCTTCCATCTATTTCTTAGTGATGGATCTACCTAACGCTTCTTCCATAATGACGTAGAGGAAGGGGGATATTGGATCTCCTTGTCTTATGCCTCTAGATATACTAAAAAAACCTTCCGGTGTTCCATTGATTAAAATCAAGATTTTAGGTGTGGAGATACAGTTAAAAATTAGATTAATCCATTGTCTGGAAAATCCAAATGCTTCCATACATTTGCACAGAAATCTCCAGTCTACTTTATCATATGCTTTTTGGATGTCTAGCTTAATAAGCATGCTAGGATCCTTTGTTATTTGGGTCGTATGAACTACTTCATGTGCTATAATAATTCCATCCAAGATCAATCTATTTGCTACGAACCCTGTCTGTTCTTCTGATATAATATTGGGGAGGAGAGATTTAAGCCTATTTGCTAAGCACTTAGAAAGTATCTTATATATTGTATTACACAAGGATATAGGTCTAAAATCCCCTGGCTCTGTGCTCTCATTTTTTTTTGGGATTAATGCAAAGAAGGTATTGTTTATTTCATTTAATAATGATCCTGAATTTCTCATTGCTTCTATTGCTTGCCATACCTCCTCGCCAACAAAGTGCCAGCATTTTTGGAAGAATCCTAATAATCTATATTATAATAATAATATATAATAATTTATTTTAGAAGATTATATAATAGAAATATATATTATTTTTATTTACACATTTGTTAACCTAAATATTTATTAATGCATAATTTACAAATAATAAATTTTAAATTATTTTAAAAATATATATAAATGAGAATAAATATATATTATATTATATCATATATTTACAATATTTTTATTTACATTAGAAAAAGTGAGTTATATACTAAAATAAACTCATGTAATATAATTTCAAATTTTAAAATTTTAATATACAATTAATATAAAAAAAGAAAAAGATTAATGAAAATCCTAATTAAAGATAGAAACAAAAATTGTTTCCAATACAATATGGAAGGAGCAATGCATTTTCATTATATTAAATATAGTGTACAATAAATTAAAAAAGTGGTAAATTTTAATTGGTTCACTCTTGTAATAAGACTTCAAATGATTCAGCCAATCAAATGATAGAAAAATGATTTCTATAAATTATAAAGTTAAAAATATTGCATCTAACTTTACAAAATATGAAATTTATTACAAAATACAAAATCTAAAAAATTCTAATTGGTCTAAACAGTTTTATTTAATCACTAGTTAACACTAAAAACTCAAAATAATTAATAGTTAATAAATTACCATCTATAACATTTATACGGCTTCTATTGGTAAAATTATTTCTAATTACAAGAGTAATAAAAATACTTTAATAATAATTTTATTATTACTAACATTTTAAAAATATTTTTTTTTTAAAATATCACTAAATTACATATCAAATGTTTGTATTAATATAATAAAACTTTAAAAAAATTATACATATGAATATTATTAAACAATAAAATACTATTAAAATATTAATTTATTATTTGACTAAATTTTTAAAATTATTTTTAAAACTAGTAAAAAAATTATGTCCGTAGAATCTTAGGTAGTAACTTTTTTATTTCAATTTTTTTTATATTTAGTTTATCTAAATTGGCATTATTATTTTTCACTTTTATAAAATATTTTATTTTAATTTCTTTTTTTTAAAATTTTATTTATTGTTTCATATTAATATAATAATAAATATAATATTTAAGTCGATAAGCTTTATGCGGGAGCTTTATTAATAATTTATTTGTTTTATTAATAACTTTCCTTAATAATTTATTTATTTTATTAATAACTTTCCTTAATAATTTATTTGTTTTATTAATAACTTTCCTCTTTTCATTAAAAAATATCTTTTAATATATATTTTTTAATATTAATATAATATGAAATATTCAATTACTTTTATTTATAAAAACTATTTGAAAATAATATTTTTCTTTCTAATTAGTTATTTTAATATAATACTAAACATCTTCATAATTAATTTTTATTAATACTTATATGCTTAAATTTTTATTAATACTTAAATTTTTATTTTAAAAATAATTATCTTATAACATTATAATATATATATTAAAACAACAAAAACATTATAATATATAATTTTATTATTTCGAAATATGTATTGTATAGAAAATTTTTTTAAAATTATTATTTAGATTTTAAAAATAAAATACATAGTAATTTTATTTTTAAAAATTTTACTATGTATTTTATTTTTAAAACTCAAATAATAGCACTATTAAAATCTTATATTATATGTTATAATATAGTTAATTATTAATAGTTTATAATTAATTATTACTATATCATGTTTATTATTTTATTAATATGATCTTTAAAATTATATATAGATTATATTTTAAAGAATATAAAAAAAAATATTTTTGAGATGTATGAATATGAAAATTTTATCAATATTATTATTTATCTTTTAATAAAATATTAAATAATAGTAAATTATTAATAAATATAATTATTTTTGAAACTGTATACATAAGTTATAAATTAGAGATTTGATAAGTAAATTATTGTAAAAAATTAAAGTGATTTATAATTTAACCATCAAATCAGAATGCTCAAGTAAGAGATCTTCTATTCTAACTAGAAAGTATTAACATTACTATTATTTAACTTTAAAAAATATAACACATAATAATGTTAATACTTTAGTTAAATAATACTAATGCTAATACATTTTAGTAAGGGGAGGACCACCTTATTTTTTTGTAAGAAGTTTGAATTTTTTTCTTAGTGCACCACATTCACAATTTAACACTATTGTTTTGTGCATGAATGCTGACAGGTACGGTAATCACATGCCTAAGAAAGAAGATATATCCAGTCGGTGTCGTTGTTGCCTACAACTACACATGTATTATTAAAAAAATGACAGGCGGGCATTTTCTTCTTCCTTTTTATTTTGTACAGCTTTCTTGTGGTGGGCCCACCATCTGTCACATCGCATCATTTTCATCATTTTTGTTTGCAATAAAAATCTGGCGAGCAAGCATTTTTTCAGCATGAGACAAATCTAGCATGACAAAAATCCGGTCACAAGTAACCTAATAGGATAAGCCTATCGGCTAATAAGTTTGGTTATTGTGGGTTATATTTTTTATTTTATAAATATTTAAATAATTTTAAAAAATATATTCTAACTCTCATTAATGTGTTGGTGGACAAAGGAAAGGAAAGTAAAGGTCCTTTACTACCCCATACTCTTGTGTTGGTGGACAAAGGAAATGAAAGGAAAGGAAGGGTCCTTTACTATGTCTTTGTACTCCTCACATGAGACACCTAATTGTGCTACAAACAAGGTGTACATACCCTACCCCATTGTGGGATTTGAACTTGTGATCTCTCTTTTAAGAGAAGATACCCTACCCCCTTGTGGAATTTGAACTTGTGACATCTCTTTCAAGAGCACAAGTTCTCCACCACTAGGCCAACTCAAGATGTTGGTGGACAATAGAAAGAAAATGAAAGGTCCTTTTATAGTCCACAATACCAACTATATGTTTTTAGGTTTACATATGGTGACAACAATATGGGACTACCCTATACTTCTTGCAAGAGGCACCTAGTTGTGTTACAAGTGAGGCATGCATACCCTACCCCCTTGTGGGAGTTGAACTTGTGACCTCTCTTGCAAGAGCACGAGTTCTCCACCACTAGGCCAACTAGGATATGATTCTCAATTTTTAAGATCTAAGAGTCGTATGGAAGCCACCACAAAATGAGTTGCACAAACTAAATTTTGACGGAGCCTTGAAGAACACTCAAAGAACATCTAGAGTAAGTTATATCATAAGGGACTAGGAGGGTCTACCAATTCTCATCACTTCTAAGACCTTGTCTAAGGAAACGGATATTGAAGTTGAATTTCAAACCCTGATTCATGGTTTGAAACAATACCTAGAACTCGACATTCAAAAACTATCCCTGGACTAGCATGAAATTTGTTATCTATAAGCAAACTAATAGATATGAGTATGCATGTAGTCTTTTTCGATGTAGGTTACAATATGGATAGAGGTGTTATGACGATTTCTAGTAGTGTTGGCACATTATATAAACTAGATGCAAACATATAACTTCTATGAAAAGAAATTATGTCGATACTTCATTGGAAGATGTGGGGGCTTCACCTTCAACATATGGTTATGTATTTTTGGTACATAAAGGTGTTTTTTAATTCTAAATCAAAGTTACCTACAAATAAGACTATATTATGGCACCAAAAACTTGGCTAAATTGGAGGAAAGGGACTATGTACCTTTAAAAATAAAAATCTTGTTGAAGGTGTGAATGATTGTAATTTTGATTTTGATTTTTATAACTGTTGCATTTATGGAAATAAAATCATGTCCATATTTAATGGAGTCCTCATAAATCTTCTAGTGTGTTAGATCTTATTCATTGTAATATGTTTGGTCATGTAAATATTCATTCCATTGGAAAAATCCACATATTACGTTTCATTTATTGATGATTATAGTGGGATGACATAAATATATTTGATAAGTAGGAGATATTTTCCACAGCAAGTCAATTGTGATATTGCTATCAGGATTTAACTATGTAGTTTTTTGAGTCAAACTCATTGACCCCTATTTCATGAGTAGTGGTTCACACAAACCCATCTCTAATGAGAATGAATGGAATACTTAGCACTCATTGGATCTAGGTGATGCTCACAGAGGTGAAGCACCTGGACTTCTCGGGAGGTCACCCATCCTAGTACTACTCCAGCTCAAGCGCGCTTAACTACGGAGTTTCCTCCATGGTTAAACCCACTCTGCTTGCAACCCTATTTGCAAAACCTTCACCAAGTGTTGTGTCTTATGAACCATTCATTAAAAATCCCCTTAAGCTCATCAATTGATAAGTAGGAGATATTTTCCACAGCAAGTCAAATTGTGATATTGCTATTATGATTTAACTTTGTAGTTTTTTGAGTCAAACTCAAAAAAACTACTAAGTGTTAAGTGTTCCATTCATTCTCATGAGAGATGGGTTCATGTGAACCACTACTCATGAAATAGGGGTCAATGAGTTTGGCTCAAAAAAATACATAGTTAAATCCTGATAGCAATATCACAATTTGACTTGATGAGAAAATATCTCCTACCTATCAATTAATGAGATTAAGGGGCTTTCTAATGAATGGTTCATAAGTCACAACACTTGGTGAAGGTTTTGCAAATGGGGTTGCAAGAAGAGTGGGTTTAACCATGGAGGAAACTATGTAGTTAAGCGTGCTCAAGCTGGAGTAGTACTAGGATGGGTGACCTCCTGGGAAGTCTCGATGCTTCACCTCTGTGAGCATCACCTAGATCCAATGAGTGCTAAGTGTTCCATTCATTCTCATGAGAGATGGGTTCGTGTGAACTACTACTCATGAAATAGGGGTCAATGAGTTTGACTCAAAAAACTACACAGTTAAATCCTGATAGCAATATCACAATAAATATATTTTCCAAATAGTAAATTTGAAGTTTTCATTGATTTAAAGAAGTTAAATCAATGGTTGAATCATAGTCAAAAAATAAAATAAAATGTTTAAGAACTAATAATGGTGATGAATTTTGCTCTAATGATTTTGATACATTTTAAAAAGATTATGTCATTCTTAAATAGAAGACAACTCCATATTCTCCACAACGAAATGGAGTTGAAGAAAATTTGAATTGGACAATGAGGGAAAAGGTTAGGATTATATTGAGTGGTACTAATCTAGAACAAAAATTTTGGGCTAAAACTATTAATATTGCCTTCTACTTAATTAATAGGTCTCCTACATTAGCTCTCGTTGATCAAATGTCTATAGATGGCTGGTCAAATCATAATCCTTCATTGGGACATCTTAGAGTTTTTGGATGTAAGATAGATGCACATGTTGAAGCAGAAGTGTACAAAATCGGAAAAGAACAATGTGAAATGTATCTTCATTAGACAAAAATTATGGTGTGTAAGGATACAAGATTTGGGATTATGTTGCACAAAAGGTAATACATAGTAGAAGTGTTATTTTTAAAGAGAAACTAAGCCTTCTATTATATTGAAGCCAGAAAAACCTAAATAGGAAGATGTGGTTCAATTTCTTTCTACTATTGAGAAAGTTGAATCAAGACCCCTGGATAGATAAGAAGTTGAGGAGGGTTCATCTAGCTTTGAATCTTTAAAAGAGGAGGAAGAACTTATAACTCAACTTGTTTGAAGGTCTACAAGACATAGGCATCCACCTAGAAGTTATTCACCTAATGATTGTGTGTGTGTGTGTTTTCTTTGAATACTAGCATAAATGAACCTAGATCTATAAAAGATGCATTAGGTATGAATGATGTCAAATCTAGAAAGATATACATCGATAAAGAAACACTACCTTTGAAAATAATGATACATGGGATCTTAAACCATTGCCTAAAGAACAAAAAAATGGTTGGTTGCAAATAGGTGTTTAAGAAAAAGATTGGTTCAAATGGAGGTCTTGAGAAGTATAAAGTGAGGTTGGTTTTTAAAGGCTACTCTCGAGTTGAGAGTGTTGATTATGGTGAAATATTTTCTCTTGTTGCAAAAATGGCATCCATTAGATTTTTTCTTTGAATTTTTGTTGCTTATGATTTAGAGGTTGAGAAAATGGAAGTGAAAATTATTTTTTCCTTTATGGTGATTAGGAGGATATTTATATAACACAACCAAAGCACTATGTGGTAAAAGTTAAAAGTAATTTGCCTTATAACTTAAAAAAAAGTTGTATGGCCTCAAACAAAGTTCTAAGATGTGGTACAACATAACTAAAGTCTCAACTTGCTACTAAATTTGTAATGAAAGATCTTTGATGCAACCATAAAAATTTTTGGGATGGAAATTAGAAGTGGTAGAATGAATAGAAAGCAATGTCTAGACCAAAGTAATTAATTTGAGCTTGGATTTAAAAGGTTCAACATGAAGGATTGTTGACCATTATGTGTTTTTTTATAATTGAAACAAATATACAAAGATGAGTCTCAATCCCAAATAGTTCAGAAATGTGACTCTAAAACACCTAAAATCCCTGTTAAATCTTATGGGCCAGGTCATAAACTCATGTCTAAAATGGGATACAATCTACTCCAAATTGTCCTATTCCCATCTAACATGGAAAAATGAGAAGAGTGTCTTACCAATGTATATTTGGTAATTTGATGTATATTATGGTTTGTACTAAACTAGACATTGCCTAAGCAGTGGGAGTTCTTTCTAGATATATGTCTAGTCTTCATAGAGTTCACTACAATACAATTAAACTAATCTTTAGATATTTGAAGGGTGTCTCGAAGTATTCTTGTGTTATCATGGTAAGTTGATAACAAAGAATATTTACTTTGTTATGTGGATTTAGACTGGGCAGGTAATATTGATAGAAGAAGATCCATTAGTTCTTATTTGTTTACTCTATTTGTTGGTATAATCAATTGGATGATTAAGTGGAAGATTGTGGTTTCTATGTCCACTACTAAAGCTAAGTATATGGAAAGTTCTAATGCATGTAAACAAGTCATTTGGATTAAGAGACTATGTTAAAAAATTGGAATAAAATAATATGTAGTAACAAATTTATTGTGATAACAAGAGTGTGATTTGTCTAACTAAGAACCTAAATTTTCATGCGAAGACTAGGAAAATTCATGTTCAGTATCATTTTCTCAAGGATATGGTCGAAAATGGCAGGATGAAGCTTGTTAAGGTAGAGACTTTGATGGATGTTGCAAACCCTTTAACTAAGGTTGTCAACATAGAGATGTTCAAATGGTGTTCAAAGTCAATGGGCCTCATGACCCCTGTCAACTAAATTATGGCGTAGATATTCCCTTTTCCCTTGTAAGGTATTCAAAAAGTGGGAGAATGCTAGGAAAATGGGGTCTTAATGTTGCATTTACATAAGGTTATATTTTATATTGGTTGGTATGTTTAATTGTTGTACCTATTATGTTATTCTTCTAGGACATAGACATGTGTATTACTTAAGTTTACATAGGGACCATATCCGCTTTAGGTGGTGTTATCATGTTATCACATTCCACTTTATGTGTTGACTCTACCTTTAATTCACTTATCACTTTATAACCTTCAACCTTTAGTGGATGCATTGCATATACTTTATTCCACTTTGGAGGGTGATGCACCTTTAGTGGGCATGCGACTCTACCTTAGGTGGGTGATAAGTTGTCTCTTGGTTATCATGTAATAGGATTATGACACTTTTCATAATCTTATTATTTCTTATGTTTGCACCTTGATCTACTTAACCAAGTGGTCTATTATGTACTATCATTGATTGTAATCCATACTTGGTGACAATACAATTGATTCTTGTCATATTCTTTTTCTCTTGTTATTGTAATTTTCATTTGGCTTTTAGATCTTGGGTCGCTATTCTTGTAACCAAATCTTACATGGTATAGAGCCTATTGAGTAGCATTGGATAGTCTTTTGATAAAATTTTGGTGCATTTTGGATTTGGTGCACTTTCATGTATTTCTATTTTAGGTCCAAGTCAAGTCTTGCTAGGAAAAATATGAGGCCACCATTGGATTGAGAAGGTTTTTTTCAGTCAAAATTGTCCTTTATTTTCCTCAAATAAGACTTTGGAAGCCAAATCTAGAGCCATTTGAAGTTTGAAGGTGGTTGATAGATCTAGGAGGTACCTCCTATTTTGAAGCACTTTGGGCCAAAATCAACATTTCCATCACACTTAAAAAGCCTAAAACCCCCAAGATTGCCTCTCAAATTGTCCAAATTAGAGAAATTGACCCAGGGCATCAAATTATTTTTCTCCCAATTGGTTGTACATATCCCATTATTGCATGGTGGTACAATTTTTGAAAAAAATAAAAATAATTTTTTGTGTCATTTTTTTTTAATAAAAAAATATTATGCATTTAGTAAATTATTGTGTAATCAATTTTTTGGTTTAATTTAAAAATTGAAAATAAGGCATGTACTTCTTGTATAGTACCTACACTAATAGTACTTGTGCAGCCCTTGCCTAGAGTAACATGGCCCACAACCCTCTTTCAATTGCAACCAATTAGTGAGCACCACATGGAAAATGTGAACCACAAGGTCAAAATAATTTTGACTACCATGTTAGCATCAAGTCAATGTTGGTTGACTGACACATCAATGTGTGTGTCATGTCATCAATCGTCATTAGGCTACACATGTGCCATGTTAGCAATCCTCATCAGTTTATGCCACATCAATAGTGTACCACATCACCTACTTGTGTTACATTACAAGTTTTACATGCCAGAGGTGACATCATCATCTATACAACAGACATGTTAGGAAAGCTTCCATAAGTTGTCACTCTTGTATAGTTTCACAAACAAACTAAATGAAATGTTTGTAATGGTTTCTATACAAAAAAGAAATTACCTTCACCTAGTGATGTGGAATAATGTTTTTTCCTCCCCACCTTATGGTTGGTATTTTTAGTTTTGGAGCTTATTTTCAAATTCCCATAACTTGGTCATACAAGCTCATTTTTTAGTGCAATTTTTTCATTTGTCATAGAATTTCATGCCCTTCTCAGTGGTAGAGCTATTTTATGATTTTGATGCATGGATTTTTTTGAAAATTTAGTTTTGTATTATTGTAGCTAAGTAATCCCCATTTCTACGACTTCAAAAGCTTTGTTTAGGCTCATGTGGGACCCTTTTCAAATCCTTTTTTTTTTAAAAGAGCATAATGTTTTGTCTATTTCTCAAAACTTGGTCTTTTTTGGCCCATTTTAGCATTTTTAATGCTTAGATTTCAAATTGGTCTTTTGCATCAATGATTCGAGACTACTATAGCCTACTTGAAGCAATTGTAAACATCAAAATTAGAAGTCCACATTGCTCTTTTTTTGCATGTGTCCATTGTACACACACTAAGTAAAAATTATCGAATGATATTTTTTCTAGGGGGAGGGTTCTTTGATTGAGTGAATTGGGGGGGATCTTGTTCTCTCTCTCTCTCTCTCTCTCTCTCTCTCTGATTGCAGTTATGGGTTCTCCTAAATTTCTACTTTTAACTCCACATAATTATGCAATGTAGAAAGTAAATACATGGAGTAAATTAATGGAAAAATAATTCAATCATTATGATGATGTGTTGTGTGCACCTCACTAGACCAATAATCTTATTTCTATCTATCAAACCACTTATGGTGCAATAAGGAAAATTATGGATTCCACTCCTAATTCAGTTATCATTAGAGGCTTGAAGAGTGGAGCTATTGTTGCTACTAGGGTGGTGGATCATGCATCTCAATTGTACTCCTTTTTAGACTTTGTTCCTATTGATGACTTTGAGTCTTCCACACTTTTGATGTGGATATTGATCCTAAGGAGAACTTTGGTCACTTGAATTTGGGTATCCTCACATGTGATCCAATTCTTGAGCCTTCCATTCCATCTCCTCCTCTTGAAATCACATCTACTATTTCTCTTGATGATGTTTTTTTTGTTATATTTTTGGCTTCTTGTGATTGAATACAAGATGATATGCATTGTCTTCTAGACACATTTTTTTGGGTTGACTACTTGAGAGACATTGCAGGTTTATTTGGGAAGTCCTATCTTGTAGATTTGGGATATGCTATTGATGATATTCATCTTCTCTTTGATGGAGATGATCCTTCTTTAGTTGTTGTGAGGGAACACTTTGACCCTCTTAATTCTCTATATGATTATCCTTCACAGTTTGATATGAGTGTGAATATTTTGGACCAACATTTGGAGTTCAGGTCTCTCTATTTTTAGAGGAGCTACATGAGTCTTTAGATATTGTTCTTCATTCATCTTCAGTAGATCTTGGATTGTTCTTTTCAGTAGTGTATCCTAGTACACCTTGTTTGGATGGGACAACCTTCAACATTGACATGGGGAAACTTGAGAAAATTTTAGAGACTCCATACATCTTCAGATTTCTTCCTACATATTTCTTTCAGGATTAGGGAGACTTCATTTATACACCTTTGGTTTTGTTTCTTCCTAAGTGGAGGAATTTTGTTCAACAATTGTGGAGTATCTTCTACATCTATATTGGAGAATTTCCCAATGGGCTTTCTCATTTTCTACATTTGTGAGAGATTGCATTGCATTTTTGCATGGGTACCTAACATGGTATAGTAGTCGGGACCCATCTTGCATTGTGTGGATACATTCTCCCTAAGTTATACTAAAGGGAAGTGTTGGTTTGTTTAATTATTGTACCTAGTATGTTATTGTCCTAGGACATAGGCACATATATTAATATACTTAAGTTTATGTAGGGGCCTCATAAGATCTTTTTGGAGCATTTGCACTTTAGTTGGTTTTATCATGTTATCATATTTCACTTTATGTTTTGACTCCACGTTTAGTGCACTTATTAATTTATCATCATTCACCTTCCGTGGACATGTTACACATGCTTTATTCCACTTTGGAGGGTGATCCACCTTTAGTGGATATGTGACTCCACCTTAAGTCCAAGTGATAAGTTATCTTCCAGTTATCATGTAATAAGATTAGGAAACTTGTTATAATCTTATTCCTACCTATTTTTGCACCTTGGTCTACTTAACCAAGGGGTCTCCTATTTACTATCATTGATTGTATTCTATTCTTGGTGAGAATAAAGTTTATTCTTGTCATATCCATTCTCTTTTGTTATTGTTCTTTCTATTTGGCTTCTAGGTATTGGATGGCTATCTCTATATCCAAATCTTACAATATTAAGTTTATAATCGAGCACGTAATGACCTCCAAAATTTTCCCAAAAACTACAAATTGGATAAATAAGCACTTTGTTAAAGTTTTGTTTCGAGATCTTGTTTATATTTGAAGATACTAAAGTTTTATTTTTTAAAGTTGAAAACAAATGTTTTGAATCAATTTTGAAGGCTTTAGAGATTCCAAATTTTTTTAAGTTGTCATGATTGGTGTAGTGGGTTATAGCTTTATATAATATTTCACATTCTTTTAGGCACTTCAATCAATTTGTCAATCAAACTCCCAGATCAAAAGTTATGGCATCTAGAAGTTGGGTCTCCTAAAATGAGAAATATAAAAATGTGTTGCACACCTAAATGAGCTACAAAATGGAGTTGCATGTGTTGGTGTGTGTTTCAAAACATCATAGGCCATCTTGGATTGGAGATAAGTTGGGCATGACTTTTTTGTTGGTTTTAGCCCATGGTTTTGTTATATCGTTTATCAATTCCATGTAGTGCATCTCTTATACATTAGGTGCATGAGATGGAGGGTGTGTGTGATAGTCTTATAGCTAACGAGTTACCTTTAGATCTTTTGTTTGTGATACTCCTTTGAGAAGCTTGATATACAAGTATATTGTATTATATTGTTAATTTCTAAATAATATGTTGCACGGATTTTTGGAGTGTAGGGTTTTTTTCAAAACATTTTTCCCTAAGTAAATTATTGAGTTGTGTTATACATGCTATTTATGTTTATTTATTTTACATTTTTGTAACTACTATAAAGATTTGAAAAAGAATTCATAACCCTCTTGTCAAGGTTAGTGTAGGGAGTTGTTATGCTGCCTTAATTTCCTTTCAATATCATCAAGATTTTGGTAGTAAACTAATGCAATAGCTATTTGAAATACTCTATAAGGACTACATTTCCCAAGCTTATCAAATACTTGTAATTTTAGTTGTGGCTAATATACATACAACTCAATTTCAACTTATTGTACAATCCTAAAATGTTAGCACCTATAATTGGATGCTCAGTTAGGCCCCATTTTGGTAATTTTGAGATTTCATGTCCATTATGCTTAATCTAGCTGCCTATCTCCCCTATTTTGGTATCTTCCTTATATTCCTAGCTTCCCATTTGAATTTCAGTGCTTTTTGGGGGGTAGATAACACCCATGGCATTTTGTTCCCTGAGGTTTGGTCCCAAATTTGAACTGGAGCCCCATTGTGATGTTTTGGAGGAAAATTAGATCTCATGCTCAACCTGGTATTAAATTTGAATGCCAAAATATGTGATGAGGTATATAAACACCCTATCTCTCCTCATTTCTGTAACCAAGATCAATTATTATTGACCACAAACAAGAATTGAAGCAATCAAGAGATCAAGTGAATTCAAAATTTGAAGGCAAGCATCCAAGATCTAGCATTTCTCCAAGCATCCAAGGAATTTTGAAGGCAATATTATGCATTGTAGAAAGATTCTCTCCCATGATGGCAAAGTAGATGAGTTTTCAAGAAAGCAAGAAGATCCTTTGTCCATTCCGATGCATTCTTCCTCCATGGTAAGTGTTCAATCAAGTATAACAACATTGAAGATCTAGGAGTAGAATTCATAGATTGATGGATTTGTGAAGGCATCCTTGATTCCAAGTTAAACAAAGCAACATTAGAGAATTTTCATGAACAAGTGCAATCTCAATATCCATTCATGAAGGTATTGGCAAGGTATATCTAATATCTACATTTATGTTTACTTTCCTGTATACAATCTTATTTCATTTTCAAGGTTGATTCCTAAACAAGTGTTTGACCAAGGAAAACCCCTTTCCACAACATTTTCCCTATTTTTATGTTCTCAGGTACATGTGGTGCAACTATTAGAACTTTTTCAAAAATATCAAGATCTACGAGATTGATTGTCAGAGTTTCGGGTAGAAACCTTGGGAAAAAAACACCCTAGGCTTCTTTTTCCCAACAATAAAACACCCAAGGCATTTTGTACCTAGTAAATTTAGCTCAGATTCACATCATAGGTCAGTTGTGCTTCCGAGTTTCCATTTCAAGTTACTGTAGCTTCCTATATGTTTTCTGTTATTCAGTCTTTTTTGAATGTTTTTATATTTTCTCATTTAGTCTTTTATCTTGCATCATTAGATTTTTTCCCTATATTCATCTCATCTTAATCATAATCATGACGAGTCATTGCACTCACTTAACACTTAATTCCTACTTGAGCCTATCGGGTCATCTTCCTTCTGATTCTGTATTAAGAAAATGCAGACAAGTCCCTCATATACCTTGTTTCCCTTTTTCTTATGTACACTTACCAATAAAAACATTATAAATAATTTGATTGGTTTATATTCCATAAGTTTTCTTTTGATGAGGCTTTACATAAATTAATGAGAAAAAGTGATTATTGCAATACTTATCATCTCTAGTTTTAGACAACTAATTGCTAAGTTTTTAAGAGAATGCTTAAACTTTAATTTTAGTAAGAAGAAAAAAATGATGTGATGTATTTATTGATGCCAATTCTTTACTTGTTTCCATTACTATAGTATCTTTATCATGACAAGTAAAAGTATAATCATTTAAACAGAAAGGTCAAAATTATAATTATAATTTAATAAAATTATTTGATCAGACGTATTTAACTTTATTTTAAAAATACTAAATAATAATTTTTTTACCTCAAAATATCCATCAAAATTGAGGAATGGGGGAGCTACAAACGCATATGGGTACATATTATGCAATGGTGGAAAAAAAATGAAATGGATCATTAAAGGTTTCAAGTGATAGATTAAAAAATCTTAAATATTGTCTCAAGAATAATGGGATTATGGAATAGAGTTACTGTCCTAGATGATCATAAGAAGTTCATGAGGGTGAAGTGTCTATTAGAGATGACTAAACAATTATTTAAAGGAAAATTAAGGGCCTAAAACTAAAATAGATCACATATTGATCCATGATTAATTATATTTTTCTACGCACATAAGAAGATTTTTTCATCCAATTCTAGAGGGCCTTTGCAATGTCCCTTTCTTGAATTTCAATTAGAATAAAAAGTTTACATTATAAACCATAATATTTTCTAAATAGCATCATCATCAGTAATGGATTAAACACTAGCAACTCACACAATATTTTATTAATATTTCCATTATAAATGGAACTATTTTATAGTCATTACAATAGCAACAAACTATAATAACAACGGTGTTCAAGCTCCATTGCACTTCTTGAGTGATAATTCCCTTCAAGCACCAAATAATTTTTGTCTTCTTATTTCAATAATCAATGGGTTCACATCAATTGATGGCAGTCTCTCATGGGTTTTCATCGACAAAGATTGCTTAACAAAATTTCCCAACAAATACATAACATATCATTACATGTCTTTGATTTGAAAGTCTTTCTATTGTTATAAGCTACCTACACACAAATTAGACTAGTCAACCAAGGCCAAAATTAGCATGAAGGGCCAAACTCAACTTGAAACATTATAATTTAGGTTGGCTTTTTAGCCTTGCAAATTTATTTTCCATTTTGCATGTTATTGCTATTGTGAATCTACCCATTCCCATCGTTACACATGATACTACTAATTAATTTACCATTTCCCATTGTCTAGTTTATTCTGGGATGTATTAACTTGCACCCCCAATCATTGCTATATTATTTTTGGATATTTTTCAGGTCATAACTTTGACCCCCAATGCGTAGAAAATATTGTGAATCTTTTTGTACAAAGGGAGCTCCAATTTTTAAGCCACTTCACTAATTCACTTCACAATTTATATGGCCTATAGTATTTGGGTTTAAGCTTTTTAACTCCTCTTGTCTTAATAGAATTCTACTTATATGGCTAAAACCTTAGGAAGATCAAGCCACCCACCTCAAATATCATTTTTATTATTTTCCTATCTGCATAGGTATTTTGTTGATTATATGCCTACTACAAGTTATCTTTTAAATCCATTAATGTCTCATAATTATGTTTCATCAAATTTCTTTCTATTCATACTCTATTTTTTGTGAGCAATAAATTAGTGAAGAATAATATATCATAACCATAGATCTCTATGATCAATGTTCACCCATATACAACCACTCGATCTAGGAAGTCTTCTATTTTGAAACATAGTTTATTAAGTACTTCTCAATCCACCTATTACTATTTTTATATCTCTATCAGTTTGAGGATGGTAGTTGGTACTTGGTGCGAGTGTTTTTCCTATAAAGTGACAATTACTACCAAAGTTTTTGGAAAAATTATTGTCCTTTTCACTAACAAATATTCTTAGGCAAGCCATGTAGTCTGAATATCTCCTTGAATGATGTGTCTACAACTTTTAGTGCCTTTAAATTTAAAGCAAAAATGATGAAATGTGCATGTACTTAGTCAATGTTTTAACCAAAACATAAATATGTTCCTCACATTGTACCTTATATAAACCTATGATGAATTCCATGGACACACTCTCTCATTTTCACTTAAGAATAGGTAGTGGTTGGAGCATACCTACTTCAAGAAAATCTCCTTCATTTCATTGGCAAGTCATGCATTTAATAATGTGTTTATGGACATCCTCCTTCAATCCCTTCTATGAGAACCTTTCATGGATCTTCCTATCATTTTCGTAATACCATTGGTGTCCCATTTTTAGAGTATCGTGAAATTATTTCAAAATCTTCTCCTTAATCTTAGATTTAATAAGAAAAATGGTGTCTCGATCTTGAAATGATAAAAAGTCATTTTTTGTATGTGAGCATTGCAAGATGAAAGGTGGTATTTAATAAGAAAAATGGTGTCTCAATCTTGAAATGATAAAAAGTTATTTTTTGTATGTGAGCATTGCAATATGCAAGGTGGAGTACTCCACTTGCAGACTCCATTCCCTTGACTAGCTAGGGTTGGGAGTAGTGCATCCCAATGAGGATTTTTGGGAGCAACACACCTTAAACAAATTTTCATTTATAACTTGTCATTGTAAATCATAACCATTTACCATTAGGTCATAGATTGAACAGTGGATATTTGTGCACTTTTTATTTCCTAGAAGAAAACCCTATATTATGAGGGCATTGCATTACGACTAAGCATCATGATGTATTCTAAGAGACTAATAGTTGTTGAGTTTCCTCCAAATCTATGTTGGTTATACTCCTATGAGAATATTGCTTTACAAGTATATTGTAATTTGTTATTGATTTCTGAATAATTATATTGGACAACTTTTGGAGTGTGGATATTTTCTCTCGAAAGGGTTTCTCCACGTAAATCACTATGTTGTGATATGCACATGGGGTCTTCACTAAAAGGGAAACACAATATCACATGCATTCATATTGGGGGGTTTAAAATAGGCAAAAAAAGGGGGCAATATATTGCCTAAATAGTGGGAGGGTTTTTTTTTTCTTTTTGTTTTTGTTTTTTGGTGGGGGGGGGTGTGGAGGTTTATATAGGAAAATAGGTGTGGGGGGTATTGGTTGGGTACTGGAGGGGGGTGAAAAAAAAAGATTTTGGGGAAATATTTTTTGAAAATAGGGGGATTATTTAGTATGTCAGGAACACATGTGCTATGATCCAGGTTCACTAAGTGAAGCCCCCATGGGTATGCATGCTATTTATGTTTATTTTTGTTAAATTTATGTAACTGTTGTAAAGATATGATAAAGTTTTTGCACAACCCTCCTCTCAAGGTTATTGTAGGAAGTTTTTTTGCTACCTTAGCTTCTTTACAAGATTCATACACAAGGAAGTTTCTATTATTGTATAATATGAGACCTTCCTTTGCCACATACTTGTTATCTTTCACAATCTCATCAAGGATGCCAACAACAAATTTATTCTTTGATACTAAAAATTAATGGAATCCTTCCAATCAATAGAAATAATAGATAAGGAACATAGATTAGGTCTTTGAGAAAGTAAATTAACTAAAACATCACTCTTTCCCTTCATGTACCCTATTCAGAAATCATAAGCTTACGAATTTCTTATCTATCTTTGTTGTTGATCATTTAGATTTTTTTGATGCTATAACTTCAAACTATTATGATCAATATTCCCAATTAATATTCCACAAAATAAGTACTATCATAACTTTCCCAACACATGCAATATCCAAACAACATTTCCTTATCATAAATGGAATATCCCTTCTCTTAACTACTAATTTTTTTACTTAAAAAAGCTACTAGGTGCCCTCTTTGATTTAGACCTATCCAATGCCTTCTCTAAATGAATCACATTCAACAAAAAGTACAAAAATCAAGGATGGAAATTACAAAGCATGAACTCATTACCTTATTTAACTTGTCAAAAATATTTAAGCATCCTTAGACCATTAAAAGGATCTGTTCTTTTTCAAATCAATCAAGGTTGCAATCAATTGAGAGAAACCCTTCATAAACCTCCTATATTAACAACATAGTCCAAGATACCATTTCAATTGAGTTAGATTGGTAGGTAGGGGTCAATCAAGGATTACCTAAATATATGTTAATCTATCCAAACACCATTAGTGCTTACTTGGCGTGACCATGTACATAATTATAGATAGTTCAAACTCACATTTGGACAACTTAGTGTACAAGGATTGCTACTCTAAAATGCTTAGAACTATGTATAGGTGTTCTTTGAATATTCCTTATATACATTAAAAAAACACTATAATAATAGAAATATTCACAATGACTCCCTAAACCTTCTACAATTCCTTGAAGCTCCAAGACACTCCCGAGTAAGAATTTCCTCAAAGAATTAAATGGATTTCATTCTCTAATTCTAAAAATTAAGGGGTTTCCATCCACTAATCATATTATTGTGCATGTGAAATTGCACCTGCCTGTGAACACAACACTTCAGTAAAACATTATAGGTTAACAAATAGGAAAATCTACAATAAACACAAGTATCGTTAACCAGGTAATTTACTATCTTCTAGTAGCTATGAGTATGGTATTCTCAAAAATAACTGAGATCAGTGACAATGCAACACCTAAACGAAGGATTTAATGATGAGATCTATGAAAGATGGATGCAAATTAAGCTATTTTTATGACATTTTCTATGCAATATGGATGAAAAACTATGTGAAATGATGTAAAACTAGATGAAAATGAATTGCAATCTAATATAGCAATGATATGAATGCTATAAAATGAATGAAACAATGATAAATAAGAATCTCAAAATTGCACAGTCTCACAATTCGCCAGATCACACAAACAAGATTCTCCAAATTCACGGTCGTTTATAAATGACTAAGCCTCATTTATATAGAAATCTAGGGTTTTTGAGAACTCATGGAAAGCCAAACATCTCTCCCTGATCAACTCAGATTAATTGTTGAGCTATCGGGAAATTAGAAAGAGTTAACTCACAAAATCATGTAAAATCAACTTTTTAACTCAAATCAAGAGTTCAAATCACTTTTTAACTCACAATCACATGTTGAGTCCAAAAAAGTTAACAAATTGAATTGAATAGTTGACTTAAAGTCTAACTTCTTTTCTGATTGTGCATGGATAATTATGAATTGATTTAATATTTCATGTGTTTTATTCTCAACTTAACTTATTTTTGAATAAAAATAACTGATTTATGGGTTAATCAATTATTTAATCAAACTTTATACCAAATTATATTAGTAAATTTGACAATTCGATTTAATCAATTAAATAAATATTTAATCAATTATTTTTAGAAATTTGATTTATTGTCAAATAAAAACAATATTAATTAGGAATAAATTCAATTAAATCTAATTAAATAATTAAGTGGCAGAATTAAATTAAATTAAATTAAATTAATCAAATATTCAACATATCCAATTAATTAACTTTTAGGATAAATAAAATAATATTATTTATCACCAAACAATATTTAATTAAAAATAATTAGGATAGATTAGGAATATTCCCCACTGTAGAATTAAGATAAAATCGATTAGGGTTTTGATGCTTCGATGTGCAAATGTGCCTTAGGTTAGGACTTTTATGTCGATTTCAATCGATTTGTCGATGTATGAGGTCAATGGTACTGAAGCCCATTTTTGGGGTATTACATTTTGCCCCTGTTTGAATTATTGTGTGAAGCGCAGTGGTTCAAATATTAATCTATTTTTGGATGATGTCTGGACTTAGTTATGTGGTGGGAAAATTGATCCTGAGAGATTAACCAATTTTGAGAATAAAATTGATTGATAGTTTTGAAGATGGTGATTCAGGTCTTGTTTGACCAAAGAATTAAGATGATGTCAACGGTACCAGTAATGAACCGATGATTACGAAGAAGTCTCAAAATGCCTGATTTTGAACCTATGATTATGAGGAAGTGATTGTCCTGACTCCAGACCTGATTGTCCAAAGGAATCAAAAGGATGCCAAATCTGAACCCTTCAGTTACGAAGAATCAAGGAAATAACACTAATGAACCGATGGTTATGAAGAGCTAGTATAATTGACAAGATTAAGAGCACTAGATTGATATGAATTTTAATGAATCTGATATGCCCCAAGCGACAAGGACTTTGATGAATCAACAATTAGACGTGGTTGTTATCTTGATTGCTAAAGAAAATTTGATTGACATAATTGTTTGATGATGTGTAATACCATGCCCCCTTCGGGATGAAAATCAAAATCTGGGAAGAAATCCAACATTAAATGGTTAGAAGCAAAGTAATCGATCGTAGAAGTGGTTATACATGTTCGGGAATGTGTTATGCATCATTTGGAGGCCATGTTGATCAAGTTTGACTAGGTTTGACCATGAGTTGACCATGGTTGACCAAGTTGAAATTTGGAGAGTTTGATGTGAGATAATTAGTTAAGTTGAATACTGGATTCCTGTGATGTTACGAAGGTTGATTATGCAAGCAGTCAGTCGTCTTAGGTCCAAAAATTTTAAATCACAATTTTTACAATATAAATGATCTCAGATTTTGATTTCAATCCCAAAAATGGGTTCAGAGCGTCGAAATTAGCTAGGGGTGCATTTTTTACGCAAAACGGAGCACTTTGAAAAATTAGGTCAAAACCTATATAAGGCCCAAAAGGGTCATTTTCAATTCATTTTAACCTTTGGACTTTATAAACTTGTGGAGACCTCTAAGAGCCAAAATGCAAGTTCCTGTGACATCTCATCATTTCGAGCACAGTTGGCGATATCAGAGACCTCGTCAGTACGGTCATTCAGTAAGTGGACCTCTGTGCCTCTTTGTAAATTCAAATTTATATGTTTTTATGCTTTTTACATCGTTAGGATGATTTTTTGAATGTTTGAATTTTTGCATCACGTAATGTCATACAACAACCTGTGGGGACTCGTACAACATTCCAAGTCCAAATAGAGTGTCATGTCTATTGTAGTAGTTTGTCATATGAGGGACACCCATCTATTGTATGACATTTCATCAAGTCCCTCAATTGTCGCATGAGAACCTGTATAGTGTCGTGTACCCAAGAAGTGTCGTATGGGTAGTGGTATATTGTTTTATGAAAATTGACACCAGCCTGAATTTTCGTATGGAAAACAAAGGGCATTTTTTAGGTCCTTAGGCTAAATTTTCAAAAATTTTGATTTCATAGCTGATTTCTATAGCCTTGAATGCACTTATTGATATGCTCAAATTATCATTTTTCGTGCTTATAGCCTTAGTTTTTTTTATCAAACTTCTAATAGTCATCCCTATTTTTGTGTTGTGTAGGTCCGGTACTTAGATGTCCATGTCTGTATTTCACATCCAGCTACATAGAGACTTTATGCGGCTTTACTTGATCCGATGAGAGTGCACCTTGCAGCGTGCGGTTTTGAGTATCTTATTAGGTTGTCTGATATTCAGGTGAACCATGGTCTTCTGACTGCATTGATAGAGCATTTCCATTCTGAGATGCAGACATTTCATCTTCCTATAGGGGAGATCACTGTGATGCCTAAGGATCTCTACAGGATTCTTAGGATACCTTTTCATGGCCCTCGCCCAAACTATCTTAGTTCGGGTAACATAGGATTACAGGTGTTTCATACTTTATTCAGAGCAGATTAGCAGATCGCTCAATAGATTCCCTAAGAGGCTCTTGTGATGAGATATGGGAAGAACCATCACTTGTAGTACATCATAGCTAGGATGATTGGTGGGATCATCATGTCTGACTGTCAGCAGAACTGTCTCCTGATGGGCTGGGCTTCGATGGTCCAGCGTTTGATGGCACAGCCTATAGAGTGTGGATGGGGTCAGTGTTTGCTGGCTCGTATATTCTTGGAGATGCACGATATTGTCTATCATGAGGTGAATACATTTGCATCAGGTGCCATTGTTCTTCAGATATGGGCATGGGAGCATATTCCCATTTGTCGGTCGATTTGTGGCGATGAGCAGCAGACCCAGGAACCTATGATATACAGGTATTTTGGATTTGTCACACAGGTCTGGATGGGGTGCACTAAGTACTGATGCCAAGTACTTGATGACATGACAATGGTCATTTAGAGACCATCTTCATATTGAGGCATGGCCAACGACGAGGGCATAGTTTGGATATTTTTGCCAGAGTCAGATCCTGATAGGGTGTTTGACCACAGTCCTAGAGAGGTTCTTGATTACATGCATTTGGAGGTAGTATGGGTTTATCTAGGATGAGCCATAGGAGTTCACTACCTATGCACGACTGGTGCGAGAGATTGGTCTTGGATGGTCAGTGAGACTATCTTATGCAATGTGTAGCCTGGAGTACAGGGCTAGTGAGCAGAGATTGGGATTATTGGCCATAGGTTGTTGATGCAAGTGTTACTGATGCATTCATTACATACTTGGTGGAGCATTCGATTATATGTTTCTCTGATCCAACAAAGTCGATCCCGCCTATGGGTAGAGGACAGAGACAGAGGGTGGTCCAGATCCCGATCATGCAACCTATTCCACCCTGGCCAAGAGTAGTGATGACCCCACCTAGGCCAACAAGACAGATGAGACCCCCTCCTAGACCATAGACAATTCCAATAGGTAGACCGATAGATTTGTAGTGTCGGTACACTAGAGGTGAGGGTGGGATATTAGGTGGGGTTGGTAGTGCAAATGAGGTGTTAGGTGCTCATCAAGATGCACCTATGGAGGAGGCACATGATGTGCTAGATTTTGATCTAGGAGAAAAGGTTCGACATCGTAAGGCACAAAAAAATGCAAGTGCTAGTGGAGGTGACGAGGTGATGGAGGAGGGTGAGGCATTAGTAGAGGCAGATCCTGGATTGAGGTCAACTATACAAGATGTGATCAGATAGCTCTGACATCAATTGAGGGGTCAGAGGTCACATAGTTTGTCACTGGAGGTACATTTGTGGGAGTGGGATAGACAACTCTAAGATTGAGAGGTTGATGTCAGTTGGCTATAGGCAGAGGTTACACACCAGATAGGGTGTGTAGCATACTATGTCTCTACATATTACTAAGTGGTGCCACCTGGGTAGAGAGTCACATCATACTCTCAGTACATGATAGATTCTGAGGGAGGTAGGGCCCCACGCACCGAGCCACCACCTGCAGGAGGAGGAGTAGCACCTAATGCTGAGGACTAGGCAGATAGTTGATACCTGATATTCCCTCATTTTTGTCATTTTGATCATACTTGATAGTTCACTGTGGCTTATTCTTTTGTATATTATGTCATTAGTGTACCCCATGTACTATTACGACATTTTGATATATATATGAGATCGAATTTTTGTGGTTATGACTTCATTGGACTTGTCATTTTGAGTTATGATGTTTTATCATGCGATGCATTTGTATGAATGTTTACTTTTCATGGTTGAATGCGATGAATATGTAATGAATCTTTGTGTTGAATGTATGGATATGTAATGCAATGATAGATGGTAGATGAAGATGTAATGTGTGATTTCTTTTTATGCTTTATGGATGCACATGTATGTATGCAATGGATGTATTAAATGTTTATGATATGAGATGGAATGTAAATGCAGCGATACACATGATATTTTGTAGGTACATGAAGAAGTCAAGTGCTCAGTCGATTGTCAAAATAGATGTTTAACCCAGAATGATGACTACTTGTTTCATTTTAGAGACCTTCGTGTGGCATGCAATCCTTGAGATATGTTTTTAGTTTGATTTTGGAAAATATCAAACAACGTGCTTCATTTAGATCATGAGAAAGTGCAACCATGTAGAATGCAAATGCAAATGAAATGCAAGACCTAGGACTTAGTCACTGATCATGTGTCAGTTTTTATCATCACTGAATATTTTTAGGTAACACTGAATAATCAATACAATGTTCACTAGTTAGGTAACCATGAACACATGAATATTAATTTTGATTTTGGAATGTCAGATTAGATAAAAGCATCAAAGCACAAAAGCCAAGATGACTTGAATATCATGTCCATTCTGATTTAGCAATTTGTATAAGCATCAGAACATAAACATTGTGATGACCTAAATACACCTTGCATAGAAATACACCAAGTAGTTGGGAGATCATTCTGATTCCAATGTGAATTACCCGCAGTGACCCTTTATCGTTCACATCCTTGGGTAGTATCCTATTTCACACTAGGAGTAAGAAGTCACTCAAAAAGATAAAGTTAGATCAAACTCCCTTGAATCATCTGGGTATCGATGGTCGAGGTACACATGGCCATCCAATTCATGATGAAGGAACTTATAGTGGACACCAATTCAATCCAGATTTTCCAAAGTTGTTAGATTTTCACTTACAAATAGAAGAAAAGGAAAAGATTACGCCCCCAATCATCAATATCTACATCCCATAAAGGACATCATCGAGGAGCTCGAAGGGACATAATATACATAAATCTCAATGTGAATCAGTTAGCATACAAGAAGATTAAATCATTTATGAAAGATTGTTTTGTTTGTTGTTGTGGTTTGGTTGTGTTGTTTGTTAGATGCAAAATCCTTTTCTGGTAGGGAGACAGAAAAACTAACTTGAATATTTCTTTGAAGGATCTTGACTGGATATGACTCATTTGAGGTATACTAAGGACCATAAGATATGACATTGTTTGCCCCCAAGTTTAAAACATTGATAGGATACAAACACTTTTGTTGCTTGGTGCACACACTGACTTTATTGAAAATAGGATGCGAAAGCAAACAAGGAGATATGTACAAACTAAAGCAGACTAAAAGCTGGGAAATACCAAGGTTGCATTGATAGATGGAGCATTTTGATACAAGTGGCACTCGTTTGCCAGGTTTTCACCATCTTGGTAGAGATTCTATTTTTGCTACCAAGGCTCCTGTTTACCTGGTTTTCACCAAGGTACTTTTTCTTTTTCTTCTTTTTTTTGTATTTTTCATCTTTTCAATTTTTTTTTGAATTACCAAGGTGCCTATTGCTAGGTTTTCACCAGGATGATCATTTTTTTAGGACCTTTTTTTATTTTTATACTTTTTTCAAGACATTTTTGCAGATTGAATGTCTTAGGTGTAGAATTTCTTCAGATGGAGAACATTGATTGGTTCTTAGAGCTGTTCTCCTTCAGTCGTTGAGAGTTGATAGGCATCAGAGCCAAAAGTAGTAGTGATAACAAAGGGACCCAGCCAGTTGGGTTCAAACTTCCCTTTGCATGCTCGATGAGATTGATTTTTAGTGTTTTCTCTTAAGACTAGATTGCCAACCTAAAATTCTATGTGTTTGACTTTCTTGTTGTAACCTCTAGACATTCATTTCTGATATACTCTGAGATGATCATGCATGGCTTGCCTGTGCTCATCTAGTAGTTCAAGCTCTTGTAACCTAGACACTCTGTAGTCATCATCAGTTACCAGACCATGTATTTTGATTCTTAGTGATGGGATTTCAACCTCAATAGGCTGTACCACTTTACACCCATATACTAAAGCAAAAGGAGTAGCCCTAATGGGCATTCTAATACTTATTCTATAGGCCCAAAGAGCTAGATTTATCATCAGGTGCCTATCTCTTCCTGTCTTGTTAATTGTTCGGTGTAGAATTTTCAATAAGTTCTTATTAGATGCTTCAGCCTGTCCATTCCCTTGTGGATAGTAAATGGATGACAATTGTTGAGTGATTTTGAATTTAGAGCTTAAGGAGTCTAGGTCCTTATTCTTGAATTGGCCTCCATTGTCTATGATTATGGAGTGTGGTATACCATATCGACAAATGATGTGATTCAGAATAAACATTGATATATGTTTGCCAGTGGCCTATATCAAAGGAACTGCTGCTACCCACTTTGTGAAATAATTTGTCGCTGTTATGATATGGGTGTGACCATTAGAAGAATGAGGATAGATAGCCCCTATGAGATCAAACACCCATTGCTGAAAGGGCCATTATATTGTAAAGGGAATCAAATCTCTCCCTAGTGCATGAATCGAATTACCATGGACATGGCATTTCTAACAATTCTTAGCATATTTTATGGCCTCTTTTTCCATGTTAGGCCAATAGTACCCAGCCCTAATGAGTTTTCAAGCTAGTGTCAAACTGTTGGAATGTGATCCACAAATACCTTTATGGAATTCCTCTAATGCGCATTGTGACTCTTCACATTCTAAACACCTAAGAAGTGTACCATCCAAGCTCCGTTTGTATAAACCATTACCAATGATGACATACCGTGATGTGTTTCAAATAAGGTAACATTTTTCATGATGGTTAAAGGTATCAGGAATGATTTTCTCTTGAAGGTAGGAGGAATCATGACCAACAACGTTGTAGATCATGTTGGTTTCTGGATAATCATAGGCAGGGAATGATAATGCTTCCACCAGGAACTTGTATCATAGCTCATGTTCAGGCTGCTATAGTAAAGATGATAGCATTTCCAAGTGTCAGTAGCCTTGTTCTCCATTCTAGGAATTTGTTCAAACGTGATAGATATAAAATATTTCTTTAAATCATCTACCATTTGTTGTATGGAACAAGTTTTTCATTTTTTGTTTGATACACATCATTGACTTGGTGTATGACCAATTGTGAGTCTCCATGAATGTGTAATTTTGTTACTCTCTATTTGATTGCTATTTTCAAACCATTCAGTAAAGCTTCATATTCAGCTATGTTGTTGGTACAAGGGAATTTGATTCGGAATGCCTTCGGAATGGAGTAACCTTGTGGTGTTATGAACAAGATGCCAACTCCAGATCTGTTCTGTGTGTAGGATCCATCAAATAATAAGTGTCATGTTCTAGAAGATAGGTGCATGATAGATGAATCAGGAAATTCCATTTGCATTGGTTGGTCATCAAACATTTGTGCTTCAGCTAACTGATCTGCAATGACTTGTCCTTTGATAGCTTTTCTTTCAGCATACTCTATGTCAAATTCTCTTAGTAGCATGACCCATTTCGCAAGTCGACCTATGAGGGAAGCTTTGCTTAATAAGTACTTTAATGGATTAATTTTTGCTATTAATTGTGTAGTATGACCTAACATGTAGTTTCTTAGATTCTTTGATGCAAAGATGATAGCTAGACATGATTTCTCTATCATTGAATAGTTCTTTTCATAAGCTACCAGTGTTATGTTGATGTAGTAGATAGCTCTTTCCTTCTTATTCTCATCATGTTGTGCCAGTAATGCCCCCAGTGAAGTATCAGTACCAGAGACATACAATATCAATGACTTCCCTTGTATAGGAGGCATGAGTATTGGTGGATTTGCAAAATATTGCTTGATATGATTGAAGTTCTTTTCACATTCCTTGTTCCATGAGAAGGTCACACCTTTATGCAATGTCTTTGTGAAAGGTTGTGATATATCTGCTAGCTGAGATATGAAGTGTCTGATTGATTCTTGTAGGGTCCTCATTTGACTGATGTTCTTAGGAGGTTGCATCTTCATGATTGCTTTGACCTTTGTTGGGTCTACTTCAATACCTTTCTTTGAAACAATGTATCCTAGAAGTTTTCCTAAAGTGACACCAAAGGCACATTTCTTAGGATTTAGTCAGAGACTAAATTTTTCCATTCTATCCAGTATTGTACCTAAGTCAGCTAGGTGTTCAAATCTTTTGATTGATTTAGCTAAGGTGTCATCAACATAGTCCTCCATAGTTTAATGCATCATATCATGGAAGATAGATGTCATAGATCGTTGATACATAGCACTAGCATTCTTAAGACCAAATGGAATTGCATTCCAGCAGAAAGTACCCCATGCATAGGTGAAAGATGTCTTCTCTTGATCTTTTGGAGCGATCTTGATTTGGTTGTATCCAGAGAAACCATCCATTAAAGAATACATTTCAAAGCCCACAGTTATGTCCATAATCATATCAATGTTTGGTAGTGGAAAATCATCCTTGGGGCATGCTTTGTTTACATCTCTAAAGTTTGTGCATACTCTGATTGATTTATCTAGTTTTGACATTGGAACTATGTTGGAGATCCATTTAGCATAGTCTATAACTCAGATAAATAGGGCTTTTAGCAACATCTCTAGCTCAGTTTTGACAACGAGTGCCACATGAGGATGCATTTTATGCAAATTTTGCTTGATTGGTTTGACTCCTAGAGCTATAGATAGATGGTGCATGATGAGATTAAGATCTAATCCAGGCATACTGAATATTTCCACGCAAAGTTGATTTTCTTCTTTGTTAAGAATTTTTTGAATGCTTGTTTTTCTTCATTTGACAAAGATTGTGCTACATGAATTAACTGTGGTTCTTCTATTGTACCCAAATTGATAGAATGAGTTGGTTTTATCAATACTGGAGATCTGTCTTGTAAGTGACTCGGAAGGACATCAAATATCTCATCCTTAGGCACCTCAGAGAGGTTTTCACCTTCAAAGACATCTTTTTTTTTACTATTTTAGGTTCTAAGACTGCCACAATGGTTTTCACCCTTAGAACTCTTTTTCTTTTTACTAAGATATTTGATATCTGACTCTATCATGTTGACACTAGGTTCACTAATGGAAGTCGTCATGGGCTCTACTATGTTTAGGTAGCATGCGAGAGTGTAGTCTATTCAGAAAGTATGTATGTCTTGGCTTGGATCAGTGGATGTTTGGTCAATAAGCTCAGGATGTTGAATAGTAAGTGCGGGAAAGGATTGAGTAATGGTGTTTATGCATACAGTATTATCATCATTGGCTCTGATCTAACTCTCAAAGTCAAGGATGATATTACTACTCTGAATGTTTAGTTCGTTAAGCGTCTCAACATCATCGTTGGATCCTACGTTGGTGATAAGTGAATCAGACTCATGAGGTCTATCATTTTGTTCTAGACCCATTTTAGACATAGGTGTGTATCAGTGAATGACATCTATGTTTTTTTCTGTTATAAGTTCACTTCTTCTGGAACAATTCCTCATTCACAATCATTTGATTCTTCATTTGGATCTCTAGGAA
The DNA here is from genome assembly GCA_027943335.1 of Chamaecyparis obtusa. Classification (NCBI taxonomy): domain Eukaryota; kingdom Viridiplantae; phylum Streptophyta; class Pinopsida; order Cupressales; family Cupressaceae; genus Chamaecyparis; species Chamaecyparis obtusa. The sequence continues at coordinate 1,331,745 of BSBK01001224.1, read as the reverse complement.
AATTAAGAATATGTGTGAAATCAGGATGGATTCCCCGAGTAGGATTACCTTCAAAGTCTGAGCATAATTCATATCCATGGGAGTCTATCTCACAATCACTATTGTGTCCCATATGTTCATCTATTGTGATAGATTTACCTTCTTCCTCTTTCTTATTTTCAAGATCAGTCGATTCTTTTGTTGCGACTGTCTCTTGTTCAGTAGTAGGTTCTTGTGTGTCTACCACATTAATTCTTTTAGGTTCCTTTTCCTTTTCAAGGAGATCTAAGATAGGTTGAGGTATATGTTCATAAGGAAAAACATCAGTTGTGTCTGAATCGTCACTATCTGAGTGTTGTGTTTCTTCATTTTGCTAAATATCTGTATTCGATTCTATTTGTTCTAGGACATGTGTAGAGCTTCCACTGAGATGGAAAGATTTCTTGTGACAACCTAGACCTATAGTATCCTTGGTTGTTCTCCCACAATTTTCAATGGGTCTAATGATGCCTTTGCCTCTTGTTCCAAGAGGTCCTTTCCTGGTATATCCCATTTTAGACATTAGCTTGTGACCTGGTCCATATGATTTGGTAGGAATCTTAGGTGTTTTGGAGTCACATTTTTTAACTATCTGCGATTGAGACTCATATTTGTATAGCTAGGCTAATATAGTCTCTTCCTCATCTGATTCTTGTTTGGAAACCTGTTATGTGATGAAACTTCCATCGAAGATAACTTGAGGTTCTTTGGTGATAGGTCATACTTTCTCTAAAGGCTATCCATAAGACTTTGGTGAAAGTGGGAGAGATGTGAGAGATAGGACTGGTTCCATTATGTATTCTCCCATGCCTGTGTCTTTGATCTTGACTCCTTTCGATAGGTCTTCCATTTTAGATGTAGATGCTATGTCTATTTGTTTTGTAGAAGACTCCATGTTATGTGGAACACGTTTATCTGCACTTTCTTTCAAAGTGTTGTAAGATGTTGAAATGTCTATAGGTATAGTGACTTCCACACCATCATAGGGAAATTTGAGACATTGATGATATGTTTATGGAATAGCCTACATCTCGTATCCAGGGCCATCCTAGAAGAATGTTATAGGCCAAGGGGAGATCTAGCACTTGACAGGTGATATCTTTGATGACAGGTTGATATCTTTCATGACAGGTCCTGTTCTGATAGGTAGCACAATGACTCCTTTGGAATTTCTTTCTTGTTCATCATATGCCTTTATGGTTATTTTCTTTTTAGGATCAATAGAATCTTCTAACAATCCCAGTTTTGTGACCAATTTGTAGGAACAAATGTTTAGACCAGCGCCTCCATCTATCAACACACGTTTGGCACAACAGTTTTGGATTAAGCCTTCAATATGCAAGGGCTGGTTATGTGGGTGACTCAGTAAGTTTTCATCATCTTCTAAAAAGGATATGTACTGAGGGGATGTCAAGTGACCCACCATTGTTTGGAATCTGTGAAGATCAAGATCCTCGAGAATATTAGAGCCAATTAGAGCTTTGTCCAAAATTGCACAATGAGCGGGAGAGATGCGAAGCAACTCAAATATGGAGATTTTGGCATTGGTGTGTTGTAGTCGCTGTATGATATTTGTTAGAAAAAAGTATTAATTATGTTAATTAATCTTTACTCCCTTCTTAAGATGTCAACTCTTTTGCTTGAGTTGTTTATATTTAAACACACATGCACGAGTTGCTTTAAACTCATGCACTAGTTGTTTTAAATATAAACTTGCATGCATTAGTCATGTAATAGTTAAACTAATTATTACATGCACTAGGGTTTTCCTTTCAAGGCTTTCGATCTACTTTATAAGGATGATCCATTGTACATTTAATTCATTCATTATTTGAGGATATTTTCTTCTTCATATTTTTGAGTCAAACCGTTGCCTTTTTCTTATCTCTACTTCCTTATAATAGGTTTTTTGTATGCAGGTGATCTTTGGGTTTTATGGATTTGTATTGCTAAAATCCTACATGGTATCAAAGCCTAATCTGCTACAGCTTGTTCATGTTTGAAGGATTCAGATTAGAGCTTTTTTTGTTATTTTTTATTGAAATTAGGGGGTCCCTAAGTTTTGGTGCACTTTGAGCTCAAATGGACCTCACCATTGAGCTCGCAACGCCCAAAAACCCCTATTTTGATATAAGGCACGTCCAATTTGGACAACTTTGCATTTTGGGGCATTGCTTGGTACTAGGCATCTTGACACACTTTTTGAGGCAGCATTTGTACGGACTGGAACATTTCTTGAGGCAAAATTCTCTGTTTTGGCATGCAAATCGAGACAAAAATTTTGCTATCCGGCACACAAATTAGAACCAAAAAATTGGTGCTCAAATCGAGGCAAAAATCCAAAATGCTTGCCACAGATCCCGAGGTGCACATGCAATTTTGAAACATTTTCATTTTGGCCGTCAAATTTAAGCCCGTCATTTGATGATGTCAACATGCATCATCATCATTTGCACCATTTTTGGGCCCTCTAGCGCACCAGTTGGTATTTTGCTCATAACTTGAGCATACGGTGTCGAAATCGGGCAAATGAGATATTGTTGGAAAGCTGGTTCTGAGCTCTATCCATATCTAGGGGTTTGAATTTATGGTTTTGTTTTTTTATGATATTTTTTTACTGTCAAAGTTAGATGTTCAGTTTTGCACTCCAGAAGCTCTATCTTGCGCATTCGGACTCCATTTTGGGAAAGCAAGATATCATTGGAAAGCTTGTTCTAAGAGCTTTCCATTGCTATGAGTCATTGTTCCAGATTCTTCTCTAGGTATATTTTATTTAGTTTTTTACATTTTTGCAATCTAGTGGATATCTTGGATGTTACAGGCCCTAGGATCTCTTCCCTTTAGGGAATGACTCTTCTTAGGTTGTTCTTTTGTTTTAGTAGCCTTCTCTCTTATTTGAATGGTGTATACTTCACTTTTGTAGCATTCTTTTATGCACATGCACTGAGATAAAGTGTCATTTTCTTGCATGCTTGGAATCTTGAACATGTTTGTGCTATTTGTACTCACACTCCATTATAAAGTGTCATGGGGGAGTTTGATATTTGCCTTTGTTTGCCATCTACCTTTTTCAAGTGAGTGTTCATTCCACGACATTAGCCTTAGGGTATCTTTATTTGTGCTTGTGCTTTCTATGCACCTTCGATGTTCCTGGTTCTTCATGATGCAAATCTTATTGGCACTCTTTTCAGTGTACCTGTCACCTCTCTCTTGTCAGCATTATGGGGGGTTTCTATTGATCGTTCTTCTACTTCCTTGGTTTGATAGTATGAGTGATGTATTCAGTATTTGTTCCTATGTACTAAGCAGATGCAGTGGCTAGGTACCTATGCATTTCGGTGAGATGGATCATTTACCATATAGACACTCTTTCTTTCCTATTTTTGGATGCACTCTTCCATCTTTGATTGATCAGCTCTTTAGGCTTTTGGTGTTTATGCCCTCTATATCTTTGAGTTCAGGTGTTTGCTTTTGTTTGCCTCCTAATTCGAGTAGTGTCATTTGAGGGCACTCATGCAGATTACAGTCTTCTCTGCCTAGTCATATTTCTATGGAGGATCTTTAGATCAGCAGTTATGTGTGTGAATTTTGTACCTAGCTGTAGACACAACACTTTAGTAAAACATTAGAAGTTAGCTAAAATCAAAATCATGCAATGAAATGGAAACTAAACTAACCAGGTGATTTACTGCCTTCTAGTAGATGCAAGTATGTATTCTCAGATTGGACCGAGATCAGTGACCTTGATGACACCTAAATGAAGGATTTGAATGCAAAATCTAGATATGGAATGTATGCAAATTAATCTATATTTTTTATTTTTCTGTGCAATTTATGATGATAGAAAACTGATATGAACTTAATCTATATGAAAAACTGATATGCAAATTAAGCTAACAATGATATGAAATATGAAACTAAAATGGATTGAAAACAAGATTGATCTCATAAAAGTTGTTGATTCACAAGAAGCTTTAATTCTTTAGGTGTCAATTCGCCAGTGTGATTGTGCAAATTCATGGATTGATTTTGGCAAAGTAAGTATGCAAACTTGTGAGATGAATTATGAAGAGCTGAGCCTTGATTTTATAGAAATTCAAGGCTTTGGGGATGCATGGAAAATCCATAAATCACTTAGGTTGATTTTTTAGTCAATAAGGAATTAAAGATAATTAATTCACAAAATCATGCAAAATCATGCAAAAACAACTTTTTAACTCAAATCAAAAGTTGAGATCAGCTTTTAACTCAAAATAGATGTTGAGTTTCCAAAAGTTAACAACTTGCATTGATTTTCTAATTTAAAGTTTAACTGCTCTTTGAATGTGCATAATAATTATGAATTAAATAAATAAGTAAAGTGATTTATCCTCAACTTAACTAATTTAAAAAATAAAACAATTGATTTATGGGTCAATCAATTATTAAATCAAACTTTTATTCAAAAACTATATTATTAAATTTGACAATTGACATTAATTAATTAAATAAGAATTTAATCAATTAGCCATGAGATTTTAGATTTATTGTCAAAATTAAATAATATAATTTAGGAATAAATATAATTTAATTTAATTAAATAATTAAGTGTCAGTATTAAATCTAATTAATTAAATATTCAGAATATTCAATTAATCAAACTTTAGGATAAATAGGATTTATCACCAAATAATCATTAAATTAAAGATAATTAGGATAAATAGGAATAAGGAATATTCCCCGATGCAAAATTTAGGATAATCAACTAAGATTCGATAATGTGTCGATGTGCCTTAGGTTAGGACTTTGATGTCGATTTCGTTCGATTTGTAGATGCAGGAGGTTAATGAACCTATAGCCCATTTTTGGGGTATTACATTTTGCCCCTCTTTGAACTACTATGCGAAGCGTAGTGGTTCAAAGATAGTCTATGTATGATGTTGAAACTGATGTTTGAAATTGAAATTGATATGAGAAAGAAACTGTGATATGAGATAGAAACTGATTGAAAGATTTAAAGATGTTAGGTCCTCAATGACCAAAGATAATGTTAACTATAATAGCAATGAACCGATGATTGTGAAGAAGTGTCAAAATGCCTGATTTTGAACCTTATGATTGCGAAGAAGTGAGTGATTGATTCCAGACCCAATTGTCGATAAGAATCACATTGGTATCACATCTGAACCCTTCAGTTACAAAGAACCAAGGAAACAACACTAATGAACTGATGGTTATGAAAAATTGATATAGTTTACAAGGTTAAGAGAATACCAGATTGATATGGATCTCAATGAATCTTATATGCCCCAAGCGATGATTGATTTGCCCTAAGCGATGAGGTTTTTTGATGAATCAACAACTAGATGTGGTTGTTGTCTTGATTACTAAGGAAAGATTGATTGACAGAATTGAGTTACAGACTTTGAATGATGTGCAATGCCATGCTCCCTTTGGGATTAAAATTGAAATCTGACAAGAAAAGTCAGCGTTTATAGTTTATAAGCATGTTAATTGATTTGAGAAGTGGTTATACACGTCTGGGAATGCATTATGCATCGTTTGGAGGTCCTAGAGACCAAGTTTGACTAGGTTAAACCATGAATTGACCATAGTTGACCAAGTTGAAATTTTGATAGTTTGATGTAAGATAATCAGTTAAGTTGAATACTGGATTTCTGCAAAGATCGAAGGTCGATAATGCAAGCAGTAGACCATCCTAGGTCTGAAATTTTTTAAATCACAATTTTGACATAGTAAATGATCTCAAATTTTTATTTTTATCCTGAAAATGGGTTCAGAACATCGAAATTAGCTAGGGGTGCAATTTTCATGAAAAATGGAGCACTTTTAAAAATTAGGTCAAAAGCTATATAAAGGCCGGAAGGGTCATTTTCAATTCATTTCAACCTTTTGACTTTAGAAAACTTGTGGAGCCCTCTAAGCAAGAAAATGGTAGAGATGAAGGTACATGTGAGTTTGCACTGATTTGAGCACAGCCAAAGACACTAGAGACCCCGTCAGTATGGACATCCGGTGGTGGACCTCTGTGCTTTGCTAAAAGTTTAATTTTTCCATTATTTATAGCATTTTCAGCATTTTTTGTATGCTTTCAATTTTGAATTTTTGAATGCACGGAAACTCGTACGACTCTCTAGTGAGACTCGTATGAATTTTGAACTGTAGATAGGTTTTCATTTCATTAACCCCCAAGAATCGTATTAGAGGGACCCAAGAGTCGTACGACATTTCGTCAGGTCCCTCATAACTCATATGATGATGGATACAGTGTCGTGCTACTATGCTTTGTCGTATGTGTTGAACTACAACTGATTTCAAATCTGATTGAAGAATCTATGATTACAAGATCACTGAGGACTTTCTGATTAGATATGTAATATGATTAAATTAGTATTACATTGTCATTGATGTCAACTAGTTTGACAACACTTATCTTGTAAGTTACTATACCGAGACATTTGAAGAAAGGTGAAAAAGAGATGAAGAATAGAGAAATCTACATGAGGAAAGATGTACATGATAGATGAGAATAAGGAACACATTGAGTAACTTGTTGATGAGTCTATGACTTGATGATATTGACTTTATTATGTTGCATTCATTTATGATGAAGTATAGAGCTGAAAGACACAAAGTAGTGTTGTTGGTAAATGAAGCATTTCTAGTATACACCAACGGAGTGTAGTGTATACCGATCATAGTATTAATCGATGCATTTCTTTGTTAACCAAGTGAAACAAAATGAATTAAATGATTAGTTTAGCTAATAAGATTGATGAGCTAGCAAGAGTATAACATCGAGGTAACAGATAATGTTTGTTACACAGATCGACACCTGACAAAATTCAAGGAAGATCTAACGGAGAAGATTGAAATGTGTTATTGACACAAGTACTGAGAAAGTTTGAAGCGGCAAAATCTATGAATGTGGTTAAATGGCAAAATTTGATGGTGGAGAAGAAAATGATTTACTCGCCTATATAAGAGAACATAATTTCTTTATGAAAAATGCTAGAAGAAGAAGCTGCAGGTATATCGCGTGAACAAGGTTTTCATGCATTTTGTTCATACTGGTTAGTAAGAACTGAGCTGCAAAACAATTATCGAGCTACAAAGAGCAATTACTGACAAACAGTAAGTTGATACAGTATTGAATCTGAAGTGAAATATTGATCAGAAGGATTTGTATGGACTAAATATTGATCTATAATCTGCAATTGAAGCTGTATTAAGATAGGTCATTTATTGTTACATATTTAACCATTGTATACAGTCAAAATCTCTTAACCGAGTGGACTTTGAAAGTCTTATGATGTATCATTCATAGAATGAACATTGTTATCTTGTCAACCCCATAGTGAATGCTGGTTGGACGATAACTTCTAGTCTAAAATCCTCTAACAAGGTCACACCTGACAGTGTGTTTATAAACCTTTAACAGGGTTGGGTCTTAACCAACCTCACTTCAGAAGAGTGAACAATTTTGGGTTGCCAGTCCCAGGTGGTTTTTCCCTTTAGAGGGTTTCCATGTTAAATCTCTTGTGTTATGTGTTGATTGTGATATTTGTTTGTTATCATTCTTTACATGTTACATGTTAGATTTGATCAATAAACTATTATAGTATTAGACTAGTAATTGGTAAAAGCACAAACAGTAAAAGTTTTATTATTTACCGACGAGCATAAATTGAAGAAATAGTTTTGAATTATACATTTTGTTTTGGGACACTGGATAACTAATTCACCCCCCTCTCAATTATTCTAACAATTGGTATCAGAGCGTTGGTTGCTTGGAACAAAGTTTTAAGGACTTAAGCATAAAGGTCTCAAGATGTATAAGAGGGAAGTACTGAAATTGAACAAAGAGAACTTCACAGTATGGCAAAGTAGAATGAAGCTGCACATATCTAGAATTGGGAACTCTACACTAGATCTGATGGAGAATGGCTAAATGCAACCACCCACTGGTCCCTTAACTCTTGATCAACTGAAGGACAAACATGAACACAATGTTACTATGATGGAACTTGTTGTTGCCTATACCGACGCTGAATTTGAAGATATCAAGACATGCACAACTGCCAAAGGAATGTGGGATAAATTAGCACAAATATACAGTGGAGATCTGAATGTCAAAAGAGCCCGAGCTGAAAGTCTGAGAGGCAGATTTGATGATATGAGAATGAAAGAAGGTGAGAACATTGTCCAATATTCAAATAGACTCAAAGAGGTGGTACATGCTATTAGAGAATCTAATGGATTAATTGATGATGAAATAGTGATAAGCAAGATTCTTAGAACTTTGCTACCAGTTTATGCAATCAAGATTTTTGCAATTCATGAAACAAGAGCTACATCCAACCTCACTCTTGACACTCTGATTGGTAAACTTACAACCTTTGAATTAAATAACTTTGATAATAGTGTTGTTCCTTCTGTTGAATCCGCTTTCATGTCTTCTTTGAAGATTGGAAAGTCTAGCAGTAATAGTAAAAATTGTGATAGTGATGACAATACCGATGATGAACTTGATGAGCTTGAAGCACTTATGGCCAGAAGATTACCCAAAGAAAAAGGAAGGTATAGAGGTAAGCTACCTTTAGCATGCTTTAATTGTAAAGAATTCGGTCACATCACTGCTATATGTCCTCAAAAGAAAGATGATGATAGATCTAAAGACTGATCTGAAGGAAGCTATGGGAGAAGATTCAACAGAGGCTACCGACACAACAACAGAGAAAACCGAGATGAAAAAGGAAAAAAGGTATGTTACATAGTCGAAGATATTGAAACTGAATCTGATTCTGATGATGATATAGAAGTTGTATTTGTTGCTATGAAAGATGACTTAGAAGAGGAAGAGAAACATGAAGAGACAACACTAATCTCTAAAGTAAGCAAAAATGATATATGGATCATAGATAGTGGCTGTACACATCATATGACCAGTTATGTAGAGAAGTTTGATCATCTTGTTGAATATAATGGAGGATCTATGAGAATGGGAAATGATACACCTTGTATGGTAAGAGGTAAAGGATCACTGATGATCAATGATAGACTACAATGTGAAAATGCATATTGGGTAGATGGACTGAACTATAATTTGTCAAGTGTCACTCAACTAAATAATTGAGGCCACCAACTAGCTTTTGAGAGCAAAAAAGTGAATATCTATGATGATGGAGGAAGACTTGTCGGAACTGGTACACAATCTAGAGGTAATCTATTCTATCTTGATATGGATCAGTCTTCTTGTTTTTTAATAAAGGATGAAGATGCTTGGTTGTGGCATAGAAGGTTATGCCATGTGAACTTTGACAACATGATCAAGATTAGTAGAAAGAAAAGAGTTAGAGGATTGCCTAACTTGACAAAACCTGATCATGCCATGTGCCATGAAGGTCAGAAAGGTAAGATGACTAAGTATAGTTTTAAAAGCAAAGACTATTCAAAAAAGAAGATGCTTGAGTTGGTTCATACCAACCTATGTGGTCCTATGAGAACTCAGAGCTATTCTAGTGATAGATATTTTATTCTTTTTATTGATGACTATACTAGACTGATGACTGTTATGTTCCTGAAAGAGAAATTTGAAGCCTTCAAAATGTTTAAGTGGTATAAAGCTAAAGTAGAGAAAGAAATTGGAAAGGAAATAAAATGTTTAAGATTTGATAGAGGAGGTGAATTTATCTTTGATGAGTTTACTAATTTTTGTAATGAGCATGGAATCAAAAGGTAGGTATTTGCACCAAGGACACCTCAGTAAAATGGCATTGCTGAAAGGAGGAACAAGTCTATAATTGACTGTGCTAGAACATTGATGATACAGAAGAATTCTGCTCAGACATATTGGAGGGAAGCTGTCAGTACAGCTGTGTATGTTCTTAACCGAGTACAATTGAAGAAGGACTCCAACCGAACACCTTATGAACTATGGTTTGGACACAAACCTACTGTAAGTTATTTTAGAATTTTTGGAAGTAAATGCTTTATTTCGAAAGATGAGAGAAATGACAAATTTGTTTCTAAAGGAGATGAAAGAATATTTCTGGGATATTCCACTACAAGTAAAGTATATAAATGTTTTAATAAGGCTACAAATAAGATAGTTGAAAGTACTAATGTTCATGTTGATGAGTTTGATAACAAGTACATAGAGGAAAGTACAAAGGAACCAGAAGACTATGGTAGATTCACTTACATTGAACATCCAGAGTATCTACCGACTCCACAAACTGTGACAACTGGTCATCAAGGAAACAATGCAACTGGTCAGTAGGGAAACAATGCAGGACAACAGGCAACACAAACTAAGGAACAAGATGGAGCTACCGAGCAAGGAAATGACCTTGAACAAGATGAGCAAGGAGAAATCAAGTTTTGGCTAGTTTTGTCAGAAGACATCATCTTGAAACACAAATCATTGGAGACAGACATACTGGAATGCAAACTAGAAGCAAAACAAGACAAGGTACATGTTTAATTTGTGAATTTGAACCTAAAACTGTGAAAGTTGCATTATAGAATGAAGAATGGGTTAATGCAATGAAGGAGGAAATAGAGAAAATGGAGAAGAACAAAACTTGGTCCTTAGTACCCAAACCAAAAGATAAAAATGTTATCAATACTAAGTGGATATATAGGAATAAAATGAATGAAAATGGTGAAGTCACAAGAAATAAAGCTAGATTGGTATGCAAGGGATATGCACAGGAAGAAGGCATTGACTATGGTGAAACATTTGCACCTGTTGCTATATTAGAAGGAGTTAGAATGCTACTTACATATGCTGCACATAAGAAATTCAAAGTCTATCAAATGGATGTGAAGTCAACATTTTTAAATGGTACACTTGAAGAAGAGGTCTACATTGAACAACCTAAAGGATTTGTTGATCCTGACAATAAAGACATGCTATGTAGACTACATAAAGCTTTATATAGATTGAAGCAAGCACTGAGACCATGGTATGAAAGACTGCATACTTACTTGTTAAGTATTGGATTTGTTAGAACAAGTGAAAACAACAATCTATATGTGAAAGGTGATACTGATGATACTATTATCATTGCTGAAATATTTGTTGATGATATTATCTTTGGAGGCTCAGATCTTGTCTACAAGGCATTTGCTGATGAAATGCAAAAGGAATTTGAAATGTCTATGTTCAGAGAGATTAAGTTCTTTCTTGGACTACAAGTGATTCAACAGAGTGATGGAATATTCATCACACAATCTAAATACATAAAGGAAGTACTGAAGACATTTGGCATGGAAGATGCTAAACCTATGGGAACACCGATGGCTACTAGATGCAAATTGACAAAGGAGGATGAAACTACAGAGATAATCCAGACACTTTAACGATCCATGATTGGTAAATTAATGTACGCAGTTCATAGTAGACTAGATATAGCACATGCTGTGGGAATTGTTGCAAGATTTTCTGCTAATCCTAGAGAATCACACATGATAGCTACAAAAAGAATCTTAAGATACTTGAAGAAAACAAAGAATTATGGATTATGGTATCCTAAGGAAGGGAAGTTTGAACTAAAAGTTTACACCGATGCTGATTGGGCTCGAAATGTGGATGATAGAAAAAGCACCATCGAAGGAGCATTTTTCTTTGGTGAAAGACTTGTAACTTAGACAAGTAAAAAGAAATCTTGTATTTCTCAATCTATAGCTGAATCAAAAAATGTTGCTACTGCTACTAACTGTTCAAATATTGCATATATCAAACAAGTGTTGGAAGGAATGAATGAGGTAATCACTGACCCAGTGATTATATATTGTGATAACACTAGTGCTATTAATATTTCAAAGAATCCTGTGATGCACTCTAAGACAAAGCATATATCTATTAAGTATCATTACTTAAGAGAACAAGTGCAAGAGAAGCAAGTGAAGTTAGAATTTGTTACATCAAAAGAACAACTTGCGGATATTTTTACAAAACCCCTACCGAAGGACACATTTGAATACTTAAGGACTAGACTTGGGGTCCATCCCCTATCTATCAGTCACTAAGGTGATCTGGTTGTTGCATTAGCTTACTTGTATCAAAAGATCATTCATGTTGATGTAGCATAGTTCACACTTTGAATCATGTTCAAGGTTGTGATTAAGTTTGAGAACTAGAACCGATTGGAATATAAGTATTCAGAGATACAAAGGAAGACATAATTGTTTGTTTATTTATTTCTTTGGCATTGTTGTCAAAGGGAGAGATAAAGAATATGAAAAGGAACAAGCACCAATGATAATTATCTAAGGGAGAGACAATCTGAATGAGACAGAGTATTGAAGATCAGTTACAGAGAATAGAAGCAAGAATAGGAGAACTGAAAAGATCACAACTACAGAATGGTAAAGTTGTATTATCTAATGCTAGTTTAGTAACGTAGTGATTAAACATATTAAGTCTATTCGACTTACAACATTTTGTTCACTAAGCTGTAGAATATATGTTTGGTATGTGTATGGTACATTTCATATTACTTGAGTTGCCATCAATGCCAAAGGGAGAGATTGTTGAACTACAACTAATTTGGAATCTGATTGAAGAATCTGTGATTACAAGATCACTGAGGACTTGTTGATTAGATATGTAATATGATTAAATCAGTATTATGTTGTCATTGATGTCAACTAGTTTGACAACACTTATCTTGTAAGTTACTATACTGAGACATCTGAAGAAAGGTGAAAAAGAGATGAAGAACAGAGAAATCTACATGAGGAAAGATGTACATGACAGATGAGGATAAGGAACACATTGAGTAACTTGTTGATGAGTCTATGACTTGATGATATTGACTCTATTATGTTGCATTCATCTATGATGAAGTATAGTGCTGAAAGGCACAAAGCAGTGTTGTCGGTAAATGAAGCATTTCTAGTATACACCAACGGAGTGTAGTGTGTACCGATCGTAGTATTAACCAAGTAGTGTTCATTGATGCATTTCTTTGTTAACCGAGTGAAACAAAATGAATTAAATGATTAGTTTAGCTGATAAGATTGATGAGCTGGCAAGAGTATAAAATCGAGGTAACAGATAATGTTTGTTACATAGATTGACGACTGACAAAATTTAGGGAAGATCTAACGGAGAAGATTGAAACGTGTTATTGACACAAGTACCGAGAAAGTTTGAAGTGACAAAATCTATGAATGTGGTTAAATGAAAAAATCTGATGGTGGAGAAGAAAATGATTTACTTGCCTATATAAGAGAACATAATTTCTTTATGAAAAATGTCCGAAGAAGAAGAAGCTGCAAGAATATCGCGTGAACAAGGTTTTCATGCATTCTGATCATACTGGTTAGTAAGAACTGAGCTGCAGAACAATTACCGAGCTACAGAGAGTAATTACTGACGGACAATAAGTTGATACAGTATTGAATCTGAAGTGAAATATTGATCAGAAGGATTTGTATGGACTAAATATTGATCTGTAATCTATAATTGAAGTTGTATTAAGACAGGTCATTTACTATTACATATTTAACCATTGTATACAGTCAAAATCTCTTAATCGAGTGGACTTTGAAAGTATTATGATGTATCATTCATAGAATGAACATTGTTATCCTGTCAACCCCATAGTGAATTTTGGTTGGACGATAAATTCTAGTCTAAAATCCTCTAACAAGGTCACACCTGACAGTGTGTTTGTAAACCTTTAACAAGGTTGGGTCTTAACCGACCTCACTTCAGAAGAGTGAACAATTTGGGGTTACCGGTCCCAGGTGGTTTTTACCTTCACAGGGTTTCCATGTTAAATCTCTTGTGTTATGTGTTGATTGTGATATTTGTTTGTTATCATTCTTTACATGTTACATGTTAGATTTGATCGGTAAACTATTATAGTATTAGACTGGTAATCGGTAAAAGCACAGATAGTAAAATTTTTATTGTTTACCGGCGAGCAAAAATTGAAGAAATAGTTTTGAATTATACATTTTGTTTTGGGACACTAGAAAACTGATTCACCCCCCTCTCAGTTATTCTAATAGTATGGTCTAATGTAGAAACTCGTACAACTTTCCATGCTAGTTTGAAGTGTCGTATGAAAAACAACAATCCAAAAATGTATTGTTTGGTCCAAATTTTGAATTTTTTGATTCTGTAGCCTGATTGCTAACCCTTTAACCTACCTTTTAAAATATTGAATTGTCCGATTGCTACACTTGTAACCTGTTCTATAACCAAATTACTGATGGGGTGCCCTATTTTTATGTTGTGTAGGTCATATATCCAAATGTTCATGTACGCATTTCACACCCAGCCACTCAAAGACTATGTGTGTCACTACCTGAGTTGATGAGGGTACACCTTGCATCCTGTGGCTTTGAATATCTCATACATTTACCCAAGATTAGGGTAAATCATAGAATTTTGACTGCTTTGATAGAGTGATTTCATTCAGAGATGCAGACCTTCCATTTACCAACGGGGGAGATTACTATGACCCCAGAGGATGTGTATCGTATACTGCACATTCCATTCCATGCAGGACGACGTCTAGAGTATGTGAGTTTGAGGAACTCAGGTCTATTAGCATTCAGATGTCTCTTTGGAGATGATACCTAGATGACTACCTCTATTTCTTGGGAGACCTTAGTACAATGTTATGGATAGACGCACCAGCTAGAGTGTATTATTATCATGATGATAGGAGGGATTATCATGTCTGACCATTAGCAAAATGGTTTATTGATGGGTTGGGCCCCAATGGTTGCACGTCTGATGGTGACTCCCTCTGAGTTGGCTTGGGGTCAGTGTCTATTGGCACATATGTTCTCTAAGATGCACGAGGTAGTGTATCAGGAGAGCAAGTCTTTTGTAGCTGGAGCTTTAGTATTATAGATCTTGGCATGGGAGCATATCCCAGTTTTGAGACCAGTATGTACCTCACAGAGGCAGCCACATGAGCCTGTGATATATATATATATATATATATATATATATATATATGTTGGATATGTCATATAGGGGCGGATGGGCCATGTAGAGTATTGGAGGTGATGCCTTGATGATATGAATTTTGTTTGATGGAGGCCCTATGTGGGTATGGAGCCTTGGCCTACTGCATGAGACCAATTTAGTTTTCTTCTTTCAGAGCCATGTATTGATCGGGAGGTCACCCTCCACTTTAGAGAGATTCATTATCACCAGGGTGTGGCGGCAGTATGGATGAGTGCAGGATGCACCAGAGGATTATGCTACCTATGCTCGAATAGCTCATGAGCTTGGACTTAGATGGACCACAAGGCTCTCTTACACTTTGTGTTCACAGGAGTACATTGGCATCATTGGTAGAGATTGGGAGTATAGACTAGAGGTACTTGATGTTGGAGTTATAGATGGATTCGTTGCCTGGCTTGTTGACCATCCTATCCATAGATTCTCAAATCCTATAGAGTTGATACCATCCATGGAGGAGGCTATGGATGTTACCAGAGCACCGATGAGATAGGGTCCTAGACCCACATAGGTTCCTATTGTGCATCCCACACCTCTAAGACCTAGAGCGATGGCTCCGCCACAAAGACCAGTTGGATAGATGAGGCCCCCTTGTCCCACTACTTCTACAGCAGGTAGAGCCATAGGTGCAAAGAGACAGACTAGGGGAGAGGGTCGTACTTTAGGTGGTGTTGGTATAGTTGATGAGGTACTAGTAGCTGAGCATGTTGTAGGTGGTGATGGCCCCGATCCATTATAAGATGACATAGGTTTTGATTTAGGTGCCGAGGTCAGACACCGTAAGGCGCAGAGAGCAGAGACCACTAAGCAGGTTTCCCTAGATACTAAGATGCCAACAGCCGATGCTGATCCTACTATTCCTCTTAGTCCATAGGTGACTATCAGATGGCTCAGATTACAGGTCAGGGACCTGAAGGTTCACAGTGCTCGGTGGGAGGAGAGACATTTACAGGAAAATAGATAGCGCACTGAGCTTCATACAAAGGTGTAGAGATTATAGGCAGAGGTGATTCATCAGACCTCATGGGTGGCCTATTATGTGTCCACATATTATACAATTGTCCCTGCTACGCAGAGAGTTCCTATGTACTCCTAGTACATGATGGCATTAGAGGGAGTGAGAGCACCTAGAGCAGAGGTAGTACCAAAGACACCACCACCTCCTCCACCAGATGCAGAGGAGCAAGCTGATAGCTGATATTCTGATATTCTATTGTTTTGATTGATATTGATACTGATACTATTCTGATTACTGATAGCTAATTGAGCCCATTCTTTTTTATATTGTGCCAGTAGTGAACCCCTGATTATTTTGAGTTTTATGATATATGAGATCAAGATTTTGGTTGTGACTTCATTTGTACTTGTCATATTTTTGAGTTATGATGATATCATGTGATGCTTATGCTATGAGTAGTGTAGAATGTATGTATGGATATATGCAATGCAATGCTTTCTTTCATTTGTATGGATGTAATGTAAATGTGTTTTGATTATGAAAACATGTATGTATGATTTATGCTTATGCACATGGATGTAGTGTAATGCAAAAAATGGTTATGATGTGAAATGTAAATGCAATGATACACATGATATGTTTTTTAGGAATTGATGAAGACAAGTACTCAATCTTATGTCAAAAGGATGTTTAACCTAGGAGGATAACTACTTGCGATTCGATGAAGAGACCTTCGAGTTAGGTTTCAACTCTTGTTAGATTTGAAGAGGTGATAGAAGAATCATTTAAGCATTGAAGTTTATGTATCCATTTGTGAGATCATGCAAACATGCAAAATGAAAAGAAACATGTAAAGTAAAATGCAACCTAAGACCTAGAACCTAGTCACTAATCATGTGTTGGTCGATTTCATCATTAAATTTTTAGGTAACCGGATAAATCAATACAATGCCCACTAGTTATGAAACTATAGACATATGAATATTGATTTGTATGCATGGGAATCAATACAACACCCACCGGTTAGGCAACCATGGACATATGAATATTGATTTTGTTTTCAGAATGTCAGATTAGATATAAGCACCAAGGTATAAGCACCAGGATGACTTGAATATCATGTCCATTTTGATATAGCAATTTGTATAAGCATCAAAACATAAATGTCATGATGGCCAGAATACACCTTACGTAACAAACACATCAAACAGTCAAGAGATCATTCTAAATCCAATGTGAATTACCCGTAGTGACCCTTTATCGTTCACATCCTTAGGTAAGATCACATTTCACAATAGGAGAAAGAACTCACTCAAAAAAGACAATAGTTAGATCAAGCTTCCTTCAATTTTCTGGGTATCAATGGTCAAGGTATGCATGGCCATCCAATTCGAGATAGAGGCTCTTACAGTCGGACACCATATCAATCCAGAATTTTCAAAGTTGTTAGATTTTCACATACAAGCAGAAGACAAAGAAAAGATTATGCCCCCAGTCATCACTCTCTAAATCCTATAAAGGACATCATCAAAGAGCTCGAAGGGACACAATATGAAAAAATCTCAATGCAAATCAGTAAGCATACAAGGAGATAAAAGCATGTAAAAGCATAGATTGTTTTCATTTTGTTTTGATTGCATTGTTGTAGATGCAAAATCCTTTCTGGAGAGGAGATAGATTGACTGACTCAGATGAAACTTCAAAGGACTCTGACTGGATATGATATGTCTAAGATACACTAGAGACAATAGGATATGACATTGATTTCCCCAAGTGTTAAGCATTGATAGGATACAGACGCTTAAGCTGATTGGTGTACAGACCAACTTTATTAAAAATAGGAAACGCAAAAACAAACCAGGAGATATGTACAAACTAAAGCAAGACTAAAAGTTGGGAAAGACCAAGATTGTGCTGATAGATGGATCATTTTGAACAAGTGGCACCCGTTTGCCGAGTTTTCACCATCTTGGCAGAGATTCTATTTTTGCTACCAAGGCGCCTATTTCCAGGTTTTCACCAAGGCACTTTTTCTTTTTTCTTTTTTTCTTTTTTTTTTTCATTTTTTCAATTTTTTTTGTACTTTTGATATATTTTACTTTTTTTGTGAATCATCAAGGCACCCGTTGCTAGGTTTTCACCAAGATGTTCATTTTTTCAAGACTTTTTCAAATTTTAAAGATTTTTTCAGGACATTTTACAATACATTGAATGCCTTAGGCATAGAATTTATTCAGATGGAGAACATTGATTGGTTCTCAGAGCTGTTCTCCTTCAGTCGTTGAGAGTTGATAGGTACCAAAACCAAAAGTAGCAATGATAACAAAGGGACCCAGCCAGTTGGGTTCAAACTTCCCCTTGTGCTCTCTATGTGATTGATTTTTAGGATTCTCTCTAAAGACTAGATCACCAACCTAAAATTCTCTGTGTCTGACTTTCTTGTTGTAACCTCTAGACATTCTCTTTGATATTCTCTGAGATGATCATACGCTGCTTTTCTGCACTCATCTAGTAGTTCAAGTTCTTGCAACCTAGACACTCTGTAGTCATCATCAGTTACTAGATCATGCATTCTGATTCTTAGTGATGGGATTTCAACCTCAATAGGTAGTACTGCTTCAGACCCATAAACTAAAGTGAAAGGTGTAGCCCCAGTAGGCATTTTGATACTTGTTCTGTAGGCCCAAAGAGCTAGATTGATCATGAGATGCCAGTCTCTTCCTATTTTATTAACTGTACAGTGCAATATTTTCAATAGATTCTTATTAGAAGCCTCTGCTTGTCCATTCCCTTGAGGATAGTAGATAGATGACCAATGTTGTGTAATCTTAAATTTAGCACATAAATCATCTAGATATTTGTTCTTGAATTGTCTACCATTATCTGTGATTATGGAATGAGGTATCCCATATCTACATATGATATAGTTCAAGATGAACATAGATATTTTTTTTCTAGTTGCTTGAGTCAAAGGGACCGCTTCTACCCATTTTGTAAAATAATCTGTGGCTATGATTATATGGGTATGTCCATTAGAAGAATGAGGATGTATAGATCCTATAAGATCAAATGCCCATTGGTGAAAAAGATATTGTGTAGTAAAGGGAATTAGATCTCTCCCTGGAGCATGAATTAAGTTGCCATGCACTTGGCACTTTTGACAGTTCTTAGCAAACTTGATAGCCTCTTTCTCCATTTCAGGCCAATAGTACCCAACCCTAATAAGTTTTTGAGCTAGTGTTAAACCGTTAGAATGTGACCCACAAATATCATCATGGACTTCCTCTAACGCACGTTGAGACTCTTCCCATTGTAAACATCTAAGGAGCATACCATCTAGACCTTGTTTGTAAAGATCATGACCAATGATGACATACCGGGAGGCATTACAAATAAGGTATCACTTTTCATGGTGGTTGAAGGTATCGGGATTGATTTGGTCTTTGAGATAGGAGAATAGGTTTTTATATCTGGATGAATCATGACCTACAATAGTGCAAATCATGTGGGTTTTAGGGGAGTCATATGCAAGATAAGATAGTGCTTCGACTAGGAACTTGTAGCATAGCTCATGTTCAGGCTTCTATAATAAAGTAGATAATGTTTCCATTGCATCGACAAACTTATTCTCTATTCTAGGTATTTGTTCAAATGTGATAGATATGAAATACTTCTTTAGATCATCTACCATGATTTTGTATGGAATAAGCTTTTCATCTTTAGTCTACTACACATCATTGACTTGATGGACAACAAGTTGAGAGTCTCCATGAATGTGTATCTCTGTCACTGTCCACTCAATTGCTAGTTTCATGCCATTAAGAAGGGCTTCATATTTTGCAATATTGTTTGTGCAAGGGAACTTTAATCTGAATGCTTTAGGTATGGATTATCCTTGAGGAGTTATAAATAATATGTCTGCTCATAATCCATTCTATGTATAGGAGCCATTAAAGAATAACTGCCATTCTCTAGAAGAAAGAGTCATGATAGAGGAATCTGGAAATTCCATTTGCATTGGTGTATCATCAATCATAGGTGCATCTGCTAATTGATCAGCAATAACCTATCATTTTATAGTTTTTCTTTCAACATATTCAATGTCAAATTCACTTAAGAGCATGACCCATTTAGGTAATCTACCCATGAGGGCAGCTTTGCTTAGTAGGTACTTTAGTGGATCAATCTTAGCTACCAAATGTGTGGTATGCGCCAACATGTAATGTCTTAGTTTTTGTGATGCAAATATCATAGCTAGACAAGCTTTCTCAATCATAGAATAATTCTTTTCATATTCCACCAATGTTCTACTGATATAGTATATAGCTCTTTCCTTTTTGTTCTCATCATGTTGTGTAAGCAATTCCCCCAGTGATGTATCTGTAGTGGAGACATATAAGATCAAAGGCTTCCCTTGAATGGGAGGCATCAAGATAGGAGGATTTGATAGATACTTCTTGATATGCTTAATGTTGTTCTCACATTCTTCATTCCATGCAAATGTCACACTTTTACGTAATGTCTTTGTAAAAGGTTGTGATATGTCTGCTAGCTGAGATATGAAGGGTCTAATGGATTGAACTCTACCTTGCAATGTCCTCATTTGACTGATGTTCTTGGGAGGTTGCATCTCCATTATAGCCTTTACTTTAGCTGGATCAACTTCAATGCCTTTCTTTGAGACTATGTATCCTAAGAGCTTTCCAGAAGTGACAGCAAAAGCACACTTCTTAGGATTTAGTCTGAGACTAAATTTTTCCATTCTGTCTAGTATCTTGCTTAAGTCATTTAGATGTTCAGCTCTAATCATAGATTTTTCTAAAGTATCATCAACATAATCCTCCATAGTCGTATGCATCATGTCATGAAAAATAGATGTCATGGCTCTTTGATATGTAGCACCAGCATTCTTAAGCCCAAATGGCATGACATTCCAATAGAAGGTACCCCATGCACATGTAAAAGAAGTTTTCTCTTGATCATCTAGAGAAATTTTTATTTGATTATATCCAAAAAAACCATCCATTAAAGAATACATCTCAAAACCCGCAGTCATGTCCACTATCATATCAATGTTAGGTAATGGAAAATCATCCTTAGGGCATGCTTTGTTTACATCTCTAAAGTCTGTGCAAACTCAGATTGATTTATCTGGTTTTGAAATAGGTACAATATTAGAGATCCATTCTGCATAATCAATAACTCAGATGAATCCGGCTTTTAGTAGTTTCTCTAATTCAGATTTTACCAAGAGTGCAACATGAGGATGCATCTTTCTTAATTTTTGCTTAACAGGTTTTACTCCAGGAGCTATAGATAAATGGTGCATTATAAGATCAGGATCCAACCCTGGCATATCTAAATATTTCCATGCAAAGTTGATCTTCTTCTTTGTTAGGAATATAGTAAATTTTTGCTTCTCTTCTTCTGATAAAGATTGTGCTACATGGATCAATTATGGTTCCTCTACTGTTCCCAAGTTGATAGATTGAGTGGGCTCAATTAGAACTGGTGATCTATCCTATAAATGACTCGGAAGGACATCAAATATGTCATCCTTAGGCACCTCAGAGAGGTTTTCACCTTCAGATACGTCTTTTATTTTTACTTTTGTAGGTTCTGAGACTGCCACAAAGTGGTTTTCACCTTCAGAACTCTTTTTCTTTTTATTCTTATTCTTATTTTTTTGACTAAGATACTTGATGTCTGACTCCATCATGCTAATGCTCGGTTCACTAATGGAAGTCCTCATAGGCTCAACTACATTGAGGTAGCAAGCAAGGGCATAGTCATTCAGGAAGGTATAAATACCATGGCTCAGATTTGTGGAGGTTTGATCAAGAAGTTCAGGATGTTGGATAGTCAAAGTGGTGAAAGATTGGGAAAGAGTGTTTACGGATATGGATCTGTCATCATCGGTCCTAACCCAACATTTGAGTTCAAAGGTGATATTACAACTTAAGACCTTCAATTTGTGAATAGGCTGAATGTCATTGTGATAGTCGACTTCATCCATCGGTGGATCAGACTCGATAAGTTCATCATTTATCTCTAGACTTACATTGGATTTAGGTGCATATTGGTGAACAACATCAACATGTTTCTCTGTAATAAGCTCATCTTCTTCTGGAATGGCTCCCCATTCACAGTCATTAGATTCTTCATCTATGCCTCTAGGAAATTTAAGAACA
Organism: Chamaecyparis obtusa; assembly: GCA_027943335.1. Taxonomy (NCBI): domain Eukaryota; kingdom Viridiplantae; phylum Streptophyta; class Pinopsida; order Cupressales; family Cupressaceae; genus Chamaecyparis; species Chamaecyparis obtusa. The sequence goes on along the minus strand of BSBK01001224.1, from coordinate 1,309,580 downwards.
TGAGTAAAGTCAGGATGAATACCCCAAGAAGGGTTACCCTCAGATTCTGATTTGAATTCATACTCATGAGAATCTATCTCAGAATAACTACCACCTTCCTCTTTTTCTATTTGATTATCTTTGAGATCAGCTAGTTCTTGTTGTACAACTATTTTCTTGCTTTATAGTAGGTTCTTGTGTTTCTACTACATTAATTCTTTTGATTGGATCATCTTCAGCTTCAAGGAGGTCTTTTATTTCTTTAGGCAAACGCTCATAAGGAATGAACTCATCAGTGGTGTCTGAATCATCACTATCAAGTTGTTCAGTTATTTCCCCCTTTAGTTGATTTTCTATGGAAGGCTCAATTTGTTCTAGAACATGTGGCAAGTTCTTGCTAAGATAGAAAGGCTTCTTCATGTATCCTAGAACTGTTGTATTCTTTTTGGCTCGACCACAATGTTCAAGAGGTGATAGAAGACCCTTACCATGGATTCCTAGAGGTCCTTTTCCCACATATCCCATTTTAGCTATCAATTTATCCCCTGGGCCATATGACTTAGAAGGAACCTTTGATACTTTAGAGTCACTAGCTTGAACAACTTGGGATTCAAGTTCATCTTTGTAGAGCCATGCAAGCACAACTTCATCTTCTTCAAATTCTTGCTTAGGTACTTTCTCTGCAACAAATTTTCATGTATATGCCTCAAGAGGTTCCTTAGATTCTAGTTTGAACTATTTTAAAGCTTTCCCATAAGACTTAGGTGAGATAGGGAGAGATGTCAAAGACAAGACTGGCTCTATAGTATATTCTCCCATACCATTTTCTTTGATATTGACCTCTTTTGCAATATCTTCCATTTTAGATGTGGATGTTTCTTTTGTTGACTTAATGGAAGATTCTATGTTATTAGGCACAAGTTTATCCACACTTTCCTTCAATGTATTGCAAGCGGTGGATATGTCCACTAGAATAGTGACCTTTGATCCTTCATAAGGAAATTTCAAACATTGGTGGAATGTAGAAGGAATAGCTTTCATTTCATGTATCCATGGTCTTCCTAGAAGAATGTTGTAAGCCAAAGGTAGATCAAGAACTTGACATATAGTATCCCTGATAACCGGACCTGCTCTGATAGGTAAGATAATGGTGCCTTTAGAAGATGTTTCTTGTTCATCATAGGCTTTTATAGTTATTTTCTTTCTAGGATCAATAGCCAATTCTGAAAATCCCAATTGTGTGATCAAGCTGTAAGAACAAATGCTTAGGCCAGCACCCCCATCTATCAACACACGTTTGACTCTGTGGTTCTAGATCAAGACTTCTATATGCAAGGGCTGGTTATGCGGGTGACTCAAGGAGTTGTCATCTTCTTCTGAAAAGGAGATATTGTGGAGATGTAATATGTCCAACCATAGTCTAGAACCTGTCTAAATCAATGTCGTCAGGAACATTGGATCCAAGCAAAGCTTTGTTTAGAATAGCTCTATGAGCTGGAGATATTCAAAGCAACTCAAACATGGAGATTTTTGCATTAGTGTGTTGGAGTTATTGAACAATGCTATAAGATGTTGACCTCGTATCTTTAGGATTGGAAGATTTAGAAGCAGCCTTCTATTTGGAAGTGCAAGAAAGATTGAAGGGCATCTTAGGGACATTTGATGAATCGGGGATTTGTCCTTTCAGATGTGCTTGAGCTTGTGATCAAGTAACTGCATTAGTTGAAGGATGATCTCTATTTCTTCACACAATTGTGATGACATTGCAATGCTCAGATAGGCTTGGTTCAACCATATTGATAACAGTATTATTTCCAGGATAGGCATAATTGACCTTAGCACCCACATTAGGTTGAGAAGACGAATCTCCTTGGCTATGTTTCAAAAATGGTTCAGTGAATGCTATGTGATCATTATTACTTTTATGATTATCAATCGTGATTTCTCCATTATCAATCTTGTCTTGAATGGTATGCTTCAAGTGCAAGCAGTTATTAGTTTTGTGACCTTTACCCCGATGGAAATCACATAATTCATTCTCTCTCCACCATTTTGGCTTAGGGTCAGGATCGGATTGTCAGATCTCAGGAAAAGAGATGATGTTATTAGCCAGCAAAGTCCTCATAGCTAATTCCAAAGATTCTCCAAGAGGAGTGAACTTTCATTTATTATCAGTGGACTAAGATTTGTATTATGACTTCTTTTGAGATGATTCGGGTACCTTTTGTTCTGAAGCTTTGATGACTTGGGTACCAATAGTTAGATTGAAAGCAAGTGCCTTAGATGGGGCATGGAGGTTATCAACAATGCCATCTATGATGACACCCTTATTCTTGTTCCAATTTTTGTTCTTGTCTTTAGAACTAGATTCATACTTGTCCTTTTGAAGTGTGACGTCTCCTTTTTTTACAAGTACTTTTTCAATTTTGATTGCATTGTCTACCATCTTATCAAAAGATGTATGATTTTGCATTTGTAAAGGGTAGTTGATTTCTAGAACAAGATTGTTGATGAAGATTTCTAGCTTCTCAGTTTCTGGAATAGGCCTAGCATATAGAGAGAATTTCTTTCTCCATCTTTTGAGAAATGTCAGGAATGGTTCTCCTGGATATTGTTTGAGATTGCATATGTCGATCATGGTGACTGGATGTTGTATGTTTTAGGAGTAATGTTGATAGAACAATTTGATCAACTCCTCAAAGGTTTTGATTATAGGAGGCATCCTAGAGAACCAATGAATGGTTGACCCTCCCAAAGATCGGGGGAAAAGATACATCAGATAGGTCGGTTCGTGCATGAACTCCATAGATTGAGTACAAAATTCTCTGACATGATCTTGAGGATCAGAGTTTCCATCATACTTATCATATTTCAACATTTCTACCCTATTAGGGAATGGTGGCATATACAAGTCTTTATCAAATGGAAAAGGACATAGGGCCTCCATGGAGAACTCCTTAGGTTCCTTTTCTTTTTCCATTTTGTTAAGTTTGACTTGCATGGCATGCATTTGTTTCATCATAGCCGTAATAGGAGTTTCTTCCTCATGTGTAATGATATCTTCCACATTAAAGTTTTGAGGAAGTTTAGCTCCTTGATGAGCTAACTCTAGAAAGTATGTTTCTCTATCTTCTTTCAAGAAATGCCTAATCATTTTCTTGAATTCATCATCATTTTGATACTGAGCAATTTCTTCAGGTGTGGGTTCCTGATCTGCACCATGTTGAGATTGAGCTCTTTGAGAGCCATGGTTTGTCCCTACTTGAGACATGGTAGGATTTTTAAGACTCCCTAGGATAGATCGAGGAGTTTGTTGATTACCTCCATGAGTTGATGGTGGAGGTATGTAACCAGTTTTTAATCAAAAGTTGCCAAGACCATCATCTTCGTAAAGACCAGAATTTTAGAGTTGTTCAAGAGTTGGACCCTGGATATGAGTCAAAGGTAAGGTATGAGATGTTTCCCCTGATTTCTTGTGTGAGGAAGCTCTAGTTTCCACCATTAACCTTGGGCGAAGCAAAAGAATAAGATGGAGACAACAGAAGAATGAATTGATTCAAGAAGATTAGATGACGCAACCTTATCGAGGTTTGATTGATTGAAGCTTAGATTGGACTTAGATGAAGGATAATGTGCCCTGGATGTATGGGTAGATGCCCAAAAGATAGCAGACATGAGTTCACAACACTTAGCTGTTTTGAAGATTGATTGAAGATTGATAGTTATGACAAGGTTTTGACACAAGATGAAAAAGACTCAAATCAATTAAATAGAAGGCTGAATCAGATTCAAAAGGCCACTTTAGGAAAATGATTGGATTCTCAGTAGTTGCTGCTCTCTTCCTGACACAGTGATTTTCTTAACAAACTCTGGAAATAGGCTGTAAAAGCTGGGTCTCTGACAGTTTTTAACACTTTCTGACAATTTTTTAGACTTTTCTCAAATGACTTTCTACAGGCTCATACGACAATGGGTAGGCTATGAAATGACAATTGACAAGCTCATACAATAGTTGCAAAACTCACACAACAATTGATAGCAGGATTTTTTACTTTTGTTATTGATTGGTGGCAAAACTCGTATGACACTATACAAGATATCATATGACAATCTGGGGGTTCTGAAATGACACTTGCCAAAACTCGTACAAATTTCTGACTTTATGAGATGACTTTTGACTCTAGAAAGGTGTTTGACATCAGATTTTGTAATTTTTAGGTTTTCAATTTCGAATTGTTCACAAAATTATTTGTCCAGATTTGAAGATTGTACTAGATTGATTCATTCTTAGTAACTAGATAGATAAATAGGCACGCAAAATAGCAAGCAAGTGATTTCAAGCACATCTGAAAATAATGAACAGTGGACAAAGCAACCCTGCACATAAACAACTAAGTGACTGAATGTGCTAATCCCTAGGAGTGCTAATAGTGTATGTTCCAAAAAGTTTTGCAATAACACATATTCCTACAAAATGAAAATTTGGCCTCACTAGGGTTTGTAGTAATGGTCTAACTCTACAACTTTTATGATCTTAATAGGGTGACCTCCAATCCAGGCGCACCGGGGTTTTGACACAGTCTAAGAAATTAATCAATGAGGAGCTGCTAGGGAGATCTTACAGCCCAACAAGAGACCACACCTGTGAAGATTTCCTCCACAAGGACATTTATATAGCAGTTGCTACTACCACAGCGAAAATGGCTATTACCGCTTGAGGTTTCGTCAACGTGGTTGACCCAATTAAGGGGATGTCCACTAAGATTAACCCTCTCTAAAGGTGACTCACAAAAGATACCACATGGAAACTAGTTCCAGATTCAAGGATCTGAGTTTCTGATACTACCCAAAAGGGAGTAGAGCATAGTCCTCTAGCCTTTTCACTTTTAACCAAAACAAAGCAGACAGATTAATCTGACATGCTAAGACCAAGATTATCTCACAAAGATCTATGATGTCAACCACTTATGATCTATCAACCTCTCCGAAAAGAGAATGTATCAATCAGAAGTTGAAGACGCACAAATCTAGTAGAACGTGAGACGCCCTCAGTAACCTCCCTACCTACAAGGGTTCCTTCATTGATAAGAGTTTCGTTGGAAACCCACTCTCTCAAGAACCACAAATAGTGTTCATAGGGCCTATTTACTATGTGTAACAAATATGTTGAAAAGCAAATCTATGTTCATTTTTATAGCCCAAAATGAAATCTGTGATATGAAAGCAATAAAAGATCACACAAGCCAGACAGGTGAGATGTTCATTTTAGTCCTAATCAAAATGTTATTAACTAAGAAGATTACCTGAATTCCTTGCAACATGCTTAGTAGATTTTACCTATTTTTAGCAACTCTCACGCTTTCCCAATCAAAATCAGTAGAAATCAATCAAAAACAACAAATTTCAATTGTTAATGTTATCTGTCAGTCCAAATCTGGAAATCAAATCTGGAAAACCGGCTGAAAAATTGAAATGACAATTGAAACCTGGCACTAAAACTCGTACGATAGTGGGTCACCTCTCAAACGATAGTCTAGAAACTCGTACAAAAATGGGTATCAAATCATATGACAACAGAGCTTCCAAAAGACACTGTGTTTCTAATGGTACGATCCTTGATCAAATCAACTGTCGTACAACAATGGGTATCTCCTGGTATGAGTTTCTGACAAAACTCGTACGAAAATTATACGAACAGAAATTAAAAATTGCAGCTTGGAACAGAAAATGACAAGAAGATGATAGAAATTGATAGAAATTGAATGGAAACCCATTTCAGGGCCCCACGGTGGGTGCCAAAAATGTGTGTGTGAATTTTGTACCTAGCTATACACACAACACTTCAGTAAAACATTAGAGGTTAGCTAAAATCAAAATCGTGCAATGAAATGGAAACTAAACTAACCAGGTGATTTACTGCCTTCTAGTAGATGCGAGTATGTATTCTCAGATTGGACCAAGATCAGTGACCTTGACGACACCTAAATGAAGGATTTGAATACAAAATCTAGATATGGAATGTATGCAAATTAATCTATATTTTTGGTTTTTCTATGAAATTTATGATGATAGAAAATTGATATGAATTTAATCTATATGAAAAACTGATATGCAAATTAAGCTAACAATGATATGAATATGAAACTAAAATGGATTGAAAACAAGATTGATCTCACAAAAGTTGTTGATTCACAAGAAGCTTCAATTCTTCAGATGTCAATTCGCCAGTGTGATTTTGCAAATCTGTGGATTGATTTTGGCAGAGTAAGTATGCAAACTTGTGAGATGAATTATGAAGAGCTAAGCCTTGATTTTATAGAAATCCAGGGCTTTGGGGATGCATGGAAAAAGCCATAAATCACTCAGGTTGATTTTTGAGTCAACAAGGAATTAAAGATAATTAATTCACAAAATCATGCAAAAATAGTTTTTTAACTCAAATCAGAAGTTGAGATCAGCTTTTAACTCAAAATAGATGTTGAGTTTCCAAAAGTTAACAACTTGCATTGATTTTTTGATTTAAAGTTTAACTGCTCTTTGAATGTGCATAATAATTATGAATTAAATAAATAAATAAAGTGATTTATCCTCAACTTAACTAATTTTAAAAATAAAATAATTGATTTATGGGTCAATCAATTATTAAATCAAACTTTTATTCAAAAACTATATTATTAAATTTGGCAATTGACATTAATTAATTAAATAAGAATTTAATCAATTAGTCATGAGATTTTAGATTTATTGTCAAAATTAAATAATATAATTTATGAATAAATATAATTTAATTTAATTAAATCATTAAGTGGCAGTATTAAATCTAATTAATTAAATATTCAGAATATTCAATTAATCAAACTTTAGGATAAATAGGATTTCTCTCCAAATAATCATTAAATTAAAGATAATTAGGATAAATAGGAATAAGGAATATTCCCCGATGCAGAATTTAGGATAATCAACTAAGATTCGATAATGTGCCGATGTGCCTTAGGTTAGGACTTTGATGTCGATTTCATTCAATTTATAGATGCAGAAGGTTAATGAACCTATAGCCCATTTTTGGGGTATTACAACAGTTACTTTTTGACAGAGTTTGCATCCCTTTGCTTCGGTGATGTTCTACATGTTCATTCTTGTTCCTATTTTCTGGAACATTCCTAGTTTTGGAGGCTTCTTTAGTCCTTTAGATTAGTCTTTGTCTCTTTTTGGAGTAGAGTTTTTCCCATGTGGTTTTCTCTACTTCTCCGCTTTATAGAGACTCTCTTTTGCGTTGGGTACCTCATCAGGCCATGTTGTCGAGACCCATTTTTTGCTTTCTTCTTCCATTGTTTGTAGCTGCATCATTGCTCATCTTAAGGGGGGGCGTTAGAGTAAAGTATTAATTATGTTAATTAATCTTTACTCCCTTCTTAAGATGTCAACTCTTTTGCTTTAGTTGTTTATATTTAAACACACATGCATGAGTTGTTTTAAATTCATGCACTAGTTGTTTTAAATATAAACTTGCATGCATTAGTCATGTAATAGTTAAACTAATTATTACATGCACTAGGGTTTGCCTTTCAAGGCTTTCGATCTCCTTTATAAGGATGATCCATTGTACATTTAATTCATTCATTATTTGAGGATATTTTCTTCTTCATATTTTTGAGTCAAACCCTTGCCCTTTTCTTGTCTCTACTTCCTTGTAACAAGTTTTTTGTATGCAGGTGATCTTCGGGTTTTGTGGATTTGTATTGCTCAAATCCTACAATATTGTATGATATCTCTTTGGACTCTTTAGAATTGGAAGTAGTCCTTTGTTTAAATGTTGATGCAAGATTAAATGGAACCTTCGGGGTGTTTGATGAACCTGAGTTTTGTCCTTGGAGAATTGTCTGAGCTTGAGATCGAGTAACTGCATTAGCCATCTTGTTATCTCTATCCTTTTTGAAAATAGTGATTAAATTGTAGTGTTTTGATAGACATGGCTCTACCATATTGATGACATCATTGTTACCAGAGTAAGTGTAATTGACTTTAGCACTCATGTTAGGTTTAGAAGACAATCTCCTTGATTATGCTTCAGAAAAGGTTCCGTGAATGTTGTATGATCGTTATTGGATTTATGGTTGTCAATCACAATTTCTCCATCGTCAATTTTGTCTTGAATGAGATGTTTTAGATGCATGCATAGTTATTGGTTTTATGACCCTTGTTTCGATGGAAATCACAGAAATCAGTCTCTTTCCACCATTTAGGTTTGACTTCAGGGTCATATGGTTTGATCTCAGGTAACGTGATGATATTATTTGCCAAAAGAGTTTTCATGGCCGATTCCAAGGATTCACCCAAAGGAGTGAACTCATGTTTTGGTTTTGTAACCCAAGGTTTGTAGTCAGTTGACCTTTTAGCAGGTTCAATTGCTTTCATTTCTGAATCTTTTATGGCTTGGGTTCCAATGGTGAGATTAAATGCAAGTGCTTTAGGTGGAGTGCTGATATGATCCACAACACTGTCGATGACAATGTTTTTGTTCTTGTTCAAGATTTTGTCCTTATCCTTGTTATTGGAACTAGATCCTGAATCATACTTGTTTTTTCTATGAAGCGATATGTCTTCCTTTCGAACAAGTACATTTTCAATTTTTATGGAATTTTCTACCATTTTATCAAAGGATGTATGATTTTTCATTTGAAGATGATAATTAATTTTTGAAATCAGATTATTGATAAAGATTTCTAGTTTCTCATTCTCCAAAATTGGTCGGGCATAGAGTGAAATTTTCTTCCTCCAGCGTTTGAGGAAGTTCAGGAAGGGTTCTCCTAAGTTTTGTTTCAGATTGCAGATGTCGATCATTGTGACCAGATGTTGGATATTGTAGGAGTATTGTTGATAGAACAATTTGATTAACTCCTCAAAGGTCTTGATAGTTGGAGGCATCTTAGAGAACCATTTAATGGCTGCCCCTTCCAAAGATCATGGAAAGAGATGCATTAAGTATGTTGGTTCACGCATAAACACCATGGATAGAGTACATAATTCTCTAACATGATCTTCAGGATCATAATTTCCATCATATTTGTCATATTTAGGTAACTCCACTCTTTTTGGGAAGGGTGGCATGTACAAACTTTGATCGAATAGAAATGGACATAGGGCTTCCATGGAGAATTCTTTGGGTTCTTTCTCCTTTTCTAGCTTCTTAGGTTTGATTTGCACGGAATGCATTTGTTTCATCATAGCCATGATGGGAGTTTCTTCCTCTTGTGTGATGATGTTCTGACATTAAAGTCTCGAGGAAGTTTGGCTCCTTCTTGAGCCAATTGTAGGAAATATGCCTCTTTCTCTTCTTTTAAGAAGTGTCTCATTAATTTCTAAAAGAGGTCATCGTTACGGAATCGTTCAACTTCTGACAGTGTTGGTTCTTGATCTCTACCATGATTGGATTGGTGACCTTGTGGACCTTGATTACCCCCACCTTGTGACATAGTGGCATTTTGATTATCTCCTGGGATTGACTGATTACTGCCCAGAATTGATTGAGGAGGATTAGAGTAACCTTCCTTCAGATGTAGATTACCTAGGGCGTCTTCTTTGTAAAGATTTGTATCGTAAGGTTGATGAAAGGTCTGAACAATAAAAGATGATGAAGGTGAGACCTTTGGTTCTTCTTTGGGTTTTCTATGTGATGAAGCTCTAGTTTCCACCATTAACCTTGGATGAACACTTAGAACCAGATATGAAAACTAAAAGATAGTCTGATTTAGGAAAGACCAAGTGACGCAACCTTGTCAAGATTGGTTTTTGAGAGGATAGATTGGATGTAAATGATGGATATTATGTCTGAGGTGTATGGGTAGATGCCCAAAAGATGGTAGACATGAATTTACAACACTTAGTTGTTTGAAGATATTGGATCAGGGTTTGCTTTGACAATATTTTGACACAAGATGAGATAGGATTCAGACTAATCAATCAGATGGAAAATTGGGCTCAATTGGTCACTTTAGGAAAATAAGATGAATTTTCTGTTTGCTCTGCTCTATTCCTGACAGAGTGAGAATTTTGACAGAATCTGGACAGTAATTGCTGGTTGACTAAATTTATGACAAGATTTTGACTTTTTGACAATTTTTGGTAAACTATCGTATGATAGTATCTAGGCTCATACGACGTAGAATGGGGTCTAGGATGACAATTACAGAAGCTCATACAACAAATGACTCTGGGATTTTCTTTCTACTGAGGGTTTATAACAAGACTCATATGACACAGTATAGGATCCCGTACAACAATTCAAACGTTCTTGTATGATAATTAAAAAGTTCAAGCAATTGTCATACGACAATTGAAAATACAAGATGATAGTTCACACCAGAAAAGGATTTTGTTTCAAATTTTGCAAGTTTTCTAGTTGCTTGGTGTTTTTGGTATCAAATTGTTTGCAAATTTCTCTGTCTAGGTTTTTAAAAATCTATGTATTAGATTGTCTTAGGTTTTTTAACATAGCAGTAGGCTCACAATCATAGAAAAAAGAGGGAACTAACTCAATGAATCACACCTATCTTACCCTAGCTAGGAGAAGAGATGTATTACTTTCTCGTTGACTTAGGAACACACTCATGGAATCCTCAGAATATGTAGGTCCAACAACATGCAATGGATGTTGAAGCCCATATTGGCCGAGTTCAAGCGTCGAAGAGGGCTCGATATGACTAGTTTCTTGGGGTGATTACTATTCACCTCACACAAGCACTAAAAATCCTTCAAGGCTGGATCAGTAGCAAACAAGCTTAGGCTTTTAATCAAGGCATTCATTCACAACTGTCTGCCATAGTCCCACAAGCAAGATTTAGGTTGTTAACCCTATGAACACTCTGATAAGTGAAGTCTCGCAAGCAAGATTTAAGCGGCTCTTCTCTACACAAAATCAAAGTGTGTTCATGGAATGAATCCAAGGAACAAGCACAGTTATGTCTTATGAGGCTTTAACCTCAAGGAAGCATAAAATTTTATAGTGGGGTGGAAGAGTCGACGTAAGACTTGTCCCCACTTGGGTCATTCTCAGGAGCTTTTTACCTCTCTGGCAGGCCCTCTAAAGGATTAATTAAAAAGTAAGGTTGGGGACCATAGGATTTGGGTTTTTGATTCTCTAAAAGAGAAGAGCATAATTCCCTAACCTTGTCCTTTTCCCTATCCAAAACACGTCAATAAGAGTTAATCCAGAGACGGTACGCAAACTGACACTAGGGAAGATACCTTTTGAGTTTCTGATTCTCCTAAGAAGGATAAGAGCATAATCCCCTCAATGTCTACCTCAATGGAAATAAGCACACATACCTAATTAGCTAGATTCCTATGAAAAATGAAATCCAAGCAAACAAAATATTTTCTCAAAGAAGATTAGGCAACCTAAAAAACCACCTTTCAAAAATCTTATTGAATCAACATCTTTAACCAATGACTTTCTAAAATGGGGTTATCTGCAAACAAGGGTTTGGAAGTCAAGACAAGAAGAGGCTAAAGAATGTGTTTTTTATGCTCTATCTTTGTCTTTTCATCCTACAAAGATGTGTTAGGTTGTAAAAATGAACATCCAGTAGCAAGCAACGATCGTTAGGGTTAGCTGTTAGTCAAAATCTAAAATCCAAATCTCAAAAACTGCCTAAAAATTTGATACGACAATTGAAAAATGGAGTCAAAACTCATACAATAATATACCAATTCTCATATGAAAATCCATGTACGATATGATTATGGGTTCCTACACACATGACAATTGAAAGCTCATACAACAATACCAAATAACTGGTATGACAATGCAAATTGTTGTCTGTCGTACGACAGACAGAGACTTATGGTATGACAATCTACAAATGTCGTACGAGATTGTACGAAAAAAAAAATAAAAATCGAAGCTTGAATTTCAAATGTCAGAAAAATAAGAATTTGATAATGGAAACTCACTGTCGGGCCCCATGGTGGGTGCCAAAAATGTGCGTGTGAAATTGTACCTACTTATGAACACAACACTTCAATAAAACATTATAGGTTAACAAATAAGAAAATCTACAATAAGCACAAGTATCGTTAACCAGATGATTTACTGCCTTCTACTAGATGCGAGTATGGTATTCTCAGAAATAACTAAGATCAGTGATAATGCAACACCTAAACGAAGGATTTAATGATGAAATCTATGAAAGATGGATGCAAATTAAGCTATATTTTTTATATTTTCTATGCAATATGGATAAAAAACTGTGTGAAATGATGTAAAACTAGATGAAAATGAATTGCAATCTAATATAGCAATGATATGAATGCTATAAAATGAATGAAACAATGATAAACAAGAATCTCAAAATTGCACAATCTCACAATTCGCCAGATCGCACAAGCAAGATTCTCCAAATTCACAGACATTTTTAAAGTACTAAGCCTCATTTGTATAGAAATTTAAGGTTTTTGAGAACTCATGGAAAGCCAAAAATCTCTCCCTGATCAACTCAGATTGATTGTTGAGTTATCAGGAAATTAGAAAGAGTTAACTCACAAAATCATGCAAAATCAGCTTTTTAACTCAAATTGGGAGTTTAGATCACTTTTTAACTCACAATCACATGTTGAGTCCAAAAAGTTAACAAATTGAATTGAATAGTTGATTTAAAGTATAACCACTTTTCTGATTGTGCATGGATAATCATGAATTGATTTAATATTTCATGTGTTTATTTCTCAACTTAACTTATTTTTTAATAAAAATAACTGATTTATGGGTTAATCAATTATTTAATCAAACTTTATCCCAAATTATATCATTAAATTTGACAATTCAATTTAATCAATTATTTTTAGAAATTTGATTTATTGTCAAATAAAAACAATATTAATTAGGAATAAATTCAATTAAATCTAATTAAATAATTAAGTGGCAAAATTAAATTAAATTAATCAAATATTCAACATATTTAAATAATTAACTTTTAGGATAAACAAAATAATATTATTTATCGCCAAATAATATTTAATTAAAAATAATTAGGATAGATTATGAATATCTAGGAATATTCCCCGATGCAGAATTAAGATAAAATCAATTAGGATTTTGATGATTCAATGTGCAAATGTGCCTTAGGTTAGGACTTTTATGTCGATTTCGATCGATTTGTCGATGTATGAGGTCAATGGTACTGAAGCCCTGATGCAGGAGCATCCTGGGTGTAAGAGCAATCTTGCATCACCCAAAAATATTTCTGTTTTTGTTTTCAATAAGGGCTATTTTGTGCAGAGCTGTTATTTATGGAAAGTTACTATTTTTGGTAATTTTTGTATGTGCTCAGAATGATCTGATTTCTTTCTTGGAGGTTCATTTTGGTCATATAAGTCTGCCAGTAAAGTTTCATTGCCAGATCAAGTGTATATTGGAAGATATTGAAGATTTTCGGTATTGGCAGCAGGGTACAGAAACTTTGAGCTCAGTTTTGAAGGCTTTAGAGGCCCCGGATGAGGTCAAAAATTTGGGTGACAGGCGCTTGCACTGGTCAAGCCTGTAGAGCGCTTCGTGGCGTTTCTGAAATGGGGTTATAATAGCTGAGCGGGTCAACTGGTGATGACTTATGGTCTTCGGAAGTTGGGCCACCTGAAATGGCGAAAAATAATTTTCTTCAAAATTTCTATTCGGGTTTCAAAGGTTATCTTGAGCTGACTATGATGTAATAAAATGTAAAATAAAATAATTCTAAGTTTGGTCGGCCTTATTGGCTAAAATTCTGGAACCTTCCCAGGCGGTGGATAATTGCCTATATAAGGAAGGCTATATTATTGTCTTAGGCAGTTTAGAATAGTTCTGGGTAATAGTTCGAGGCTTTGTCCTACAGAATATTGTAAGGGAATGCCCATGTGGCTTTGCATATTGTAATTCTGAAAGTTTGTAATTCCACATTTGTGGAGATAATAAGAAGCCAATTTTCTGTTCTTGCATATTATTGTTGTTGTTTCTCTATTTCTGTTATGTGTTTGTGGTATTAAGGGGAGCACCCTTCATCAAGTGGTATCAGAGTAGGAGTTCTTGAGTGTGTAAACAGATCGCCGACTGTGAGGCAGTTTGCACCAGGACCGTGGTTAGGGTTTCAGCGCGCATCGCAAAAATGCCTCCACGAAGAGAACGTGGCGGAAGACCTGGTGTTGTGACACCTGAGGTTAGAGAGCTGCAGAGACAAGTGCGAGCATTGCAAGAAGAGATTCGTAGAGGAATGAATCTTAATGTCAGAGGCGAAAGTGAGGATGAAGCTGAAGAAGAATATCAAGAAGGAGAAGTTGAAATTGTGAACCAGGAGGAAGAAAGACTTTTTCGGGCGATTTTCAAGATTGGGAAAAGACCTAAGATTGAGGTTCCTACATTTTCTGGAAATCTTAACCCAGAGGAATTGATCGACTGGATCAATGAATGTGAGGAATATTTTGAGTATGAAGATGTTGAAGATCCTGATAGGGTCAAATTTGCGAAGGCCAGATTGAAAGGTCATGCGAAGATCTGGTGGCAAGAAATTCAATTGGAGCGAAATAGAAGAGGGAAAGATAAAATCACAAGATGGAATCGGATGGTGGATAAATTGAAGCGACAGTTCATTCCTGTTGATTATGAGCTTGACCTACTAAAGAAAATGCAGAGTTTGAAGCAAGCAGGAAGATCTGTTCAGGAGTATACAGAGGAGTTCTATCGACTCCTCATCAGAACAGGCCATGCAGAAGCTGATAAGGAGAAAGTTGCCCGATACCTTAATGGGTTAAGGCCAAGCATTCAGGAGGAGTTGAATCTGGTTCGAATGAACAGTATTGAAGAGGCATACCAGTTTGCCCTAAAAGTAGAGGAAAAGCTGAACAAGAAGTTTGAGAGCAGACAAAATGGAAGAGGTCGCGGTGGACGATCTGGTGGACGGTCATATGGTGGCCGAAATGAAGATCTGACAAAGAAGGATGAGGCTAGTAGCAGTCAGAATCAGCGTGGAAATAATTCCAATCGCTTCCAGGATCAGAATAATAGAGATCAGAGAGGAAGAGGAAGAGGACAAGGATCTGGAAGAGGTGGCTTCCGTGGAACATGTTTTCACTGTGGAGAAGAAGGTCATAGGGCATTTGAATGTCCTCAGCGCCAAGGCAGGATAGACAAGAGAAATGAAGGCCAGGCCAGAGTTGCACATGTAGATGAAGATGCCAGATCATCAAATTCTGAAGATGCTGAAAGCGGAGAAACGTTGATTAACAGAAGAGTCCTGTTGAGTGGTGAGAATGAACTTGAGCAAAGGAGGAGTTTGTTTCGCACCAGGTGCAAGTGTGAAGGTAAATGTTGTGATGTGATTATTGATAGTGGAAGCACTGACAATTTCGTGTCAGAAGAGATGGTGACAAAGTTGAAGCTCAAGAGACAGAAACACCCACATCCATATCGGATTGCCTGGGTGCAGGATGACCACAAGGTCATGGTCAGTGAACAGTGCCTGGTAAAGTTCAAGATCGGCGGGTACCAAGATGAGGTACTATGTGATATCATCTCTATGGATGCATGTCATATGTTATTGGGTAGACCGTGGCAGTTTGACAGATGTGCTGTACACGATGGCCGTGCGAATATCTATTCCCTGACAAAGGATGGAGTGCGACATAAGCTAAAGCCATTGAAGGAGACCGAAGAAAAGAGATGTGGTAATGCAAGAATAACATTTGTTGATGGAAGGAAATTTCTAGATGGTATGAGGCATGAGCATGTATGTTTTTCTATAATTCCAAAAGCTGGTAAAGAGGAAGTAGAAGATGTTCCTGTAGAAGTTGCAGATTTGTTGAATGAGTTTCAGGATATTGTATCCGATAACGTGCCTGATGGATTACCACCAGTCAGGAAGATCAGTCATCAGATGGACTTGATCCCAGGAGTGAGTTTGCCGAACAAGGCAGCACACAGAATGACACCTGCAGAAAGTGAGGAGTTGAACAGACAAGTACATGAGTTGTTACAAAAAGGATTGATCCGTGAGAGTCTGAGTCCCTGTGCTGTACCAGCGATATTAGCACCAAAGAAGAATGGAGAATGGAGGATGTGTACAGATTCTAGGGCAATAAACAAGATCACAATCAAGTACAGGTTTCCATTGCCACGAATGGATGATATTATGGACTGTTTGAGTGGAGCTGTGTATTTTTCAAAGATAGATCTAAAAAGTGGATATCATCAGATTCGGACCAGAGAAGGAGATGAATGGAAGACTGCCTTCAAGACAAAGGAAGGACTGTATGAGTGGTTAGTCATGCCTTTTGGGCTAACCAATGCACCGAGCACTTTCATGCGGCTCATGAACGAGGTTCTGAAAGAATTTCTAGGTAAGTTTGTCATTGTTTACCTAGATGATATTTTGATCTTTAGTAAGACATTGGAGGAGCATATGATGCATATTCGTATGGTATTTGAGAAGCTGAGAGAAGAGAAATTGTTGATTAATTTGAAGAAGTGCAGTTTTGTGAAGAAAGAGTTAGTGTATTTGGGATTTGTAGTTTCAGCAAAAGGTCTAAAAATGGACCCAGAGAAGGTACAGGCTATCCTTGAATGGCCTACTCCAAGAAGTGCTACTGAGGTAAGATCTTTTCATGGTTTAGCTAGCTTTTACAGAAAGTTTATCAAAAATTTTAGCAGTATTTGTGGACCCTTGACTGAAACAATGAGAGGGGATAGAAAAGAGTTTAGGTGGACTAATGGGGCAGAAAAGAGTTTTCAATTGTTGAAACAAAAAGTTACAGAACAACCAGTTTTAGCACTTCCAGATTTTAATAAGGTGTTTCAAGTAGATTGTGATGCTAGTGGTACTGCAATAGGAGCTGTTATGAGCCAAGAAGGTAAACCTGTTGCATATTTCAGTGAGAAGTTAAATGATGCCAAGAGGAAGTATTCTGTTTATGATCAGGAATTTTATGCTATAGTTCAGGCATTAAAGAAGTGGAGACATTATCTACTTCCTAAGGAGTTTGTTTTGTATACTGATCATCAAGCTTTGCAATATTTGAATAGTCAAGGAAAGTTGAATCAGAGGCATTTGAAATGGGTTGAGTTTTTGCAGAGTTATACATTTGTTTTGAAACACAGGAGTGGAAAGTCTAATAGGGTTGCGGATGCTCTTAGCAGAAGGCAACTATTGATGACAGAAATGCAGATTGAAGTGGTTGGGTTCAAGGAACTCAAGAATTTGTATCCAGAGCATCCTGATTTTGGTGAAGCTTGGAAAGCTTGTACAGAACCTGTTACTCTAGACAGGACGAAATGGTTGGATTTCATCATCCAGGATGATATGCTATTCAGAGGGAGTTAGTTGTGCATTCCACGAAGTTCTATGAGGGAGAATCTCATCAAGGAGAAGCATAGTGGAGGATTGGCTGGACATTTTGGTCGTGATAAAACCCTTGCTTTGGTTGGTGAGAATTATTATTGGCCACAGTTGCAGCAAGATGTGAAGAAGTTTGTACAGAGTTGTAGAGTATGTCAGATGGCGAAAGGAGTGAAGCAAAATACAGGGTTGTATCAGCCATTACCTGTACCAGAGAAGCCTTGGGAGGATATCAGCATGGACTTTGTTCTTGGTTTACCGAGGACACAGCGGGGACATGATTCAATTTTTGTAGTAGTTGACCGATTTTCAAAGATGGCACATTTCATTCCCTGCAAGAAGACTAATGATGCTGTTCATGTAGCAGAATTGTTTTTCAGAGAAGTAGTGAGACTTCATGGTCTGCCAAAGACCATAGTTTCAGATCGGGACACTAAGTTTGTTGGGTATTTCTGGCGTACATTGTGGAAGAAGTTGAAGACAGATTTGAAGTTCAGTTCATCCCATCATCCACAGACTGATGGACAGACAAAGGTGGTGAATAGGAGTTTGGGAAATTTGCTGAGATGTTTGGTTGGAGATAAGCCAACAGGATGGGATTTGATTTTACCACAGGCAGAATTTGCATACAATAATTCTATCAACAGGAGCACTGGTAAATCACCATTCCAGATTGTATATGGAAGTAGTCCAAGAAATGCATCTGAATTGAGGAAGATAGATAAAGGAGAAATAAGTAGTGCTGAAGCTGAAGATTTTGCAGAACACTTGAAGAACATCCATGGGGAGGTGAGGAAGCATATTACCAAGATGAACGCATAGTATAAGGCTAAGGCAGATGAGAAAAGGAGGTATAAGGAATTTCAAGTTGGAGATGAAGTCATGGTTCATTTGCGGAAGGAGCGATTTCCGGTTGGTACATATAACAAGCTGAAAATGAAGAAGTTTGGACCATGTAAGATATTGAAGAAGCATGATTCTGGAAATGCATATGAGGTAGAATTGCCTACTGAGCTAAATATTTCACCAGTGTTTAACATTTCAGATCTGACAGAGTATCATGAAGGAGGTGTTGAAGATGAGATCACAACAGCACAGTGGAGTATTCCAGCAACTAGTTCAGACACTAAGGAGATCGAGGATATACTGGACAGTCGTGTTGGCAAAAGCACAAGGAACAAGACATATGAAGAATATTTGGTCAAGTGGAAAGGACGACCTGTTGAAGATTCATCATGGCTAACAAAGGAGGAGGTTAACCGTCTTGGTTTTCCTCTGCACACCTGAGTCGTGACAGGGTCACTTCTCAAATTACCTTGGGTGTCTGATGCAGGAGCATCCTGGGTGTAAGAGCAATCTTGCATCACCCAAAAATATTTCTGTTTTTGTTTTCAATAAGGGCTATTTTGTGCAGAGCTGTTATTTATGGAAAGTTACTATTTTTGGTAATTTTTGTATGTGCTCAGAATGATCTGATTTCTTTCTTGGAGGTTCATTTTGGTCATATAAGTCTGCCAGTAAAGTTTCATTGCCAGATCAAGTGTATATTGGAAGATATTGAAGATTTTCGGTATTGGCAGCAGGGTACAGAAACTTTGAGCTCAGTTTTGAAGGCTTTAGAGGCCCCGGATGAGGTCAAAAATTTGGGTGACAAGTGCTTGCGCCGGTCAAGCCTGTAGAGCGCTTCGTGATTATTTTATTGTACTAAAAAATTTAACAATTGTTTATTTTATTAAGATTTTAAAAAAAATACTTTAGTAAAATAAAATAAAGTTAAATAAATAAAATAACTTTTGAGTAAATAGTATCAATAAATCAAATTGGTTTAGTTGTAAAGTAAAACAAAATAAGTCTTAAGTAAATAAAATAAAGTTTTAAATATTTTAAATCAAGTGTATTTAAGATCTCTTGCTAATTTAATTAACAAGCTAATTGGTATAATAATACATTGTAGCAACATAAAGTTAAAAAATTATTAAAATGCTATAAGACAAAATAAAGTTTATTGTAGAAAAAATTTTATTGTTCAATATTGAAGTAGCATACTTATATATATATATATATATATATATATATATATATATATTTAAATCAATATAAAATATGTTGAGAAATATCAAATTTCAAAGTATCTAATATGAATAAATATGAATAAATCATCAAATTTACTAATAAAAAAAGTTAGGATGATTATAAATAAAGAAAAAATAAGATTAGTAAAAATATCCAACTTCACAAGAACTTATGTATATTTTTACAATATCCATTAACACTATATGATCGAACAATTGGTCATCTTGTAAGCACTCTATTGCATTGATGGTAAAAAATTTAAATGAGCTTAGGCATATCCAATGATTTTATTTGAAATATTTTAAAATCTTTCTAACAAGGAAAGTGTACATAAAGACAATAGATTGTTATTAAACCTATAGTTTAGCAATTGAATCTAATAAAACTTTACTTTTAAATGCATAGCTAATTTTTTCTATGACTGTGCATGTAACCCTCTATTTTTCATAATAATTCTCTTCTTTCACTTGAAGTTTAAATATGTATTTATTGAAAAGGAATTTTTGGATAATGTCTCCAAGTTTGAATCCACCTTGTTCTTCATGCAAAACTTCAATATTCTTCTCCACGTCCTTTGGAAATACTTCATATGGTAGCTCTGGTAGAAAAGCAATCTCTAGTTCTATTGCCTCTAGGTAATAATGGTCCTTGCTCACCATGAATGTGGTCTCATCCATTTACATTCAAACCAGTTTAGTAGGGATTATTTCCCTTTCCTGCATCTTATCCTACAATTTTTTAAACCAAACCTAATGAGGAATGTTGTATGCCTCTATGTTATCCTTAAATCCTTTAATATGTTGTTTGAATTGCTCCACAACTAGGGAGAACTTGTCCCAAACCTTACTCCTAATACCCAGGAGCTCATTTAGAAATATAAAGGCAGGGAAAATGATCATGGATCCAAACTTGAAGACATGCTTTGTGTTCTTGGTCTTCTCAAGATTATCCAACAAATATTGCTAGATTAGTTCACACAAATTAAACTTTTCTCCTTTGACCATCATTTGATGTGCAATGTATATTGGAGTGGTAGTGGTAGAGCCCTCATAGTTCTAATAATAAATCTTATATGCAAGCCCTTTAGTCAAATATAAAATAGCTAGATCAATGATGTCCTCAATAATCATAGCCCTCTTGTTTGATTGGGAATTGACTATCTGAGTAATATTGTCATTCCTCACTGCTTTAAATATTAGAAGTGTGTTGGAGGAACACAATCCTTCCAAAGCCCTAATACACTCCTTGGTAATATTATGGTGTTGATCTACACACATCATTTCCCCATGAACCTAGCTTAGAATGAATAGAATCTAGTCATGTTCATAACTAAAGTCTAGAGACTTCTTCAGTATGCTCAGAACCATCTGTAAAATGTTTTTTTATTGCTAATTGAAAGTTATTAAATCTTCTTCCAACAATTCCTTCCACAAATCATTGAATTTAAAATGACTAACATCTATTAGCGATACATGAATGTATGCTCTAACATCCCCTATGTAAACCACATCCAACAAAACCTTTGAAAATACCCATTCCTCATCTTTTTCTATAGCCAAATAAGTATGGCTTGAATGTGGGTAATGACTTTAATGATTGCTCAACAAAAATAGGTGTAGCCATTTTCAACTCAGAAACTTCACCATAGATAACACTTAAAAGATAAATATGTTTGAAACAAAAGTTACTAGAGTTTGCAAAATTATAGCTCAATCGATCTTTCTCACAATCCAACTCTCAAATTTGCACACATAAGTGATCAAAATGAATTTAAAATATGTATTTACCTTTGTCTTCAAACACTTACAATTTCACGTGAAATGCACTTGATTCAATACAACTATATCTATAAAAAAAAAATGTATGTAGAGAGAATATAAATACCTCCACAAGTCTCCACAAAGACTTGGGATGCCTTGTAAAAACCTTCATAACATTTTTGATGTTAGAAAAAATCAACATACAAACCACAATGGGGTTTTCAATATCTTCAAAATTAAATCTCCCCTTCAGACAATGCTCTCTATTTAGTTTTCAGAGGGAACATATGCACCACCAAGGGACACAAAATCATTATTTGTCTTGCCTTCTTCATTCTCATTATATTTATTCACCCAAGTCTTCTACATGTTCTTATTTGCCTCATTGATATAAATCTTCTTCATAGGAAAAGAGGTCTTCTCACTCTTTCCTTTGTAGAAGCTTACCATATGTCCCATTTTTCTATATTTATGACATGCAGTACCATGTTGTAGAGCACTTCCATTTCTTCTGATATTAGATGTGGAATCAATAGCCTTGCACCCGTATTCATTGTATGCATAATAATATCCATTGAAAGATTGAACATTCCTACCATTATTTACATTCATGAGTCTATTCCTCATCATCCTACTTCTACACTCATTTTCTTTATGTCCAAACTTATTCACTAATTTTATGTCCAAAGTGCTGCATGAAAAAAATTACCATTAAAAGATGGAGAATACTTGCTTTGAGAAGGAGAAAAATCCTTAAAGTTCTTGTTTCAAACAATGGCGAAAACTTTCTTTTAATCTTCATTATCCTTCTTGAGTTTGTGCTTGATCTTTTCCTTTCCCTTGTCGTCCTTTCTGAAATTTTTAGAACTTTCTCCTTTGTCCAAACCAAGACCACTTTTATCCTTGTATGGATCCTAAAATCTTAGCATCTCATCAAACAAATCATTGTTATTGAGCTTCAAGTTCTCGTCAATTTTTTATTTTTCCTCTTTCAATTCTTTCCTCAAGAAGACAACTTATTATTCAAGCTTAGAGCACTCTATGGATTTGACAAGAATATTTGTTTCAAGACTATCAACAATCTTCTTTCCTTCTTCAAATTTCTTCTTCAGATGAACAACATGTTCTTCTGCTTCCTTGAATTTTTATTGATAATCTTCTAGATTAGAAAGAGCTAGTCTCAATTCCCTTTCAAGATATAGAATCTCATCCACATCCCAACCTTGTGGTTCTATGGCTAGAAAATCCTTTTTTTATTCAAATTCAGACATTTTTTTCAAATTTTAGATCTAGCTCAGTTGCTATATAACTACTTCAAGAACCTTTCTCTAATACCAATTATTGAACATTGCTAAATGTTGAGGAGGGGAGTGAAGAAAAATATATATTAAAGCTTAACCATTTATGATTCATTCATTTCATTAACATGTGCAAAAGTAAAGAACTAAAATTTGGGAAGAACAACACATAAGGACACCAATAATTTTACAGGGAAAGGCCAATGTGGGAAAAATCACAGTGAGAATTATCTCACTATATGATAATTCATTATAATGTTTTAGGCTCTTGGCCAAGAAAGTTCATTGCTCCCGATTTGGACTTACAAGTTAAGGCACAAATCCTTAGTGAACGATACAATGAACTTGCAAATAATAACATCACATACAAGGCATTTTGATTATAAGTGTACGAACTTGAGTTGTAAGCACCTAATTAGTGTATAATTTAAGGACTATTTTGCACCCACCTTAGTGTGTTTTCTATATCAGGACCTCATATGACACTTAATGGACACCTAAATTCAAATATGGGTCTTCTTTCATTTCAATATTGTTTAAAATTGAGGTAAGCCCTTATTTCTAAGTGTGCTCCTTTATTTTTCCTCCAATCCCATAAATCATTTCATTACCTAGGCCCTATATCAATATTTGTGGCATTTGTATTTTGTCCCAACCTCAAAACTACTTGTACCTGATTATCCTAAATCTACCCTATCATTATGACACCCACTCTAATTTTTGTCCCTTTTTACTAGGTATATAATGTTTCAACATTATATACCTAGATGTATAACATTTCAGATGTTATGTACCTACCTAAAGTGGCCCAAAATTGAACCAGAGCTTCATGTCAGGGTTTTGGTAGGAAATTAGGTCATGTAATTGGCCTTCTTGAGTTTTAATCCCCAAAATATTTTGAGAGGTATATAAACACCCTATCTCTCATCATTTTGGGATCCATCATCTATTACACTCCATTCATGATTAATTACAAGAAAGAAAGCATTCAAGTTATCCATGCAAGGAAGAAAATCAAGTTCAAGAGCCATCAAGATATCAAGTCCAAGCATTCAAGATCTATCATTATTCTCAAGCATTCAAGGTTTTAATCTCAAATATATCTAGCTTCTTTCACTCATTAAAGGAAAAACAAAGGACTTTTTTTTATCAAGGAGATACACATCCATTTACATTCATTCAACTCTTCTTCTTTCTCCCTCAATCAAACATTGTGGTGAATTACAATATCTATTACATGAGGCTTTGTCTTTCATGATTTATTTTTGGGTTTTTGTGTTCATTCAAAGATATTGCATCAATGTACATTCTCACATTCAAAGAAGCATTTTTATGCCAAGGTATGATATACTTCATTTCTTAGATTTATCTTTTTCTACATGATAGCATTATTTCCTTTATTTCATTTCATTTCAAGTTTGATTCCTAACATGGGTTTGAATGAGGAAAACCCCTTTATTCAACCTTCTTCCCCATTTTTTATGTGTGTAGGAATAGGTTATGGAGCTACTAGAACTTTTACGGGTAGATCGGCAAATGTCAGAGCATCCCTCGAAGTTTGAATAAAAAACATAGGGTACCTAACATTTTAAACATTCTATTCCTCAATACAGAATGTTCCAAACATTATGTACCTCCTAGAACTAGCTGAAATTTGGTTTACAAACATGTTACAGTCTTCAAGTTCTAGATCAATAATTACAGGTATTTCTGAGATCCCATTTTCAAGAAATTTATGTTTGAAGAAACATACCTCTTATCTCAATTTTAGGTACACATAAATCCTCCCTAATATGTACTTCTTATCTCATTTTCTCCCCCATTTTAATTTTACATATTTAGTGAAGGATCATCAACTCATTCAAAACTTAGGACCTTCCTTTTCCTATTGGGACATCCTCCTTCTGAATGTGAAAGTTTGACAAGGAGAAGTGATCTACCTCTTTACATTGATTCCTTTTTCCAATTATACAATAAGAAATATGATTGTTTGAACTGAGGTGAAATGCATCTTCTATAATATTAATTATAGTTCACTATCTTGAACATCCAAAATTAACTTCATTTTTTATCATTTGCACATGTGGACCTCTACACTTATACTATGGACCATACACAATACCTCATACAATTCATAATATTTTCCAAATGATATAATTCCTTATAGATCATCTATAATAAACAATAATATCAATTAGGGCAGCCTAATTAGATGTAATATATAAAACATATAAAGTTGACCCAAAATAATTTATCCAATGCAATACAAGAGGGAAATAAAATGTGTAAAGAATCACACCATATCAACACACCTTCCTAACAATACCCAAATTATTGTCTTCAACTTTGCAAGCTACTGCACAAACTAAAACTATTGAAGTTGGCTCTACAAGATAAAATTGGTAAAGCAAGCCAACTAGAAAAATATAGAACATGATGTAGATCTCCATAACACCTAAGGATGCACAACATAGCATCTCTTGAAATTAAAAAAAAAAACACTATATTTGATAGCTACAACACCAAATATTCAAAGGTGGAGGAACGCAAAGCACTCCATCAAACAAGTACACTATTGTTGCATGGACTGACACTCATAAGAGCCAAAATAGATGTAATATATATAACATATAAATTTTACCCAAAATACCTTATCCAAAGAAATGCAGAAGGGAAATAAAATGTGCAAAGCATCACACCATATCAACACGCCTTCCTAACATACCCAAATACTTATCTTCAAATCAACAGGCTATTGCACAAACCAAAATTACTGAAGTTGGCTCTAGAAGATAGAATTGGTAAAGAAATCCAACTAAAAAAACTTAGAACATGATGAAAATCTCCATAACACCTACATATGCACAACATAGCATCTCCTGACATTAATTTTTTTTTGATAACTACAACACCAAATATTCAAAGGTAGAGGAATGCAAGCACTCCATCAAACAAGTACTCTATGTTTGTATAGATTGACACTCAGAAGACCACAAAGTCTACCAAGGAAAGAATTGGAACTTGAAACTTAAGATATATCTTATGTTTGCATCCTCCAACACCATACTAGAACCACGAGCCAAGATGAGTTAATGCAAAACAATATTGATACTGTGCATGTCATATTGGTCACCACAATAATCAATACTTAGCCAAATTCTAATGAGGATCCATGCATGCTACTTCAAATCTCTAGAATAGACATGAGTCATCTAGATATACCATCTACAATCATATTCAACAATGTCCTTGTAACATTTTCAACACTTATGTAAAGTTTTGATACAACATCGCTCCTGAACCAACATGAATACAACTGAACTTATATTTTCAAACCTTAGTTGACATAAATGACAACATTTTCTCATATTTGCAACATATATTACATCTCCTAGTATGCTTAATTGCATCCTTATGGTGAGCTGAATAAAAAATAACATGTATTCAATATTTGTAAAGCAATCATTTTTGTAGAAAATCTCATAAAATAGTTTCAAATGTTGCCACATGGCTCATCATGGTATGCATGTAAATTGTCATAAAATCCATCTTCTCACATACATATTCACATAACATTATTAATTTGAGTGTAGAACGGATACCATAAACCATGAGAAGGGGAACCTTCTTTCAATTTGATGATTCTATAATGGCGATAAATTATAGTGTCCTTGAAACTAAATAATTGGAAATATTTGCATACTAATGGTGTTTTTATTGTTAGTATCAACACGTATTCATTAGGAGAATAGTCATCTATAATAGTTTCAGATGTTGGAGTAAACAATATGGACATAAAATCCCTTTTTAATCCTTAATTGTGATATCAAACTCTTGTAGGATCAATAACCATTTGAATAATTTCCATTAAAAATTTCTTTGTTCTTAAGAAATTTGATGGCTACATAATTATTATGCAAAAAAATGGTTATCTTTTTATATAGTGTCTAAAGTTGTTTATAGAAAAAATAAAAAACACCATTTTTTTAGTAACAATATATTTCAGCTTTTTAGTTGACAAGTTCTTGCAAAAAATATATATTGTTGTATCGTCTTAAAATGGAAGCACTTCAATGTTAAGAGCATTTAGCCCTCTGAGTAAGTGGTTTGGGGTCATGTTGAACACCTTGAATTGATCTTTGCTTTGATTTGGATTTCTCCCCACTTTCCACTTATTTTATGCACTTGATTCCTTCATTCTAGGTGAAATTAGGGTTAGGATCCTGAGGATTCTCCTTAATTTCCCTCTTCTATGGCTCTATTTTCTAGGAAAGACTTACAAATAGGTCCTCCTAGACTTTATCATGTTCATCATAGGATTTTGTGCCTCTCTGGCACTCTACCCTATTCTGGCATCATTTCTAGGTCTCTTGGCACCCCCGGGACCTCCTGTTTCTCACTCTGACTGAGACCTTGAAATTTGTGCCCTAAAGGTCAAAATTGACCTAAAGGGGTCAAAGTCAACCTAAATGGGTCAAAGTTGACCTCAAACCTAACTAGGTCAGGATCGAGCTCATCTTTGACCTTGGGTTCAAATTTCAAGGTCCCGAGATCTCCGATTGTCGGGTTTCGAAAATAATTGTTTTCTCGCTTCCGAGTCCACTGTTTTGGTCTCCAAAATGGTAAACCCTTAAATTATATTTAATTTAGGTCCATTCCTAAAGGTTTGAGGCCTAATTGGAATTTAATTCCCCAAGGTGGCCCCTCTAGAGGATTGTGCCCTAGATCACTATAAAATGAAGCCTTCCTCTCTCATTTTCACATCAAGTTTTCTTCATCAATTTTTATGAGAACATCTCCCAATCAAGTTTTTCATGCTCAAGCACTCTCAAGAAAGGAGATCAAGAAATAATTTCATCAAGCAAGCATCCATTCAAGCATTCAAGTCCTCTTCTCTATCCAAGTTCTCCATTGAAGATCAAGGATTCAAGTATTCAAGCCATTGAAGGGATTTGGTTCAAGTATTCAAGATTCATCATTCAAACCCTAGATCTAGCCATCATGATGGTGTGATCTTCCTTCAAGATCCTTTGTTCATCTTCAAGATCCATTTCATCCTTCTCTCAAGGTGGATTCCAAGCATACAATCATGGAGGTTTGATTTACATTTATTGATGTTATGTTCAAGCTTTCATATCAACATACTTGATTACATTTCAAATACAATTTGCATACCTATTGACTATCATAGCTTCATTGTTAGATCTACTTCTACTAATTGCTAGCATTCTCCATTTCAATTTCAATATTAAGGTTGATTCCAAACCGGGGTTTGACCAAGACAAACCCCCCCCCCCAAAAAAAAAAACCTCTTTTTCTTGCAGGTGCAGGCATGGAATTTCAGATCTGAGAGCAGATTTGGATACCCTTTTCGGTGAACTTCCAGGATCTGCGAACAAAGTCATAATCGACCTTCAAATAAAAAATGTAGTCTTTCACCTTTTATGAGGGTCAAAGATGACCTCCCTTAGAATTGGAAAATATTTTTGGGTTTTGTAGATCTCGCAGTTTCGGTTGAAGATAATGGAAATCATCAATTTCTGAGACTGTTTAACAGGGTTTTCAGCAGGTTCTTTTTCAGAGGTAAGTACCTTTATCTCTTCATTTCAACATTAGTCATTTACATTTACTTTCCATATCAATACAATTCAAATGTAGGCGTAAACTATTGGTTTTGGGGTCTCCTTTATGTGCAAACGATTGTTCTAGGACCCCATCCATATTTTATCCTTTACATTTTGGTGAACCCGACATACTTACTCTCCTTTCTTTTGTGGATTTAGATGCCCTATTGTGTTAGATTTGTGGTTAATCATTTCTTGCATTAAAATTAGGTTTATTTATGCTCTTGCATTTACATTTCAAAAATACAAAAAAATTGCAAAATTCCTTTAAAAATACAAAAACATTTACATTTTCATGCTTTTAGTATTCAACATGTATGATTCTTGTTTTGAGTACTTTGATGAGGCTTTTGTTGTTCAAGATGATAGATACCTTAATGAGGTACATGGAAGTGAGGATGAAAATTGTTTGAATGAGATCTCCATTGATCCTATTCCTATTTCACCCTCCTCCACAACCTCTTCAATCGACCTTTACAAAGATGAGTTAGGGATTGATGTTAATTCTTCTCCTAATATATGTCTTTTCTATGAGCCTACTTTAGAGTATAATTTATTTTCTTTCCCCTTTAGGGATCAAGCTTTAACGACTTATGACACTCCTACAATGTGTTTAATGGATAGGGATGATAATCCTCCTATTTGGGATGAACCTTTGGATTTGGATATTGATTAATCTCTTCCTCATATTTGGGATGAACCTTTGGATTTGGATGTTGATTACTCCCTTCCTCATGAAACCATTGTGCATAATTCTACTTTTTGGGATGAACCCTTGGATAAATACATTGATTTATCCCCTCCTTGTGAAGAATTTTTTATACAAAAGGATGACATATTCTCTAGAACACACTCCCCTTATGCGAAAGAAGAT
The DNA here is from genome assembly GCA_027943335.1 of Chamaecyparis obtusa. Lineage (NCBI taxonomy): Eukaryota > Viridiplantae > Streptophyta > Pinopsida > Cupressales > Cupressaceae > Chamaecyparis > Chamaecyparis obtusa. Next base: position 1,280,615 of record BSBK01001224.1, on the reverse strand, counting down.
GACATTATAGATGCTTTACCTCCATTTGGGATTATTTATAGTGATGAGGCATTAGCATAGAAAGATAAGAATTCCCTTAATTCTCTTCCTCTTAGTGGTGATCTTATGGGACATAAAGATCCTACCTTACAACCTTCTTACCATAATATTACCTATATGTATTCAAACTCTTTTCCAACTATGGTTCCAAGTGTTCCTCCGGTTGTGTCTTCCATTCATATCACTTCCTACACTTTTACTAGTGTTCCTAATTTTCCTAATCCTAATTCTATCTTTCCTAATCCGATTCCTAATTCTCCACCTTCTATTCCTAGTTCTTCCCACACTTATGTTGAGGTTCAAACTATGGTTCATGATGTAGATGTGCAAAGATTCTTCAAAGTACCTTCTCCTTATTATCTGATTCATAAAGATAAGAGAAAAGAAATTTCTCCTTTGAGATTTCTTCATAATTTTACCCCTCATTCTGATATAATGTAGATCTTTTCCCCTCCAGACTGGGGGGCAAGAGGTATATTTCTTCCTGTCTTTTAGAATCCATTATGTTCCTTCTTTGAGCTTAATCGGTATTCTTTCTATCCTATCTCTCTATGGTTTTGTACTATGTTTATAATCATTCATAGATTCTATTTTATACTCAAGATATCTTTTATAGGACATGTGTTTTGCAAAGATATCCCTTGCCTTTCATCCCTGGGGGTAAAGGTACCTCTTTCTTTCTCTTTGTCTAGGGAGAAACTTTCCTTAGCTTAGTGGTATTTGTTTATATTGCAATATTATTTCATCATATTGACAGATGTTTTGACTATGGATAACCTTCTTACATGAGAAGTTGTTTTCCTAGGTCGTCACTTCTTCTCTATTTTGCAAATTATGTTCTTTATAAACTCTCACCCTTGCTTTGGTGTTAGAGTTGTTTCCCTCATTCCAAAAATTCCTCTTCCTCTTGGTTGTAGGGGGCTTGATGATTGAACCTTTGTTTCTGCATTTTGAAAGATGATATCTTATCTAACGCACTCCTCTTTGGTGGGGGGTCTTGTTGATAAGATCTCTTTCTTTGAGGATCCTTTTCCATGAGTGACATATCCTTTTCACAATTATCTATATTCTTGGATGTAGGGGTCAATATCCCTCGCTAAGGATATGGTGTACATGGTTGCTAAACAGGATATCTCCTTGCATTGTGAAGTAGGTATCCTCTTCCATCTTTGTTCCTACACTTGGGGGGCAAGGATGCCATCTCCTTCTTTTCTATCCTTCCAGGATTCACCTCTTTCCTTGGGTAAGCAGTATTTATTTATTATGTGATATCCAATCATACATAAAAATGTTGGTTTGCATTGAGGATCTTTGTCCTTGATCACAACCTATTTTATTGTTTGACATTAGGTTTCCATGGTTGATATCTCTCACCTTGGAAACTGAACAGTGTGCTATCCCGCATAAGGGTTACTTTCTTTTCACTTCTTGCATGATATCTCTTTACATTCATCCCTTCCATGGCCTCATAGGAGTTGTGACCTTCTTGGCTTGGACTGGGTGTTGTTTGTGGATATTGTCTTGATGCTGAGGAAGGCTTTATCCTTGTTCTTTTATTTCCTTAACATGTCAAAATAGTATGTTTTTGCCATATTAAGGAGGGGGGCATATATAGGGCCTCCCTTGTACTATAGTTTTTTATTTTTACATGCTAAATCTTGGAAGGTAACGCACATAAGTTGCTAAATCCTGAAAAGACACGCATCTTTATGCCAAATCTTCTGAAGGTAACGCACATAAGTTGCTAAATCCTGAGGAGACATGCATTTTTCAAGTTTTTCATATGCTAAATCTTGGAAGGTAACACACATAAGTTGCTAAATCCTGAAGGGACATGCATTTCCAATTTCAAATATGCAAAATCTTGGAAGGTAACGCACATAAGTTTCTAAATCCTGAAAAGACATGCATTTATATGCTAAATCTTCTGATGGTAATGCACATAAGTTGCTAAATACTGAGGAGACATGCATTTTTCAAAAAAATTCAATATGCTAAATGTTCCGAAGGTAACGCACATAAGTTGCTAAATCCTAAAGAGACACACATTTCATATTCATAGTGATACAAGAAGGTGGATCTATGGATATTCCAGAAGCCGTCAGAAGACACATTACAATTGCAAGCATAGTTTATGGGTGAACCTGTTGGGCTCTCCCTCCAGGGTGATTCATGATAAGGTGGGCATCTTACTAAGTGAGGTAATCACTCTTTTCCCTTTCTCTCTTTTCTGCTTTCATGCTAGTAGGACAAGATCATGAAGCTATGTTATTTATAGTGTTGCTCATGTCTTTCTTTTGTAATCATTTATGCTTTTATGATAGCTTTCCAAATATTATATTAGTATGAGAAATATTTCTTAGCGAGGTTTCTTATGCTAATTGATTTGGGTTGTTTAGTACTAACCCTTGTTCTTTTGACACCCTCATGCATGTATGTTGAGTTAAAATCCTTAGTCTGGGGGCTTGTGTCCTTAACTAAGTGTTATTTTATCTCATTGTGAATCCACTTGGATCTCCTCTTTCTTCTCCTTTACCAAGAGTTTGCATCGAGTCCATACTCTTGCTAAAGTGGGGGCTTAATGTATCGTCTTAAAATGGAAGCACTTCCATGTTAAGAGTGTTTATCCCTCTAAGTAAGTGGTTTGGGGTTATGTCGAATGCCTTGAATTGATCTTTTCTTTGATTTGGCTTTCTCCCCACTTTCCACTTATTTTCTGCACTTGATTCCTTCATTCTAGGTGAAATTAGGGTTAGGATCCTAAGGATTCTCCTTAATTTCCCTCTTCTATGGCTCTATTTTCTAGGTAGGACTTACAAATAGGTCCTCCTAGACTTCATCATGTTCATCATAGGATTTTGTGCCTCTCCCTAGCACTCTACCATGTTTTGGCATCATTTCTAGGTCTCCTGGCACCCCTAGGACCTCCTATTTCTCACTCTGACTGAGACCCTGAAATATGTGCCGTTAAGGTCAAAATCAACCTAAAGGGGTCAAAGTCAACCTAAAGGGGTAAAATTCAACCTTGAACCTGACTAGGTCAGGATCAATCTTGTCTTTGACCCTGGGTTCAAATTTCAAGGTCCTGGGATCTCCGGTTGTCAGGTTTCAGAAATAATTGTTTTCTCACTTCTAAGTCCACTATTTTGGTCTCCGAAATGGTAAACCCTTAAATTATATTTAATTTAGGTCCATTCCTAAAGGGTTGAGGCCTAATTTGAATTTAATTTCCCAAGGTGGCCCCTCTAGAGGATTGTGCCCTAGATCACTATAAAAGGAAGCCTTCCTCTCTCATTTTCACATCAAGTTTTCTTCATCAAGTTTTGTGAGAACATCTCCCAATCAAGTTTTTCATGCTCAAGCACTCTCAAGAAAGGAGATCAAGAAATCATTTCATCAAGCAAGCATCCATTCAATCATTCAAGTCTTCTTCTCCATCCAAGTTCTCCATTGAAGATCAAGGATTCAAGTATTCAAGCCATTGAAGGGATTTGGTTCAAGTATTCAAGATTCATCATTCAAACCCTAGATCTAGCCATCATGATGGTGTGATCTTCCTTCAAGATCCTTTGTTCATCTTCAAGATCCATTTCATCCTTCTCTCAAGGTGGATTCCAAGCATACAATCATGGAGGTTTGATTTACATTTATTGATGTTATGTTCAAGCTTTCATATCAACATACTTGATTACATTTCAAATACAATTTCCATACCTATTGAATATCATAGCTTCGTTGTTAGATCTACTTCTACTACTTGCTAGCATTCTCCATTTCAATTTCAATATTAAGGTTGATTCCAAACCGGGGTTTGACCAAGGCAAACCCCCCAAACAAACAAACAAAAACCTCCTTTTCTTGCAGGTGCAGGTGCAGAATTTCAAATCTGAGAGCATATTTGGATACCCTTTTCGATGAACTTCCGGGATCTATGAACAAATTTAGAATCGACCTTCAAATAAAAAATGTAGTCTTAGACCTTTTATGAGGGTCAAAGATGACCTCCCTTAGAATTGGAAAAGATTTATGGGTTTTGTAGATCTCGCAGTTTCGGTTCAAGATCATGAAAATCAATAATTTCTGAGACTGTTTGACATGGTTTTCAGTAGGTTCTTTTTCAGAGGTAAGTACCTTTATCTCTTCATTTCAACATTAGTCATTTACATTTACTTTCCATATCAATACAATTCAAATGTAAGTGTAAAATATTGGTTTTGGGGTCTCTTTTATGTGCAAACCATTGTTCTAGGGCCCCATCCATATTTTATCCTTTACAATTGCATATTCCAAATCTCTTTCTTTTTGGCTCAGGACTACACCAACAATAAAATAAAATGAACATGTATGTATATGAAATGGTAGATTCTAGATAGGTCCTCTTAGTGCTGATACCTTTATCAAAGAGTCCTTAATAGTTTGGAATGATGCTTGACATGTTGTTGTCTAGTCAAATTCAAGATATTTGATTAGTAGGGAAAATAATAGTGCTACAAATTTTCTAAATTTCTTGACAAACCTTCTCTAGTAGTGTGCATGCCCTATAAAGATTCCAACATCCTTCAATTTCAATAGAACTGATAAGTTTCTAATCACTTCAACTTTTCTTGCATCTATATGAATATTGTGTTGTGAGAAATAGTGTCCCACCTAGATTATTCCTTCTCTCATCATCATCTAGAACTTTTTATTTTTGAGGGAAAGGTTGTGACCTTGAAATCTTTGCAATACCTTATCTAGATTTGTCAATGCTTCCTCATAGGTATTCGCATATGTAGTCAAATAATCCATGTATGGTTTCATTTAGTCAAACCAAATTAGAGAATATGCTCATTGTAGTTCTCTAAAATGTTGTAGGGGCATTAGATAGCCCAAATGGAAGGTCAACATAAGCACAAGTACCCCATGAATTGGTTTATTTTATTTCATCCCAATCTTCATGTGAAATATTAATTTAGTTGTAACCATTGAATCAGTATAAGGAGAAATAATTATGCTTGACATGGTGTTGTCTAGTCAAATTTTTTTTCAAAATGGTTGGTAGGAAAAAATAATAATGTTATAAGTTTGCTAAAGTTCTTGAAAAACCTTTTCTAGTAGTGTGCATGTCCTATAAATCTCCTAACATCCTTCATTTTTAGTAGAACTGATAAGTTTTTTATCACTTCAACTTTTCTTGGAGCTACATGAATGTCATGTTGTGAGATATAGTGTCCCACCTAGACTATTCCTTCTTTTATCATCATGTAGCACTTTTCATTATTGAGGGAAAGGTTGTGATCTTGGCATCATTGTAATACCTTCTCTAGATTTGTCAATGCTTCCTCATAGGTATTCCCATATGTAGTCAAGTCATCCATGTATATTTTTATGTATTCATTAGCCAAATCAGAGAATATGCTTATCATGGTTTTCTAAAATGTTGTATGGGGAAGGAATGCATAAGCATAAGCTCCCCATGAATATGTAAATTTCCTTTTATCCTAGTCTTCATGTAAAATTATACTTTGGTTGTAACTGTTGAATCCATGAAAGAAGTAGAAATAATTCTTACTTGCAAAGAATCCAACACTTGGTCTATAAAAGATAGGGGGAATTGATCTTTCTTTATTGTTGAATGCAATTATTTGTAATCCACACAAACTCACCATTTTAAACCTTTCTTTAGAACTATAACCAAAGGTGATACTCATTGACTATCTAATCTAGGATAAATGAATCCAACATATAGAAGTTGTTATAACTTAGTCTTGACTATTTCTTAGTGTTACCCAGTTTTTGAACCTAGCAAAAATTAAACTTTCAGATCCTATCTATCCTATGAATGATAATCTAGTCAATCCTCGCATACACCCTTAATACCCTTGGAAGGAACTTGACCAAATTTTTACAAATAGATTTGGAAGCTCCATATGTTCCACAAGGGAGGTGAGGAATGTGTATGTGTAGTTGTTGGTGACCTTGGCTAAGAAGAATGGACAAGCCCAACTTTGGAGCATATAGATGTTATCTCTATTGAGCATTAAAGGTTGTCATTAGTATCAAAGGTTTTCAATAATATCGGTCGGTTACATATAAGAACCCAGTCGGTAACTATAAGCAAAATAGGCTAGTTGGTTAAGTATATACACCAAGCATCAAACAGTTTACTGAGCATCAACAGACACCGATATTGAGTGACAGTAAACATCGAGCATCAGAATAAACACCGAGCAGTTTATATAGTGTTTATCGAGGATCACAGGAAATGACATAGTAATTAGGAATGGCACATTATTCTATGCAAATGGTTACAACATATCAAAAAATATTTTACCAAGATCGAGAACAATTTATTTTTAGATACAATGAAGATTTTATGTAATAGTTTGATCTAGGTTATTTTTGTACACCGTAGATCTTAGGGTTTTGTCTAAGATGTGTAAACCTAATTTTGTATAAGCGGCATAAAGTTGTATGCTATATAATTATTTGTTTGCATCATTTTTTATGGGAACTGATGTATGAGCGAAGAAGCACTTGAAGCAGTAGCCATCCTTCAAGATTATCAGTTGACAAAGCATAACAACATTCAGAGGAAATCAGATTAAGCAGAATCAGAGCAGGCTAATCGAGCAGTTCAGAATGGAGATTCATCATAGTACAGGTGATATTTTATCAATACTTTATTGATCTGTATCAGACAATTAAGTTGTCATTAGCAAATAGATACCTATTTCTTTCTAATCATTGTAATAGAGTTTTGGTAAAATCTCTTAACAGAGTAGACTTGACAGTCTTTTGTAAATCTCTTAACCGAGTGCACACTCTTTTTATCCTAATAAAATTTTCTATGCAATAATAATGCAGATCTGAGAGAAAAAAATGAACTCCAAATACAGTGATGATATATTTCTTTTGCTTGAGAAGACTTGATATGAATCTCTATTTGTAACTTGTAATAACACTTGTAGATTTCTATGTGCTCCTAGTTATTTTTTCAATGAGGATATATATAACATAATGGGACATATCTCTACGTGAGACATGTCTCTTGTTAATGGTTTAACCATTCATTAGTTACTTCTAATCCATATCATTGAATCTGATCATAACGATCAAACCATAACTTAATAACAATGATAAGACAGTCAATATAATTATCAAATCTTATAATATTCATTGGCAATAATACTTTATGACATTCGATAATGATGATTAATTGTGATAATTAGAGTCGATAACGACTATGATCATCATAGTCGATAATGATTGACGCTTCTGACATATATTTAACAACAATGACATATGACATAATATAGTCGATGGTGTTGTCGGCTATGATAACCATAGTTGACATCGACTATGAGCATCACAGTCGATAACATCATTGACTGTGTCACCATCATTTTCTTGTATTGCCAATTACTATTGTCATTCATTGATATTAAGTTGATTCACATAATTGACATTATAGTCGATATAAAAAATCTTGTTTAATGTATTATCATAATTATAATGTGTATGAAAATTATTTATTATTTATAAATTTTATCTATCTATATATATATATATATATACATACATATATATATATATATATATATATATATATATATATATATATATATATATGTATATATATGTATATATATGTATATATATGTATATATATGTATATATATGTATATATGTATATATATATATATATATATATATATATATATATATGTATATATATATATATATATATATATGTATATATATATATATATATATATGTATATATATATATATATATATATGTATATATATATATATATATATATATATATATATGTGTGTGTGTGTATATATATATATATATATATATGTATATATATATATATATATGTAATCTTGATAATTGTCATCAATATTAATAATGTTTTATGATAATAAGAAAGATATAAAATGTTTAAGGCTGATAGAGATTGGAATCATTCGATCAAAGCTACAATCATTAACACTCCCTCTTAGCTAGGGAAGATGGTTTCCATCCATGTAATATAGTGAAATATTGTATTGTAATTACCTTAATAAAATATTGAGGGTTATGGTCTACATAGATATAAAAAATGACATCCACCATAACAGATGTTGCCTCACAATATCATCCAGAGTATGGACTACTCAAGAATATATACCATATGATATTCTTCATACTCATATCTTTCCTGGTATGTGCATTGGCATCACATCTCATGAGGCCTATCAAAAAAGATATCATTCCATGGCATACTACGAATGTTACATCTCATAACATCCACCATGACATATCTCACTAGTATAACTCATTGTAGTTACATACTACTCAATTGATATTATATAAGATATATGAATTATCACAATATGTTAGCGAATATCAACCATAAGATATCCATCAATGTGATAGTAGGTTAAAATATGTTAAAGTCGTCACTTTACAATAGTAACCATAAGTAGACTTCATTGATAGATCACCACCTTTCAGGAAGTTTCCATAAGATTATGTAATAGCTCACATAAAAATTATATATAATATATCTCGTATATAAATCATTAGTACAATTTATTGAGTCTCAATCTCAATTAAAATTTTACATTCTTACCATACCAAGCTTACCTCTAAAGTGATCCACTTTTGTTTTTGATAGAGGCTTGGTTAGAATATCTGCAGTTTTCTCATATATACTAATGTATCTTAACTTAACAACATTTCTCTCCATCGTGTCTCTAACATAGTGATAGGGGATCTCAATGTGTTTGGACCTATCATGAAATGCAAGATTCATAGAAAGTTTTATGAAACTTTGGTTATCATAGTGAATGTTTGTAGAATCCAGGGCTTGTCCGAGCAATCCAACCAATAGATTTCTTAGTCATACTACTTCTCGAGCTCCCATAGATGTGGAAATGTATTCAGCTTTAGTGGAGCTTTATGCAACTAAGGATTATTTTCTGTTGAACACGGATATCATGGTAGATCCTAAACTGAAACAACATCCTGAATTACTCTTTCTATCTACAATAATTCTAGCCCAATCCAAGTCTAAATATCCATAGAGGTTTAGATCAACATTGTCATACTTTAATCCAAGCTCAATAGTTCCACAAAGATATCTAGATATGTGTTTTGTTGCGACTAGATGCAATTTTCAAGGGTCACACATGAATTAACTGAGTGCATTTATTGTATAGTAAATGTCTGGTTTGGTGTTGACCAAATAAATTAATGACCCAATTATTTGATGATAGAGAGTGGGATATGCTAATTTTGACTCTGAAGATTCTTCTTTGAGTTTGTGAAAGTTTGTCTCCATAGGTGTAGACAAAGGTTTGATATCCATCATTCCAAATCTCTTTAATATATCAACAATGCATTTTCCTTGATTTAAGATAATGCAATTATCTTGTTGCCATACTTCTAAGCCAAAGAAGTAATATAAGATTTCTAAATCTTTCATGTCAAATTCAGAAGAAAGATCTTGATTGCATTTAGTAATGAGATGATCTTCTCCTATGATTAGAAAATCGTCAACATATAAAATGAGAATCAACGCATCACCATTTATTACCTTAAATTATAAGTTGGGGTTTGCTTCATTCTTGGAAAACCCTAATTTGGAGAGATAGTTGTCTATTCTTTCATAGCAGGCTCAAGGAGCCTATTTGAGCCCATATAAAGCCTTCTTTAATTTGAAAACATAAGAAGTACTATCATGAATCACAAATCCATCTGGTTGAACTCCAAGTATACTTCCTCTTCAATGATCCCATTAAGAAAAGTTATCTTTACATCCATCTGGTGAATTTTCCATCCTTTAAATGCGGAAATAGAAATAAAAACTTTGATAGAGGTGTATCAAGTAACTGGGGCAAATGTCTCTTCATAATCAATCCCTTCCTTCTGAGAGAATCCTCTGGCAACAAATCTATTTTTACATTTTTTAATACTTTCATCAGCTACATATTTAATTTTTAATAGCCATTTAGATGAGACAATTGATTTGTCTTTAGCTCTAGGCACAATGTCCCAAACATCATTCTTTATGATGGATTGGTATTCTTCAACCATGGCATCCTTCCATACTTGCTTTTGGAGTGCTTCCTCAACATTTGTAGGTTCATATTCAATAGGTTCACTCATGAGATCAACATAGTTGGAGTATCTATTAGGCTTATTCCTTTCTCTGAAAGTACCATCAGAAGCTCCATAAATCTTCACTTCTTCAATTATTTTCCTTTCCCAGAGTGGTCTCTTATGACTAATGGCTGAATCTCTAGGTTCAAGTATGAAATTCAATGGCTCATTATCATTTTCTATAGAAGTTTCCCTTCTTGAGGATTTACTTTATCTACTGCCATAATGTCTTTAGATCTTTTAAAAGAAATCTCTTCTTGGAAGGTTACATCACTTCTAAGTTCAATTAAGTTTTGACAAGGTATTTATATCTTGTAGGCTTTAGATGTCTCGCTATACCCAAAAAATATCCCACTCTTTCCTGAAGGCTCTAATTTGGATCTTTTCTCCTTAGGAATGTGGATATAGACAAGACAACCAAATATCCTAAGATGGATTATGTCAGGTTTAATCCTAGTGAATGCTTCTTCAGGGGTTTTATTTTCTAGAATAGAGTGCGGACATCTATTTTGGATATAAACAATTGTGCAGGCGGCTTCAACCTAAAATGAGGTATGAAGGTTTTGATCATGCATCATAGCTTTTGCTGCTTCTACTATTGTTCTATTTTTCCTTTCAGCTACCACATTTTGTTGAGGGTTATGAGGAACTATGTCCTCCCTCTTAATCCCAACTGAAATACAAAAATCTTTAAAGTTATCAGAGATGTATTCTCCTCCATTATCAGACCTTAAGGTTTTGATTCTTTTCCTGAGCACGTTTTCAACTAAGGTTTTGAATTCCTTAAATTTTGTTAGAACTACATTTTATTCTGTACATTTTAGAAATTAAATTAAATCTAGGTTTTCCTAGAGTAGTCATCAACAAAAATAAATATAATACAAAAATTGTCCTAGCAAGGTCACTGTCATTGGTCCACATATGTCAAAATAGATAATTTCAAGTACATATTTTTTTGGATCTACTCTAACTATTATGGAAAACACCCTTGGAGTTCTTTCCTATAGAAAAACCCTTGCAAACCCCCTCATAATCTTTCTTTAATTTAGGTAGACCATTTACAATATTCATCATAGAAGATAGGGAATGAAAGTGAAGATGTCCCAACCTTCTATGCCATATTTCATTAGTAGATGATATATCATTAATCAAGGCTTGAGAGGGAGAAGGGGATAGTTTGTATAGGAAACCATCTCAAGTTCCTAAAGTATGCCCCAACCTTTCCATTTATGAAAGCAATTTGGTACCCCTCATCTTCAAGTGCTGATATGGAAACTAGATTGTGATTAATGCCTGGTAAAAATAGTACACCAGTTAATTAAAGAGACATACTAAATTTGAGTTCAATTGTGCAGGTTCCAACTACTTTTACCAAGTAGTTTGAATTGTCTCAAATGGTGACTTCTTCATTTGAACCTACATCTATGCTATCTAGTTATTCTTTGAACCTTGTGATGTGTTGAGAGGCTCCATTGTCAATGACCTAGGTATTTCTTCTATTTGACATCTCACTTGATAGTTCTAAGAAGAATACAAGTCTTTTTGCATCCTTATCCTTACTTCTACTAGTGATTCCTGATGTTTGATTTTGTCTAGACATTTTATTGTAATATGTCCAAATTTATCACATCTGAAATATTGGACTCTAGACATGTCTCTTCTTTTTTTATTTGAATGCTTGTTATGGTTGTTTTTCTTTTGTTTGAAGTTGTTTTTCCTTCCTTTCTTGTGAGAATTAGCATGAAGGACTTGAATTTCTCCATTAGAGATGTTTGTCCCAATTCCTCTCGCAATCAATCTTGATTCTTCTTGAATGCAGTCAGTCTTTAATCGATCGAACTTAGGAAATTTGGGTCTAGCACTTATCCCTTCTATGAATGCTTTCCAAGATGTAGGCAATCCATTTAGAGCCAGGATTGATAATTCTTTATTGTCAACTTGATGACCAAAAGTAGATAGTTGATCACTTATCTCTATTATTCTCATGAAGTAGGACATGATGGTTTCTCCTTTGTTCATCTTGGCATGGTGGAGTTTTTAAGGGCAAGGGCCTTACTAGTATTATTTATCTCATACATGTTACCTAGTGTTATGAACATTTGATATGCAGTATCTAACTTTGATATAATAGGAACTATATGATCTTTTGTTGCATCTACTAGATTCTTCATGGCTAGGTTTTTATTTTTGATCTACTAATTTTTCTCATCATTATCATACAGTATAGGTACAACCCTCTCCACAAATGTGTTCAAGTCATGTTCTCTTAGTGCCATCATTATTCTGAATTTCTATGAGAGAAAATTTGTAGCACCTTCTAGTCTATCTTCAAACCTAACTCGATTCACCATTTTTTTTACTATTAGTTTTATAGAGCTCTTAATGGTAGTTATATTTATCCTCTTAATTCTATCTGATCGGATCTTTTCTTTATGCTAGCTTTGATACCATGTTAAATTGTGATCAGATTTAGAATAGAGAGATTCTAAATTTTTGGGCTTGTTTCCTATATAATGAAACTATGATGATACATAGATTAGAATTATATTATAACTCTTTTTATCCTAATGAAATTGTCTATGTGATGATAATGCAGATCTGAGAGAAAACAATGAACTCCAAATACAATAATGATATATTTATTTTGCTTGAGAAGACTTGATAGGAATCTCTATTTGTAACTTGTAATGACACTTGTAGATTTATGTGTGTTCCAAGTTATTCTTTCAATGAGTATATATATAACATAATGGGACATGTCTCTACATGAGACATGTCTCTTGTTAATGGTTTAACCATTCATTAGTTATTGCTAATATATATCATTGAATCTAATCGATAACGATCAAACCATAGCTTAATAACAATGATAAGACAATTGATATAATGATCGACTCTTATACTATTCATTGGAAATGATAATATATGACATTCGACATTGATTATTGACTGTGATAATCACAGTCGATATTGAATGTGATCATCACAGTCGATAATGATCGACACTTCTAATATATATTTAACATCAATGACATATGACATATGCCAGTCGATGGTGTTGTTGGTTGTGATAACCACAATCGACATCGACTGTGATCATCATAATTAATAACATCACCGACTGTGTCACCATCATTTCCTTGTATTGTTGATTATTGTTGTCATTCATTGATATTAAGTTGATTCACATAATCGACATTATATTCGATATCAAAAATCTTGTTTAATGTATTATCATCATTATAATGTCTATGACAATTATTTATTATTTATGAATAATATATAAATATATATATAGATAGATAATATATATGTATATGTATAGATAATATATCTCATATATATCTATCTATATATTATGTATATATAATATATATGTCATCTTGATAATTGTCATCAATATTAATAATTCTCTATGATAATAAGAAAGATATCAAATGTTTAAGCTCGATAGGCCATTCAAACATTTGATTTCATCGATTGGAATCATCTGATTGAAGCTACAATCATTAAGAACTGGTTATGGCATTTTCCAATGGACTAGAAACTTTAATATATTCTACCCTTTCAAGCGACATCACCCATTTTGAAAAGGTTTCATCTTCAATATTTTATCTAAGAGAAAATATTATCCTTACAAGAGACATATAACAGTACCATTCATGTTCAAAAATTTCAGATGAGGAAAGTGATTCTAAAAAATTAGATGTTGATGAAAAAAGGGATATTATCTCAGGATTTGAGTTTCTAGACATGGTTTTGTCTAATTTGGAATGCTATATAAATTGTTGGTACTCATCCCCGACTAGGGTCAAATCATATTGTTGTTTTTCATAGAGATCTTTAATTGGCCATTCACTCCATGTAGTCAGAATATTTTGTTGAGTTTAAAGGACAAAATTTAATTAATTTAAAGTGACAAATCTACATATGACACTTCACATTGCTATAACCACAATCATTGAGGAGACCAAAAAATACATTCTTGTAATTAACTTCCAAGAATTAGTTAAGGGAATTTGAAAGGTTTGGTGTAAGAACTCTTTAAACGAAAATGGAAAGACAAAAAACAAGGGAGTTTTTCTTTTGAAGCCTATGCTCAAGGGAGGGAGTCTTTTTCTTATTTTAACTTCGTAAGGGAAGGAGATGTTTTTATGTCTTCAGGCATATCCATCATACAGGAACATTGTGGACTATGTGCCATCTTGATTCACATTTAAGCAAAAAAGAAGATATATTTCAAAACTTTGGGTTTGTCTATATCTTTTTCCAACTATAAATTAATCTTCAAATTATTGAAGTGTTTCTTATCGTGCTTTTTTTTGGTGCAATCCGGTTATGTATGTGTTTACCTTGAAAATTTTGAGTTCAGGAGTGTTCATCTATGTGAAACAAATCATTGAGTTCTTTTCCTTAATTCTTTTATTATATTAAGGAAGTGGACTTTGTGTCATTTTTGTATCTTTCTCTCCATTCATAAATCTGTTATTCGCTCCCGTAGCATGCCTATGCTCAAGTGTTAGTTTACCTTTCCTTATTTATAGTTAAAAGCATACCCCAAAAACACCAAATCAAATCAAAAGAGGTAGTTATACCTCTAAAATTCAGAGGAAGATCATCTATTTAATGGAGATCTCTCCAACTATTAGTTTATGTTTGTCTTTCATATTGGGCATTGTGAGTTATTTCTAAAGATATTTTAGAAGGACAAATTTTGAAACTAACACTCAGATAGAAAAGTTCATTATCCTTGGGAATTATTTGATTGGTTTGTAGTCTTCCTTAATATATATCCTATGGGTACATAAGTTAATATTTTCATAACAGTCTCAAGAAAATATTGTTATGCAAGTCTACAACATGGAGATTAACTTTGTAAGTTTCTTTGTGTTCAATTGAGTATTTATGTGGAGAAATGCGTTTGGTCTTATATCTCAACTTGCTTGGTCAAGGCTACCATATAGGCAACATTTAAGCACAATACATTTTGAGGGCACGGTTATTAGGCAACAAATTACGAAGCAAGCCTGTAGTAGAAATATAATTTGTTGTGAGGAAGGCAACATGTAGTAGGCAAGATGAGCGTGCTAAGAAAGAACTTTGTTGCTAGTCCCTTTTATAATTATTTTGGATGATATTTGAAAGTAATGTATCCCCCCATCTTGCAATTGAAGCACGTGCTCTTTTCTATTGTCATCAACATTTGAAATAAATTCAAATCATTATCTCCAAGGTCTATCCTTGTTAGAGATTATCATATCTCTAGATCTAAATCCTATTAAATAATTTTCAATTACCAACTATGGATGACCTGAGATAGTGGGTATCCACCTTTGCTAGCCTTGGGCCAAAGAACCATAGAATATGCAACAATCCAAGGAATCTAATGTGATGACCAAGTCTTTAATCACACCTTCAAGTTCAATAATTGAGATATCCACTAATTGGAGTATTGTGGAGTGGTAGTATTATGAAGATCAAATAGTTGAAGCTTTGTATCTCTATTAATAATTAGTATTGATAAAATTTTCACCCTTGTTGAGCTCTCAACTTAGCAACCAAGTGAAACATGGGATAATTTTAGAGAGTGTGGACTTTGATAATTTAGAACCAACCTCCAAATAATGTTGGTTCCCTTGGAGCTTCGCCTATTCTACTTTAATCTACGAATATTGTTGAGGGAAGAAAGATAACTAGATTGAAACTAATTTCTAATGGAGTGATCCATTAAACTAATTATTGTTGTTTTAGGCACACAATATGATCAATAACTTAAAGTATGGCATACACAACTCAAAATTTCTTATGTCTTTACAACAATGTTTCATAATTAGGTTCAATATGCCAAGGACAATATTTAGGAGCAAAAAATGTTGTCACAACTTAAAATATATCCTTAGATAGTTGAACACAAGTTATGACCTACAATTGTACATTGTTTTCATAAAGGAAACAAAAAATGATAAAAATCAAAGGGAAAATAACTTCTCCATAAACTACATAAATTATCTCAAGTGATTTTCATATGAACAAGAATAAGAAAGTAAAATAGCTTAGTTTATCATGATCAAAAGGTACAAAATAATGAGTACAATTTTAAAATTTATGTCTCCTTGAGTTAGAATGTCATTATCAAACCATAAATAACTAGCTTCAAATTACAAATATAGTCTAGAAGAGCAAAAATTGAGTGAAAAAAAAAATTGGGAATACTATATGAGCTTTTCAATATCTCCCTCCTACTTAGGCACATGTTTTGAGAAAGAAAGGAAAGTGTGTGATTGTTTGGATGAGTCAAACCTCATCCTTAGGTATTGAAAAGGTCATTTCCTTGTTTGAACCAACCAAAGACTCTTAATTAGCATTACAAAAGATGGTCTTGACCTTTTCCACCACATTATTTTCCCTATGTCAACTCCTAGAAAGACTCCAAGATGTTTTCAAACTTTTCCAATCTTTGTGCAAATTACCTCATATTTATTCTCCACCAACATTCTAGCTCATCATATTGCCCCCCATATGCATTCCATATATTCATAACTACCCTTTACTTCTTTAATTTTCAAAATTTCCTTCAAACATGATCATAGGGCTTGTGATAGGCAACTTGATTAAAATTAGTGGCCTTGTGAGGGTGTAGGAATTTATTGAAGGCCATTTTTTCCACTTTTCTTACTCATTAAACCCATCTTTGTCCTTATGTCTTCACCATGTAATAGGATTATGATATACATTTATTGTTGGAATTGCAAACACAAAAATATCTCAATACACACTATGCAAAAATGAGAAATACCATAAGCATCTCCTTTAAAATGTACAAATGATCATTGTTTATAAAAGCAAGCAAGAAGATGTGAAAAGGTAGGAGTGGAACTATGACTACCTTTCTAAGCATGAAACAAGTGTAGGACTCTATGAACAAGTCTAGGGACATTTGGTAAGTCTATATGAGGTAAGAGAAAAGTCTAGATAACTGTTATGTGAGCTTAAGTGTAGGAATTCACTATGTAGGCTAAAAGCTAACTAGTTAGATAAAACCTCTTTTCATGCTAATATTAAACTCTATCATATTCTCTCTATATTTTTCCTTAGGCATAACTTTCATTGATATTGTTATATTGTTCTTTGTAAGTATGTTTTTGTTATTCTATTGGCATGCTTTTGACCTATTTATGGCACACCTTTGAAAAAACCCTTGAAGAGATTATCACCACTAAATAGATAATATTTCTGATGACCTATCACGAATTTGTTCTCTTGACTTCACATATAGGTTTTTCCATTTCATCATCATTGTACATTGCACCTCACTTTTGTTTACTATGACTTCAACATATGGAATGATGCCCTTTGCTTTAACCTAAACCATATTTCTCTATGTCATTGT
This sequence comes from Chamaecyparis obtusa, assembly GCA_027943335.1. Classification (NCBI taxonomy): domain Eukaryota; kingdom Viridiplantae; phylum Streptophyta; class Pinopsida; order Cupressales; family Cupressaceae; genus Chamaecyparis; species Chamaecyparis obtusa. The sequence goes on along the minus strand of BSBK01001224.1, from coordinate 1,263,048 downwards.
TATGCATAAAGTTTCAACTTTCTTTCTTATCACAGTGATTGTCTTTACCTTTAACACTATCCCAACTTCTTCATAGACCTTTAAGACTATCTTATTCAATCTTCATTGCACTGCCCTCTCTTAATGCATGAAACCCTTGATTGTCACTATCATCTCATGACTCTATTGTTATCTTCTTCACATGGTAAGAAGGATACTATCCTTAATTATGTCATACATATTTCACACCAATCTGCAAAATGTCCTTTTATTACCATTGGTTTGTCCCGAATATGTTTTTTTCTTCCTATGCTAATTTTTCTAGACAATGAACTATCTTTTGTATTGATTTTGTTTCTCATCACTTGAACTATAACTTCTCCTCTAGTGCTCATCTATCTATAGATGTGATAATATGATTCATTTGACCTTATCATTGCACATGTAAAGCATATCAAAGGAACCTCTTGCATGTTCAATTGCCCATTTATCTATTGTCATTGTCATCTATCTCGCTCTTTGGACTATGCATGTTATAGTTTTCTACTTTCATAGTTGATAGTTTCTATCCATGCTCAACCTTAAAAAAATCTTTTCAAACTGATTGATTTGCCCCTAAGACAATAATGATAATTAACTACAACCCCTTGACTAACATCACATGGGTATGACTAAAAAGCTTAAATCTCACACATGTAACTTTGTCATGCCACACAATTTAATTTTCACATTGTAGTAGGCCTTTGGCTAAATGTAAGAATAAAAATGCAGAAGGCTTCAAGCTTTCATCATAAGGTTCTTGAACTCTCTTTACAAACCAACTAAAACTTTCATGGCCTATTGAGCTTATATGCACATTCTCAACCATTTACTCATACTTTCTTTACTTTGTGAAGACAACTATACATCTTCATCTCTGATTTGTACCTTATTGGTGGCACAATCTATAGAAGTATCCTTTAGTATGTTCATTATGGTTGTCTTTGACATTGTTTTATGCTCTCTCATGACTTGATTATTTATTTGTGTCACTATATCATTATGACTTCATCTTCTCACAACTTGGTAGGGCTTCATAACAACCTTGACAACTATCTTCATTGTTGACTTCACTTTGTGTCTTATGACCACCTATCACTATCTCACTACTCATCCCACTATTTAGCAATGTCCCTTAGAATATTTTATAGCATTATTCATACATGGACTGACACATTTATAAGTTTTCCTTGTACTATTGGCAACAACAACGTTCCTTTATCAATAGCAATCAAGGCCTTGATATTTAAGGGCTAGATAATGAAATCTTGCATAGTTTTGTTACATAGACCTTGCGCAAGGTTCTAACCAACTCTCTATAATTGACTTTAAATTCAAACTTTATCTATATTTAGAGAAAATGCAAGCGACTTGACATACCATTGTAACCATCCTTATGCAAGGTAGATGGGATTGTATCCATATCATGAATCCACAGTCTACCTAGAAGGAGATTACACTGCAAAGTGTCTGGTATTACATGTACTAGAGTGGGTAAAGAAATGGGCCCAAGTTGTAAAGGTAGTATTATTGTACCTAGATATTTTCAACCAGCATTATCAATTTCATGAATAGATAGAGAAGAATTTTCTAGAGAACTTGGATCTATTTTGATTTTAGGTCAAAGATCAATACTACAAACATTGAGTTCTGAACTAGTATCAGTGAGAGTACATCTAATATCAATGTCATTTACAAAAGGAACTATTATTAATGGATCGTCTTGATTTTGTTCTTCAATGGATTGAATTTCTTGTTGATGGAATGTGATCTCTGAAGTACCAGAGCATATACAATCCAATAAAGCATTCACATCATCGAGTCTAGTGGAAGATGGCACAAGGATATGTTATAGAGCCTTTTGAAGTACACCATGATAAAGGGGAGAAGTTTGAAGAAGATCCCAAAGAGAGATCTTAGTAGGAGTAACATAAAGTTTATCGATAGGATCAAACTCTAATAGGGAGTGAGAATGCAATTTAGGATTAGATGAGAGAATAGATTGAGAAGGTGGGAGAGATGTAGGACTATTAACGCCTTTCTTAATTCCACTAGTATGATAAGTGTGAGCTACCTTTTGATAATCAGTAGCCACACACTTGGAACTTAGAGATAGACAAAAATCAAAGAAAGAACACATAGGATGAACCATGGAAAGGTCACCACTAGCAATCATAACCTTCTTTGACTTTGGTTGTGCATCTTCTCCATTAACATAGATTATTGGTATCTTAGATTTTTTAGGGGTAGCATAGACAACAATTATATCAATAGATTTATTACAACTTGTGGAAGAATTAGTTGAAGGAATATGCTCAACATCGACTTGTGGGAGTTCTGATGTGAGATGAGATTCCTCATTTACTAATGCATCTTCTCTAGAAGAGAGTGCATTTGAATGCAGAGATAGTAGATTAATATTAAGAAACTCGTCAATGATCTCACCCTCTTGTATCAAAATTTTCTCACAAGTAGAAGTAACTTCAATAGAGGGGTCAATGAAGAATAATAAGTAAGGAGAAAAGAGCTCACTCTCATACACTTGCATGAGAACCTTTTGAAGTTTCTTGACAAAGTTAGAAATATATAGAAAGAAAGAAAGTAAAAAATTAATTTTTAAATAGAGATACAAACAAGTCATCAAAAGGCCGACATATATCCCTTTTGACGAAATAAAAATTTTCTGAGAAGGGGAAGCCTTTGAATTGTCCTTTTTTTATAAGGTATAAGGACTACCCAAAGGAATGATAAATAATGCTTTGAAAATGATAAAGAAGAAGCATTCACTCCGGGTTCACCAAAATGTAGTGGTGTAAATTTGACCCTGCCAAAGGAAAACTATATTCCCTTGAGAGACAGGTTCACAACATACATTCAAATGCCTCCAACAAGTGGAAATATCTTATTATAGATAAAGAGAAAGAATATAATAGTTGTAGAAATGGGAAGACTAGACAATAGAGAGTCTTTGGTCCAAATCTGAGTGTCTCAGCCACAAACGCTAGCATGGTGTGCAGATGCATGTGTAACGTGTTGTAGTCAAGTACAGACCGTGGCAAAAAAATATTCAAAATGTGGAGAAAACCCAAGACCGTGCTTCAAATAACCTGCAAAATACAAAAGCCAAAAATGCGATAAAATATATTAAATAATAGAAATGAATGTAAATGGAATAAATTAGATATAAGCAAACCCTCATGCGTTTGAATGCCTTCAGTAAACCCGCACATACACAAGAAAGGGAAAAATTGTTTCAGGTTGTTTGGAGACTTGCCTCAGTCAAGTCCATGTTTTGGTGTTTCCACCTCCATGACAGCCAGATAGATAGATAAATTTAATAAAAGATAAATAAATAATAATGTAATAGAAACAAACCTCTCTAGATGGAGGATAACCCATATTATGTGAGATATGCCAATAGAAACAAACCCCACTAGTGGAGGAAAACCCCTATTGCATGAGATAAAATAGTAGATAAAGGATGTGATAGATCCCAAGATACTCAAAGACACAAGATGAATGGAATGATATTACCGAATCATTATAAGAGATTGATGTAGTAAGTGAGAGCAAAAGAGTGCAAGCAAGAGAACTTTCAAGAGTAGAGAGAGAGAGAGAGAGGCTTTCAAGCCGTTCTAGAAGATTATGAGTCATTCCATCGACAAAAGTGAGTGACAAGTGGAAAGTGTTCTCAAGCCCGACATTTGAATGTTGGGATGTCAGTGGATGAATGTGTGGTGCACAAATGTCTGCACAGTGTGCTGGTGTCCAAACAAATCACGCTAAAAAATGACAAGTGGCAAGGACAAAATGCAACCCATGCAAACGTGATGCTAAAAGATAGTTGTTGACAAGGACTTTGAGCATCTTGAGAGGAAAAGGCTGATGCAAGGGCTGAAAATGACCTACTCAAATACTAGGGGAATGGACACTAAAGTGGTTACAAAAATTATAATCTAAATTGCAAATGGGGTATGCAATTTTCAACTCTTATGTTGTTTGCTTTTCCTTATGCAATTGACAATGGAACCAAATCAAGCAAACAAACAACATAAATCCTTTATCACATAAATCCATTAATAGGGTTTTCATGCTAAACATTTGAGAGGGTTTTAAATGGTCTTCTTGGAGGTTTTGGTCATATCTTCAACATATCTAACTTATGCAAAACCCAAATGAACAATAAAGATACTGATAATGGGGCAAAATAGGTGAAAGGGTGACACATGCCATTTTTTGCACACAACTCCAAATGAGCTCTCATGGTTATAGTTTATTCTTTCAATAGAAAATTGAAAATTCAACATATTCTATAAATGGAAACATTGATCTGGTAAGGGTGGAGTGCAAACCACGTAAGATCTAGATATTGAAAAACTTTGGACATGTAGGTGGTGTGTTTGAGCCCCCTAAATTGTCTTTCTCTTTTAAAATTGTGCAATGCATCTCTTATTTTTTCATGCAATGTGGTGTTTGCAAGGCAACAAATTGTTGTTCTTCATGCCAAATTTGTATTATTTGGGATTAAATTTGTGATTGCAAAGGTGATCCTTGTATGCTTAGAACTTATCTACTACATGGTAGTGACCCCGTGACTTGTGAAAATGGTTTAGATTTAAGACTCCATGGTTTGCTTACTTGTTCACCTCATTTTCTTGATATGTGAATGCTTGTAAAGGTCAAGGACATTTACAAATACATTTGAGAATTTGCTAGATCACACGGGTCAAGTAACAAGTTCTCCTTAGTTAAACCCCCACATGAGCTAGCTTTGACAAAGTTTATAATAGACCTAAGATGTCATGTTATTAAATAAATACTACTAGATTTCTTTTATCCTCCAAAATATTAGATTTCAAATGTGTTTTGTAAGAATGTCTTATGACATCTTTGATGATGCATTCCCAATTAGGGCTAGTCTTTAAAAACATTTCCCTACTTAATGATTTAACACAAATTGCATTTAACTCGTTATGACTAAAGGAGTGAGAAACATTTGATTCCAAAAAAAATTTATTTTCGAGCAATAAAAATTATTTATAGAATGGATTAAAATTTAGAAATATGTGATAATGAGATTCAAGAACAAGTAGCTCATTCTTTTCTAATTTTATGCAACTTGAACTATTTTATGTGCAACTCAATGCATTAGAGACACCATAATTGTTGTAAATCTAAAACATAAGAAAAAAGAGCATAAAAAATATAATTTTCACCATTTCAATTAAAAATGGCCAAAGAAATTTTTTGAATTAACTACCTTGTTAAAAACTTCATTAAGAATCAAAAGTCAATAGAGGAGTTAGTCCATGAACAATGACAATCAAAGTCCTCTCTCAAGATTTAGTCAATAACTCCAATCGTTTATGGTCTACCCAATCGACCATACAATTTTTATGGGGTCAAACTCCCTTTCATTCGACTTCTTGGGGTTCTAAGCTTAATTCCTAAAAATAATCTATAAACCAAGTCCAATAATGGCCGAAAGTTAAACTCTTGTGAAGCCTTTCACAATCTAATGAAATCAAATCGAATAATTAGACCTGTTCTTCAAGAAACCAACATATAAGTAGCAAGAAACAAGGCATTGTATCATCGTTAAGTATTGTCAAAATAATAAAAAGATTCCAATCGAGTACGATTCCAAAAGTGATCATCAAACTGTTCAATTTATTTAGATCCAACTCTGAAGCTTCATCTTTAAATAGGGCTGACTCACAAGATAATACTTTGCTTGAGCAGACTGATGTGACACTATTTATACTCTATTCAGTGATAATGCAGTATTTAAGTCATACACACATTTATGTAGAACTCATTCGACAGTAATGGTTGGTCAGATTATGAAAAGCTTCACTTTGGTCAATCTACAGATATAGAAGATAACAATTGGCTCTCTACAGTTGGAATGGCTTAGTCATGCTTCCTTTGGAAACATGAATATAACATAAGGATATGCAATAGGCTGAAATATACATTATGATACATTTCTCAAATGGCTTATTAAACAAGCACCAATGTAAAGAGGTTGAGCTGATTAGATTCAACTGTTTATGACTTACCATTTGTTCACCAACCTATATCAAACCAAAAGCATCTACTGGAATGCTAAGATTATTAGGTCTATCCTATCAGGCAACCAACAGAAAGAAGAAAGATGCTGAAAAATGTATCAGCCAATTTTGTCATTATATGTAAATGAAACTATAATAACTGAAATATGGAATGGGCACACATGGAAATGCAAGGATGGTACAAAATGTGTGCCCATTCCATATTTCATGAGAATAAAATAGAATATATGCCAGCTGCCATAGTTCATACATAGAGGGCTTCAATCCCAGCTGCCGAGAGAACTCTATATCCATATAGTTGAATGTGAAAAGAAAAATCAATTCTATTGAATTTCTATTTCTTTTGTGTCCTTCCATGGGAGCAAATGATTGTCACGTAACTGTAAAGAATATCAAAATGTGAAATGATATGAAAACTAGATTATAGTTCTTTCATTTTATTTTTTAGGGATTAACTTGTTGCATATTATCAAATTTTCTCAGTGACGTACAAATTTTTGTTTTCCCCCATTGAGTGAACTTACCAGAACACTTTTGAAAATCGGGAAAGAAGCCTCACCACACTTGCACATCAAACTTTTCAAGTATGGTCAGTATGCTCAAGCAGTGTTTCCACTGCCATGGATTTGAATATAGTGGAAGGATAACCAGGCACCCTTCAAAACTTCCAACAGTAGAGCTAGTCTAGTATTACAAACCTCTTCTGAAAGACAAACATCGCATAAATTCAAGTTCAAAACTTACATTTCTAAACATTACCCTGTAGGCTAAACCACCTAGTAGCATATATTTATCTGTTGTTTATCATCTTGGTATTCTTTGAATATTTTATTTTTTGCCTTAAAACTTGTAAACATGGGTTTAAACTTTAATGTGCCCCCATAATCATGACATCATTAGTTGATGCATGTCTTCTGATGTTATGGGCTATCTTATTATTGTGGGGAAGCTTTGGACCAGGGTAAGTCTCTTGCTAATGCCACCAATTAACATTCAGTTACAAGGTTATCCTTTTAGAAGAATGCGGCATTAAAGTCCATAGCTACAGAAGTATAATCCTGACTTAATTGTGAATTATATATACATTTTTTAGAAAATTCAAACAAAGCCATCAGAATATTATTCTATTAAATGATCAACTGAGAAAAATTACAGTGCTGCATACGCTTAATCTGCTTTCCACGAAAAATCACAGTTTTAATATACCGTTTTTCTAAGTACAAAAAAGTTCAATTTATTACCACACTGAGCTAGCAAGGCATTGTGCGATAATCACTTAGCTTCTTTAGGAAAATTAATATGTACTGGACCAATTAGCAAGCTATGTCCAATTTGAAGCCCAACCTGTGTCAATTCACCATCGAACTATACATGGAAAAGGAAAAGAAATATATATTATTTGAAGCTCAAGGACACGTAATAATTGGTATGTCTACATCAAAGAGAACCTAGACTGAAAAAGCTTACCAAATAGTATCTTTTGACTTTTATCTTTGCAAGAATGAAAAGACAATTCAAAATATGGCTTGAAGTGGCTAATCCTCATTACAGAAGACAAGCCAGTTGCTCCTCATCATACTGAAAGTTTTCACTAAAAAGTTTATGATCCCGGTAATTTGTAATTCAGCTCTGCAAAGATGATTACAATGACAATGTGTCTATCAGATCTTCAATTATGAGGATTATAGCCCCTGTAAACATAGACCAGAAAGCAGTGGCCTCTCAGTAGCTGCCACATTTCTTGATGCACCTAGCTGATGGTGAGTAGCATTCTTATCCAGACAATATGGATTTAGTTAACAAATAAATTTGAGATTTGTTTTTCTCCTTTCCACGTATCCTTAAAACCATCAATAGAAACTAGGAAGTGTATCCGTACTGATTTTTTAATTTTTACATACGGAAGTTGCTTGAGATCTACAAATTCGACTTGACAGGTTCAGCATTCTTTGAAAGTTCAGGCTACTGCTGCCGCTATATTTTTAGCTTCTATTCAGAAACCATTATTCCACTAACCACATCTTCCTTTCCATCCTGTTCTAAAATTTCTGTGTAAAAGCCTGTCTTTGGAACTTTCATCACAGCATGGGTTCTTCTCCTCTTGTAACCATTTCGAGTTTTATGTCCTACCTGACAATCATTGTTTCCTTCTCCATCTACAGATTCCATACTTGTATCTACTATGGTGATATCACTATTATCTAAGCTAGATCCATTAGGCAAAAAGCTAGGGTCATATATACACTTCCTAGATATGGTTGAGGTATGAGAACTATCTGTGTTGGCAGTATTCTTCACACCTTTTCGCCGCTTTGCAGTGTAGAAACCGGATGCAAATGCTTCCAATGCCTTCGCAGTCAATGGGCGATTCCTAGTACTTTGCCTTCGTCCTTCCACTTGAGACCCTTGTGCATTATTTTCCAGCATTTCTTGAGTATGGCTATCACCTGGAATATGACTTAGAGATTGTGCTTTCCCTGGTTGATTGGGATGCTCCTGAGAAAGTGTGGGAATCTTCTGAGCATCTGAATTTTGAAAATTCACACCTTCCACAAAAGGGCTGCCCCCCAGCCCTGCTTGTAAGTCATTTAGTTGCTCTCGGTAATGCCTAGATTCTTGCTCCGACTGAGAGTACAGTGATTTCCAAGCATCTCCATATGTTGGACTTGAGGACTGTTGTTGCAAATTAGTTGTTTTTTCTTGAGAGTGCCCGGTATTGTGTTCAGACAAAGAAATGTCTTCTGACTTTGTAGGTCCCATGTGTGCAGTTTCCATTCCTGAGACAGTACTCAGCATCACACTTTCTGAGGGATCTTGAGGAGAGGCTAAATCAGGTGACTTTTGAGATTTGTACCTGTATAGCTTAGAATATAGTGCATTATTACTAGTCCTACTGAAAGAAGACCAACATCCACTTTGAAGAGTTGAAAGATCTTTATCACTTTTCTTGTCGTTTGGTTGAGTTGAAGTTATTAAGCATTTGCCTTTATCCGATTTGCCAGTTTCTACAACAGATGAAGGGGTTTCTTTCCTGGTTTCAAACTTCACTTCTAGGCCAGATGCAACAAGTTGATGGTCTGTGGCGGCACTGGATCCTCTCAATCTAGAAACTGTTTCTTCACAGTCACCACAACTGGATATGTCCAATTTCCTCTGTTTTGATATAGAGGAAAAATTATTACATGAAAATGGCAGTTCATCATGTGAAACCACATCACAAGTGTCCTGAGTAGGATAACTGCATCCTTCTTCATTTGGTTCCCAGGTTCTACCTCTGCCACTATAGGATGAGTAAACTGTGCCTTCTTCTGAAGTGGGTGCTGAAGCACCAGTTTGCAACATTAGACCAGTGCTATAATTACCATTCTGTTCAGATTGTGATGATGGAGGAGCACTACTAGGTGATGGTGATGCTGTGAATGCCTCATCGAGCTCTGCTGAGTTCTCATTGTGTGTAATAGATGGCACGGACTCAGGTGGATAGGTACTCAAAGGATCCAGGATTGAAGGTTTACAAACTTTAGCTTCCATACTCAGAAGTAACTCTGAATTCAGGTCTTCCATTTCCCCAGAATCATATTGAAGACAGGCTGATAGATCTTCTGTGGGTAACATTCTGTTCTGCCGAACACAACCTGTATCCTCTCCTTCTGAGGCCAAACTTGTGTCAATTATTGTAAACACATAAGACTCTATATCACTTCTGTGATATCTTGGTTGAAGATAGCAAGGGGACTCTTGCATGCGATCACTTTGTTCCTCTAGAATCTCTGCAGTCCAGAGACATTCTGGCTTCAATTTGCTTCCCATCATTTCACCCATTTCTGGCTTTGGGGGATCAAGTAACCTTGGTTCTAATGCTACCCGACTCAAAACCTCACTCAGGGAATCAAAATAATGAACACCTTTCACTAAGATTCTTCTTGAAAACTTTTGTACACCAGGGATGAGAAAGACTAAAGATTGTTTAGAACCTAAAAATGTCTGATCATCAGGTTGCTCAGAATGCCACCCTCTGGCCAAGAGACGAGGCCACACTGCTTCCCAAAACAAGTCATTAGATCGTGCTTTGCTAAGACGATAATCTCCAGTCAAGAATTTGACAATCTCTTCAGCAGAAAGTGAAGAGCATGCTCTGCCCATTGGGATTTCACAACGAGCAGAAACAACCTGATTAGTTTTCATGGGGTCCATAAGAGGTGCTGTTAGGTCATGGCTTCCTTTACCAATTCCAATTGCTTGAACAAATGTGTTTAGCCCCACTAGTGTTTTCAGTTCGTTTACAAATTCTTCAATAGTAATCCGCCCTTCAGCGAATCCTTTCATTGCCTGTCATAAGCACAATATTAACCACAATGTTAATTATTTTAGCTCAGCATCCACCATTGAAGTTTAAAACAAGTGTTGTAGTAACACTAGATGCATACTACCAAATCATGTTGTTATTATGCATTCCATATGATCCCCACATTTCATGTTGTCAAAATATTTGATATATTTATCCTTAAATCAAATTACAGTTTTTTGGTAGTAAATTCACAAAGAAGAAAATAAGCCAAAGACAACTTAAAATTGAAGTTTAACTAGCTAAATAAACACTGATTAAAGAAACCATGCGATAACTTTTCGCTTTGACACAGCTTGATTATCTTCCTAACATTCTAATCAGGTCTACATTTTCTGCAGTCAAACCTGCATTTGGAGTTTAAGAAGTTTTCTAAAACTGTTAGTGGACTAATATGTTCTGTTTTACTCTTTTGCAACAACTATAATACAGAATTTTCCATTGGGAAAACAGGCTTACATCTGGTATCTTATCTTTCAAATGCTCAGGTACATGAGGAAGCAAGCGCATTGACAACTCCTGCTGGCGCCATCCAGAGAAAATGCGTTGTCCTTGAAAGCATTTTCTACTTTTAATTTTTCTAGACTCTGCCCACCTGCAATAGGACTCTGTTCCATAAAATTTGGTATAATAGTACACTAGGATATCTTTCATTTTTTTCGTCTCCATGAAACTTTGCACTGAGGTGAAGTTTTTGCCAAATATGTACAATGCAAGGAGAAAAACATCCTCCTCAGTATCAGTCCAAGGTTCAAGTGGGCTACCAGGAACCATTATAAAGCTTCGTGAATTCAAATTTTTTTCTCCGTGATCATTAGGACCACTAGGCTCAAATTTCTGTTTACTAGCTTTTGACAATTCTACCTTTGCCTTCTTCACTCTCTTCCAGCCTCCTTTTCCCTTGCGTCTTCGCCGCCCTTTACCCAAGGAAAGTGCATCAGGTGCATTATTAACTGGATCTGCAGATTCAATACCAACATCATCTGGCTCTCCTTTAGTTACTGGAATTTCTATGTTTGTATATACCATAGAAGAATCTACATGATCCTGGATGCTTGGCATGTTATCACCAAAGTTGTTCACAGGGATGCACTTTTCATCTCTCTCTTCAGATGAATCCTGCTCAAACCCATGTTCCAACTTTACCTCTGATTTTATCAACTCCTTTGTAACATCTGGGCTCTCCACAGACGGTTCATTTCTGCAGTCCTTCTCAGACTCAGCTAGCGAACTCTTGGGTGAAGAGATTGTTATCTGCATTATTGGCACAGACAGTGCTTCCGCAAACAGTTCTTCATAGTCATCATCCTTTACCTTGCTACCCTTACTTTCATTTTCATCATTCCAGTGGCAAACCCTGGAAGGATCAAAAGGTGGTATTTTGACTTGGTATTGATCTCCAATTCTGGGAAATACTTGTACAGTATCAGAGCTATCATCACAAGCAGAGTCCCACGCTAGAGATGGAAGTGCTATTTTTTCCTCCATTTCCACTATTTCATCACCATTTTCAAGGGGCTGCATATTGAAGTCTTCAGGGGCTTGGAAAGTCTAATCTCTTGTGTCTGCAGCCCCATACAAGCAAGCAACTGTTAAATAGCATGATAAGCAATTTACAAAAATAATGCCAAATGCTGCACTCACATAAATTGCATTCACAAGAGCAAATACACAGATGTAGCATTAAAGTTAAAACTACAAGAACGTGCAACATGAGTTCTATGGACTATTATGATATTCTCCTTGGAAGGATTTACCAGAAAGATCACAAGTCAATTTATAATGGATATTGTAACATACATCCGTTTGGTAAAGAAAATTGTTTAACTTGCTGATGTAACTGAGCTGTCAACTATTTTTATCATCAAAGAAGTTCAATATTAAGAATTTATGACCCGTCTCCATTTGTACCATTAAAATTCAAAAGAAATGCATGATGCTCTAGTTGCGTTTAAAGGTGTTTATTAAGAATCAATAGGCCTTCCACCCACTGGTGGCATTTTTCCATCAATCTGATTTTGCAATCTCAGTTAATAAGCCCTTCTGTTTACTGGACATTCATTATTGGGATGCAAAATTGAAAAAATAAGCTGCTTAATCAATTATGAATTAAGTATCCAAATCAAAACTTCTGCACACAGGTCTCCACTTCCCCTAAATCTAGGCAAAGACAGTTATTGGAGTTATGTACATATTAAAAAAATAAATAAATATAATAAAAGAACAAGTGCAGTTTCCATCAAAAACAAATATTTATTGGATCAAATTCAAGGCACCAAACGAAGTGAAGCCTACCTCCAAATTGCATCAAGTATGAATACCCCTTCGGTAAAATTTCAAATCACAAGACAAAATGAGAATGTGGAATTCAAGTATATAAAAATAATGCTATTCGAAATGAAGATATTTGAAATGAAGAAAAACAATTGAACTAAGAAAAGCAGAACAAAACATCACTCATAATCATACTCTTTTCCTTCTACATGATCTAATTTCACACCATTTACATCAATGGCAACATAATGATACTCATGAGAAGAGGAACCAGATCTAGATTTTCCTGTAGAACTCAGTTATGTTTTTGCTTTTTAAGTTTTTATAACTGTTCAAAATCATTTCTTGTTTTCCAAATCACATGTTATGCAATTCCAGGTTTCTAGAAACTTTCCCAAAACTGTAGAAATATTTCTGAAAATTTGGAATCTTGGGAATAAATCTCTTTGATTCTAGTATTGATTCATAAATGAAACTGCAAATCTTCAATTTGTGGGGCAATTCTAGAGTGTGAATTGGTGCCCTTCTCACTGGTTCACATTTTACTGCAAGATAGCCTTCAGAACCAGATTCAAGTTCTATAATGCCTTGCCATTCCTATCATCTTTGCTAATGCTCCTGCTACCTTTATTAGATGTGTAATCACTTTTGTGGAGATATTCTGCCCTTCAGTAATATTGAGAAGGATCATTTACACCGTGCACATAATATTCTTGATTGAATACCATTGAGGGACAAGATTTACAAAAAATCCCAACCCCGCAAAATATTGTGCATCTTGAATTGAAATTAATGTTTGAGGAACCCAAGTGGATCTTGGAAAAGTAACAATAATGGAATGGCCTATGCTTAGTAATGAAATTACGACTTACCCAATTGAGAAGTTTTTCCAAGAAGTGTGTACAACAAAAACTTCATATGCCATATTCCACAATTGAATGTCCCTTTAGGATCTTACAAATGGTTAAACAAGTATCCAAATAGCGGACATGAGAAAGTAAAGCTTCTAAATAACTCGAAGATGCCTTCTGCTCAAACTGGTGCATGTACTCTACAATAGACAAAGATTAAGACAACTGATTCAGAATTTGCAGTAAAATTTGTTTTATGAGCATTTTCTCCAGCCAAGGTCAACTACTGTGATAGAAATCTATGCAATGGTTCAAGCACTAAAGCAGTGGCAAAATTTCGTCTTGGCCTGGAAATGATTGTCCACAATTCACATTTATCATCAACAAACGTAATGCCTGAACAGCAATAAAAAATTCAGGAGCATCATCACATGAAACAGACACCATATGGCATACATACAGCAATTCCATTTATCGATCAAATGTAAAATGGGACTCACTGACAAAGTAGAGAACTTCCTTGGTACTCCTGCTCAAATGAGGAAATGAGCAAAGCGAGCTTCTGAATAACTCGAAGATACCTAGTCCTCAGAAAGGTGCTTGTAATTTATGAAAGGAAAAAATGAAAACAAATGCTTCATACAGAGTAGCTGGAAACTCCTCTGCCCCTCCTCAGGTGCACGTATCCCCGTTTCCGTATCCGTATCCATATCAGTGTCGGATACAGATACAATATGACATGGATACACATCAGATTCCCTACCCATGTGTGCCCAAAAATCCTTAATTTTTTTACTGTGCCAAATACTATGTGATTTGATTTTTTAAAAATTTGACACAATCTTCCTTAACTTAATTTAAAACAAACTTCAATCACGCAACTTGTTTTAGTTGCTATAAACAAAGCTACACCAAATGAGGAAGATAAATGAAATGTTTTTCTATTTCAGCTAGCCATTTTTAGGTTATCTTCTAAAGCAACTCTACCATTTTTTTAATATTGTAAACATTCAAATCAACTTATAATTATGTATGTAGTAATTATATGTCTATATTTCTTTTGAAGTAATGAAAATATCCTGTAACAACTTAGAAAATTGTGTTAAATACATGTGTATTTTCTTTTTTATGAATGTCGTATCCAACCGTAGCCATATTGGGGGTCTTAAAAAAATGCGTATATGTATCTGATACAATACCCGTATTTGTATCCGTATCCGTATCCATGCAACTTTGGCTTCATACGATGCAATAATTACTTTTTAACAGTATATCACATCTTTCAAAATATTTTGTCCACACAAGGTTGATTGCAACACCTGATAAAAAAATCTATCTATTGGTTCAAGCACTAAATCATTGGAAAAAATATTGTCATTTTATGGATGCAATTATCCATATTTATCACCAACAAGTGTAGTGCCCGAGCTTTCAATAAAAATTTCAGTAGTATCATCACATCAAACTGGCACCAATGTCCATGCATGCAGCACTTCCATTTACTAAGCAAATAGAAAAAATGTAATCACTGATAAAGCGAAGAAATTTGTTGGTCCTGTAGCTCATGCCCTCACAGGCATTTGGAGTCATGTAATAGTTTGTAGAGTTATATTTAATAAGATTGACCTCTATCATATTTGAAACAGAAGTTGGACCAATTTTCATTTGTGAGACTAATTAAAGTCAAAATAACAATCTTAATTCTCTCAAGTATTCAATGCTTCGTAAAACATCGTTTATGTTTAAGTATCTTATTCTTCTACAGTTCTACTTGTGTAGAAATGTCACAGAAAATGAAGTAGAATACCACTAAGGTACTAACTTCATTATTCTCTTTTTTAATTTCACATACTGCGCCTTAAATTTGGAAATATTCATAACAAAAAACCACCAAATATAAAGCTTTATATGGAAAACAATAGGTCCAACTGATAAGAAAATGGGTGACAAAGTTTGGCCACACCTAAATAACAAAGTTTCAAAAGATAGTAATTTGTTCTTGAAACCTTATATTCATGATTTAGACAACTTAAGCAATCTCATGAGCAAATGAATTTGAAAGAAGAGCTGCATGTTGAAAATCTGTACAAATTCCAGATTTGCAACTTGCAATTCCTTCAGCTGCCCTTCTTCACACTGGGGCATGCAATTCCAAACAAAAGCACACTACACCATCCCTTATGTCAATAAGAGATGATTTCCTTCTTAATCCAAGTGAATTAACCATTCTAATTTTCAACAACATTTTGGCATCTATATCCAGAAAATTAAATTAACTTTCCTTCTAACATAAGGGCAAAACGATGAACAGCTTCAACAAAATATCATATTAAGTTATTAACTCCATCATGTGATAATATTATCATTTTGTACTAAAATAACTTTTTATTTTAGTTGTTTTGATCTTCTAACGATTTTCTCATTGACTTAATCTTCTAGAGACTAGTATGGATAGCTAGCATAGCATATTCTTCTAGAAAAGGTGCACCATGTAAGGTGGGATATTCAAAAAAAAAAGATCTTATCCTATATTTAAGATTCATTACGCAAGCATATACATGCTGAGCTTTAGTGTTAGGAATTTATTTGTTTTCCAAAGGAAGTTCCATCTGTTTCCATCTGCACATAAATACTCGATTTCCCCTGATGCTCCATCTTGAATCACTAGAACTCAATTTGCCAGGAACACTTTGTGAACAACTTCATCTACTTTAGTCTTTAAAATCCACCTTTGACCCCTCTAGCTCCTTTTTAGTTGAACCATAATAACTGCCATATACTTATCGATCCATTGAAATTTGAAACTGCACTTTCAGAAAGAAATCTTCTCATTTGACACTGAACTCTATGATTGCTGCTTGAATTACTCAGTCAAATATAATTCAAACATGGCCAATTGAAAGGATATAATCCTTTTATCCTAACTATGTGTAAGATAATACTTCAAACAATTCTTTAAGGTAAATAAAATTATATTTTTGCATATATCCAGATTTTGCAAGTATTGGAAACTGGTCAAGATACCCACAAAGGAAAATCATCAAAAGACACACTCATTGTCTATCAAATCTGAAAATTGAATAACAAATTACATGCATACAGCATCATCGGCCAGCCCAAAAGATACAAACCTGTTTAAATATGTCCCTGCTAAAAACAATTCAGTGAATCATTAGGTTCAATATTAATTTAGTCATATATGTTATGGATCTTGGTACCTACCAATTTCTCAAGAACATCCTTTATGAAAGATCAGTAAAGGATCCAATTTTACAAGATTGGTCAAACCTTACAATATGTGAAAAACATAATTTTGTCAATTTTACGCTTTATAGTGTCAAAATTGTACTAGTTTAACAGGATCATATTTGGAATCCAGAGAAATAACCAATGTCTAAAATCTGTCCAGATCTGTTTTAACATGTTCTTTTAATTTGAATACACTCGATATGGTTAGCTCTCATAAAAAAACTATTACATTTACCTATTCAACTTAACAAATATTTGTCAAGTCTATTTAACTTCAGTAAAACATACCTCAACATATCTCAAAAAACTAACTATGAATCATATGAATGTAACTTCGGAATAAAAGCAAACAAAGAATTTGAAACTTGCCCCTCAAATTTTATAGGAAATAAAAGTTAAACCTCCAGCAACGGATGCCAAAATGTAGAGAACCCCACTCGATAATCCTGCATTTAATCCTCTGAAATCTTTTGTTCCAACATCACTTTTATTTGAGGTACACAAGTAAATTCTGAATACATAATTTATAATCTCGACACAGGCATTGCAGTAATGTGTATTTCATGGAAACAAAACAAAGTCAACAACTTTATTAATTCGAAAATATTATCCCCAAGATGAATATCTTGGCAACTAAACAAAAACAAAACAAAACTGCCCACTATACAGGATGACCAAGAGAATTAAGCATATAACAATAAGCCTAAATCCAATAGTCTATCAGCATGAAGCATTGACATGCTAAGTGAATTCCGATCACAGTAGAATTCTATTTGCATGGCAATCAGATGGGTGCATCAAAATGAAAAAAAAAAAAGGAAAATGAAGGAAGCCCTGTAATATTCCCAAAAAATAGAAAAAAAAAATGATATGTTTCATGCCAGTGTAATGATGATCAGCAAACAGTTCCATAGGCATATACATAATATCATCAAAATTTCAAATGTCAATCCCAAAAAACTCATAAAATCAACTTGATATATATTGTTTAAATTATTAAAAACATTTATCATATATTAAAATTATATGATTTTTTGATTTTTTATATATTAATTTTATTTTTTTTAATTGCCAGGCTTTGGTTGAGTTTCCCACTAAGTCATCCAATTCCAAAATTAGCTTGCCAAGTTTGCTTAACACTATGGTCAGAAGAGCATTGGAAAATTCCCTGTCCTTGATTGAGTGTGCTTGTTCATATTCTTCAAAATAGTGCTCCTATGATGTCTACGCTATTCAAGCGTATTCCAGTTGTAGGTAAATTTGCAAATTTTGGTTTACTCCCATGCTTGGTCAAGTCAAAACTAATGAGTACAAAATTTAACAATATACAGGGTAAAATAAAAGTAGTAGTAGTCATGGTAAAAGAAAAAATTGAAGTTGAATAACATTATTATAAGTGAAGGAAAATAAATACAGTCAAATTGCCAACATCTTTTAATTGGCCCAATCTTATGAAAAGGATATCTAATGATTTCTACATTCCTAATGGAATTTCTACACAATATTCTATTAAAAGAAATGCCCCCTCTTTTAATTGGCCCAATCTTATGAAAAGGATATCTAATGATTTTTACATTCCTAATGGAATTTCTACACAATATTCTATTAAAAGAAATGCCCCCTCTTTTAATTGGCCCAATCTTATGAAAAGGATATCTAATGATTTTTACATTCCTAATGGAATTTCTACACAATATTCTATTAAAAGAAATGCCCAGAGGGGATAAAAAGTAAAAACTAAAAGATACTTTTGAGCATCCTGGATTATACCAGTAGAAGTGCAACACAATAAAAGCTAGTCACTGCTCTAAAGTCTAAAAGGTAAATCCGTCTATTAATCTAGGAAATTGCTGGACCTATTCTTCGTAAATAAGGGGTCCATGTTTTAAAGAATATGTAATGCTTGGAGAAAGTTGAGAATGGTTAACAAGAGCACATCACCCACCAGGCTAGGAGCAATGCCATCTGAAGATGCAAAGAAGCAAATTCAATTGAGACTTGTATTCTGCCTTTATTCAGAGGTGATCTTTTTGTAGAGATCCTCATTGCTGTGATACAATAGGCAACTAGGAATTCATTATTCAGACCAATTCTTAGTATGATGGGTACACCTTTCAGCTGATTCACTATCTTAGTTGAACTTCATGTGTACAAAGCATCACCAAACATCAAATTAAATCAGAAAAAGATTGTTGTTATCAATGCTTTTTATGTAATTCCCAGGCAATAATCTCCTAAGCCTTCAATAACTTGGCACGGAGAAGTGCATCCAACACTTTCAGGTCAGTCGAACACTGTCCATATAATTTTTCCAATGTTCAGCCGATTACTTGCTGCCGTGTTCTAAGTAGCCTTTTTTATCTCACACTCAAGCTAGCTGCTTTTGTTAATATTCTTAGGAAAACTACCATGGTTCGTTTTACTATTTTCTATGTGCATTGTACAAAATTTTTAAGTCCATTGCTGTGAAAGGAACTGTATTGCCAAATGTTGCTGATTGTTTTCCTCCACTTCACTAGCCTCTGGATGGGCGCAACTGGAAAGTTTGTGGGCAGATTCACAAAGAACATTCCATATTGAGAAGCCTACAAACAACGGCTTCTACACTTCTTCAAAGTCTGTCTGCCTGGTTGATATATAATATATATATCCCTTGTTTATTCACATCCTTATAACTTTATGGGCTCCATCATTTATCTAGTTTACTAAATATTATTTCCTCTACACAATGAAATTTCCTTCATTTGAAGAGATATATTTAAGCTCATTTGTTTTCACAACCCATTTCATGTAATCAGTTATCTAATTCAAAGAACTCTCATGTGTATCTGTTTCTTTCACACATGACAGTGAGTACAAGATTGGAAGAATTAGATACAAGGCCTGTCCTGTAATTGGAAAAAAATCTCCTGACGGATTCCTCTTTAAGAAACTATTGTATCTATGTACAATGGATGGAATAGATACTCTTTTATAGATTTTGGCATTACCATTACAGAATCTTCTTAACAACCAAAACGATGAATTGACCATCATTTTAAGCTTGGCTTGTTCACCATGCATCAATGTAAGAGTCTTCTGGAAGAAAACAATTATTCTGCCAGTGTTTCAAGAAGACGCTCTTAAAATATTTTGACTTTACTGGATAATGAAATAGAACCAGGCTACCAGCTAATTAAAAAACTACTGCAGTTCAAATAGAAACCTTGATAATCAATTTGCAGTCAGAAGCATGAATAAAATCAGACTTTTGGTCTTCTCATATGTTTTATTTTCCATTATCCTTTCAGGAACATAAATTCGAATTTCCAATTAAGTGAAGGATAAAACATGAAACACCTTTCAGGTACACAAATTTTAATTAAGTGAAGCATAGTTTTTTTTTTTAAATTATTCATTGATCTAATGGAAATTAATCCTACAACAGCATAATAGTGGTGATAAAATTCAGAACCCACATTGCATAACACTAAACAGAGAAAAACACAACCTAGTATAAGGCAACATGTGAAGCAGGAAGCTTCCGACAGATATATAGATTCCCTGAGTAAAAGGAGTTCCTTGTTATGCCAGCTGATTGCCAACTACTGTCTCAACCACAGTAAGTTGTGGCAAGAAGCACGGTTCCCGAGAAAGCTTTTGACAAATACAACACTATAAGCTTTGTCATGACTCAAGAAACCCAAACACATTGAGGTCCCAATCAGTAAACAATCTTATCCAAATCCACCCCCTTTCTCAAAATTCGTTATAAGGTGAAATGAAAATCCCTTCAAAAGCCAAAACCAAAAGCTTGTCCTCAACAAGGATGGAATTGGAATTGTAGACACCCACAAATTAAAGCTCGATATAGTCAACTCCAAAAGCAAGACATGGAATGTACACAGCATGGGGAGAAATGCAGCAACATAGAGCAAACGAAATACGATAAAACATTAAATGCATCGCACGAACATCACTAACGACCAGTCCAGCAAAAAGGGCACAGGGTCTTCAAAAATTTCAAAAATAAATCAAAGAACTATAATGTTATATCCTGTTCTGTACACTAAACCCAATTCCTAATTTGTTTACTCGTCAAATTTAGTGTAACCACAATTGGATTTCTCAGATTCGTTTCGAAAAAAAAAAATATAAGATAGTCATACCCAAAGTCTCAGATGTTATGCCAATATTATTACCAAAGATAGATAAATTGCAAAGGCATTACGCGTGAAAGATCTGTTCACCGTATATGTTGAATTCCTATGTTGGGTTTCACTCCACAAACACAACATACATACCCAAAACTTACAACTTCAACATAACAAACACACCAGAGCACCATGTATTGATCTACCACAACAAAAAAATGTGTGAAAAAGAACAGAGTGAAAAAATGCATTAGTCTTACCTGCTATTCCTTCATAGCTCGCATAGTACAGGGAACATAGGTATAACGGATGAATAGTGTCTGAGTTGCCCACAAACAATCTTGTGACAGGATCTATGAAGGCTTCAATCGAAAGAAAAAAACTGAAGATGGAGGAGAACTCGAAGCTGATATCGTCAAACACTCGAAAGAGATCGAGAGCATTAATAAATGAAGTGAATGTCTCAATTTATATTGAACATGCCAAGAGTGCAAACATTTATTTTGTTATACTGTATGGTAATAGTTTTACCGTTAGCTGTGACGATGGTGGCTCACCAAGGTCAAGGATTATGGAGACTGGTACTTTTGAATATTTTCCACAAAAGTGATGAAATTGGTAAATATTAGAGCATACTTGCAGCTTCCTTTGTCAAAATTTCCTTTACAAAGAATTTTTATGGTTCATGAGAATTGTTTTGCATGACTTACATGGGAATTATGTTTGTACATATATACAGGTGTAAAGTGTATTACTAAATTCCTCTATTTAACTTGTCTTTTTAAAACAAATTTTCGAGTAATATTGAATTACAAATTAATCTATATAATCGAATAATAAATGGATTAGTTTATAATTATAGTTGGATCAATTAAGTCAGTTTATTAAGCGATATAATACTTAGTAATTATTATTATTAGAAGTTAGTTTTTATTATTATAATATTATATTTAGTGTGTTAAGTATACTTATTTAAAATTTGGGAGTTTGGAAATGAATTTCTATAATATGAATATTTGATCTTAATTTTTTGGACAATATGATTTTATATTCAAATTTATTTTAAATTATAGAAATAATGAGTGTCTTTGTA
Source organism: Chamaecyparis obtusa (assembly GCA_027943335.1). NCBI lineage: Eukaryota > Viridiplantae > Streptophyta > Pinopsida > Cupressales > Cupressaceae > Chamaecyparis > Chamaecyparis obtusa. The sequence continues at coordinate 1,241,011 of BSBK01001224.1, read as the reverse complement.
TTGTAAATAGCTTTTCGTACAATATTATATATTGATATAACTCGTACTATACAGAAATATGTTTTAATAAGAAAAGAATAAATAAACAAATCAATTAAATTGATTACTCTAAAATGATATCCACAATTTATATATAATTTTACCAAACAAATTTTAAAATTTCTAATTTTATAAATAAAAGTGAAGAAATATAAAGAATTATTAAACTAAGAAGATACAAAATTGCTTTGAGATTCAAGTGTCTCTAGGACATGTGGAACTAGTTTATCAGAAAAATCAAATTGAAACTTCTAAATTGGGGCATTCATTTTATGTTCATGACTAGGAGAATCAAAGCAACGAACTAAATCCCCTTGGTTAGACATGTTTATATCCTAGTGTCTTGGTTGTCATTTAAAGCATGTTATAACCAACATGCTCAACTTATCTAAAGTTGCCTTTGGAGCAAGTGAGGTGGCAAGAAAGGCATGCCTACCACTTCTTTGACTCATTGCATCCATTTAAGGGGCAAAGGTGTCTTAAGAGTCATTTACTCACATTCTCAAGGCATTTGTCTCATTTGTAAGCATATCACCACACCTTGAAAGGTAATGCAACATGGTAAAATTAGGTTTAATAGATCACTCAAATTGTTATTACAAACAATCCTTGGAAGGAAGATCCAATTAACCCCTTACTTTAAAACTAATGACTCTACTCCTATAAATAATAGTTATAAGGTTTGACAAGATATCTACTTGCACCTCATCTACTATGATCAATCCCTATTACATGGGTTAAGCTTCTCCTTGACCTCCATTTGGAGGAATTCTCTAATCATATAGATCGCCCTTGGATAAATGACTATTCAAAAAGGGTATTCAAACTTTCAATGATCTTTAGAACATCTCATTTCTAATGGAAGCCATGGTTAGATCTCAAGCAAGAGTTTAGACTCAAACAAGTTGACCAACTAGATATTGTTGAAATTCAAGGTCTAATTCCCCTCTCTCACCCTCAAGATTAATGTGTTTTTCTATTGTAATCTCCTAAAGGACTTACACTAGCCTCATATCCAAGTTTTATACTTTTCCCTCTAAATGCAATCAACAAAAGAATTATCCCTAAATTTTTCATTAAAACCTATGTTCATGAAAAATAGGAATGCAAATTTTCTATTGTCGCTTGAAAAAAAGCTTAACCTTCACATGTGGATGTCCAAGGTTAATGCTTTGCCTCAACCTACAACCTAGAAACTCCTCTACTCAAGTTGTTTGTTGGGTCCTATCTATGTTTCATTCATCGTACTCATGCTCCTACCAATGTCGTGCTCTTAAGTCTACTCAAAATATTTTCTAGACTTGCTTGGATGCAAAAAGAAATTGGAGTGCCCTCCAATCCTCACTTTCAATTCTCTTTGTTTACACCTAGTTATGAAAGATCACAATCTTAAGCTTCAAAATTTTAGAGAATGTAGTGATTGAATAATGCAAGCGACGTATAGAACTTATTTGAAAGTTCCATTATATGGTTGCAATCTCTACCTCTTGCTCTCCTCATGAAATTCAAATGCAATGTTTCTACTCGAACATGTCTCTTCAACTTGCTAATCTCTCTATTATTTTGAGAGACTATACGAAAACCTCACTGAGTAGGTGTATAGTTTGCAAATTCAACTCTCTCATATCAAACAAGACACTTTGGACACCAAGATGCCACCTTGGTAGCTAGTTTTCAAGGAATTTGTGGCATAATCTACCCTCATGTATCAAATTCTCTACAAAATCGTCAATGCATTTAGTTTAAACAACTTTTTAACTATTGGTGAAACCACTATATCAAACTCTATACTAGATCACAAATGTATTTGGTTTATACACTACTTTTTAGCTAGTGGTAAAACCACTATATCAAATTATCTACTAGATAACTAATATATTTAATTTATATAATGCTTTTTATCTATTGATTAATAGTTTCAATATATGCTTTTGGTTGTCATTTTCATACAACAATCTTAATAAATTCTTAGTTGTTATTCTTAATCAAATTGATTATTGTTATGTTCTTCAATGTTACATTCATACAACAATCTTAATAAATTATTACTAAACAATATTTTGATTATTCTATGTACCACAAAATAATTTTTTTATTCTTAAATAATTTATATAACGCTTTTAATACAATATTTAAAAATATACAATTTCTCTTCAAAAATTAACCATCAATATAATCATTTGTCTAAATAAAATTATAAATAATTTTTTCTTTCTAATTTCCCTAATAATTTAAATATTACTTCAATAATAATTTATTAGTATATTATATTCCTCACATCCTATATCTATCTATATATAAAATAATTGGACCCTCATCCTATATGTGAAAATAGGTTTGAAATTACATAGATAATCTTCATATGCTACTTATTGCCTCGAATCACATAAGTGCCATTATTCTACGCTTAAATCATTGTTGAAGCTTATGCAGCCAATCGCAAGGAGCGAAATACGTAGGAAAATACCAACGACCGTTTACTCCATACGCGTATACGCTTGTCCATACGTAAGGAATGTATTTTTCTAGCAATATATTTTAAAAAGCAAAATAAAATTACTATGTGTGTCGGGTCGCAATTTTAGTATAATTTATATTACGTGTTTTTGGGTTTTCAAATATATTTGGGCTTTGAATTGTGTGTTTTAACGAAGGAGATCTCTACGACGGTGACTACAATAAAAAATTGTTTTCTACTAGAATAAACAATTTAAACATATGTAGGTGAAACATCAAAATATGAAGTGAATTTGGAAGTGTCAACATTTCATTCTTATGAATGTTTCCCAATAGAATGAACTAAGTGACCAATTCAATTCATCAAACAATAGCTCTTGTGAAATGTGAACTATTCTCAATGAAATATGAAACAAAATAACTCACTCAAAACTATGGTGTTGAGTTAAATAAAATATCATATAATTTACTTTCAATTTTATTCTTATAATATTATATGAGGTTTTCAGATTTAAATTAATAAAAGAATATATATTACTAACATAAAAGTATATAATTTCTTCAAAAATGTATAATTTTAAACCGGGTCTTATATAAATAATTTTAAGATATATTTTTACAGAATAGATTTTTCAAATTGATAGGAAAAAGTTTAATAAATGATAAATAGGAATAGTATCCTAAAAAATCCCACATTTTAATTCTTAAATTTTGAATATCTATTTTTAGGAGACTAGAAATTCTCCCAATTTTTTTTTAAATACAATATCATTAAAAATAAAATAAAAATTTAACATTAGGTGTTGCTAAAAAAATTCATGAACAACCTTATTGTCAAAAGCTCCTAATAATTCTAAGAAATTCTCTTAGAAAAAATCAACACGTTTTTGAAATAATTGATGTTGTTGACTCTTTTTTTCTTCTATATTTGTGTATAATTAAATTGTGTGATAAATCATTTTATAATAGCTTTTCTTTTTCTTTTTTCAATATGTATGAAATAAATTATGTGATAAACAATCTTTATAGTAATAAATCAAATTTAACACTAGCCTTCATCAAAATCATTTCTATGATAGATAGTTTTCTATTATCTTTCTGAAATAATTTTCTTATATTTAATAATAATTAGTTAAGTATTTTAATTGAAATTATTCTATAAAAAATATCCAAGCAAAATTTATATTATAATACTTTTATTCTTAATTATATTGATAAAAGTATTAAGTCCAATTGATATGGTAACTTTTACATTAAACAGCTCTTAACCTTTACATCGGGTTCAAGGTCAATTACATAGAAAGATAGGTAAATGCTATTAACAAATTTATCTTATGTTGTGGAAAAAAAAGAATATTTAGTAATCATTGAGTCTTTAGGATTTTTTAATCATAATAATTTACTTTTTTTGTTTTTATTTTCAATCGTTATTTTTTCCATAATTTTTTTTTTGTTTTCATTTAATAAAATTATAGATGACCCTTATTCATTATAAAATATTGAAATTTATAAGCATAAGGTTCTAGGGAAATTTCATTTGGACTTTGAAATTAGGATTATTTAATTCTCATATTTTTAACTATTGATTAGTTTTAATTTTAATAAAAAATTAAGTTAATTGTTGCAAGGAGGTAGCACCTTTTCTATTAATATTAGAGGAATACAATATTTTTGGAAATGATCAGCTTTCTTCTTTCAAACACATTTGGCTCACTAGTAGCAACCACAAGTCCTGCTCACCACCTTCCCACAACAACGAATCACGTAGTAGTCTTGCAATAGAGGAATCCACTTCTCATCCACCTTCTTCAAAACGGACCTTCAATTTCGTCAAGAAATGGACTTTTGAAAACCTTTTGACATAAAACCTAGCCTAGACCTTCGTTTCCCCAATTTCTAGAACAATCGCCAAAAACATGGCAGATAAATCATTATTAACACAAACTCAATGACATGAGCTCAAGAATTCCTCTCCAAGCATGGCCTCAAATGCGTGGATGACCAGGTAGTGAAAGGAATTGAGGATGGCTTTGAGACACTTCTTCAAAACCTTACCCAAAAAGGCATTTGTCATTTGAGGAAGACCAACGCAATGGGGTTGTTCATTATCTACTTCTACTAGCTTTGCTCCCAAAAATAAATGTGAGTCCACCGAAGACCATCGAAGGGTATAAATAGCATAAGGAAATCTATCATCAATTAATTGTAGCCACATTCCCATGTATCCTAACCATGATGTCACTTAATCTGATCTTTTTGAATCCTTTCATCTATTTCAAAGGTAGAAAATTAATGTTTCCTTATTAAGTTGCATGTATAATTTAGTTCTTCATGTCTAGCAATTATGCTTGTAGTCCAAGGGCACCATAGGTAGAGGACCCATCATACCCAATCTCTTCAAGAGAAACTTTCCATTGTGAGTTGTTATCATGAAAGTTTGTTATGCTGATGCACAATTGGTACACTAGCCATTGTGCCGAAAAGGCTATGATGTCCTCTCTCAATGTCACCTTGCATGAAAATGATGAGTCAACATCATCACAGGACACATAAAAAATACCCACAACAGTCATGGGTAAAGCACTACATTGCTTAGGAAGCCCTCTCCATGGCATGTTTGGCCAAACCATTTCCTTCATGATAAGTATGTGATAATTTGAGATCCAAGAACCTACTAATGAGATCATAGATTGGCTTTTGCCAATGACCCAACTTCGAATTTGGTGTAGAGTTATGTCTAATGGCATTGATAGTGATTAGAGAGTCTTCTTCAAGATGTAGCCATCTCACATTTAACTCCAATCCTAATTTTAGTCAAAGTAGACTTGCTCTAAACTCTACAAGATTATTTATGGTTTCCTCTAGGTGTTATGATATCTTTGCAAGGATATTTCCACTATGGTCATACAAAATATATTCAACACTACTAGGCCTCAGGTTGCCCCTTAATGCACCATCAAAGTTGATATTGACTCACCCATCATTTGTTATCTTTCATGACACCCCAACACACAGATTGAGAGGAAGATCATTCTTCCTAGTCCCATTCATGGGGAGATTTTAATAATATTTCCCCTATGTTAAATCTATTATTATAAAAGGTGATTCAATTTTATAAGGCCCCATTTCTTAGAACTTTATATAATTGTAGTCATAGGTAAAACTTCCAAAATCAAATACAATTATGGACTCAAGTTGACTCGTTATTAAGTAACATTACATGTTGACTTGAAAGCAAAATATTCAAGTTCACTTGCTAAAGTGTTGTATAAAAAGACAAACCCTATATCATTTAAAACATCTTAAAAGAAATATATCAACATCTATATTAATAAGCTTGCATCAAATATTTACACAGATATTTAAAATATATTCAAACCTTACCAAGAACATTGAATCAATTCAAATGTTTGACTAAAATAATAAAATAAAATCAAAACATCTTTTACACCTAATACAATAAGCTCTACTTGTCTTTCTTAACACCGTCACATTTAAATAATAAACACAAATACAATTTTATTAAAATTAAATAAAAATAAAAATTCAAAAAAATCAAACCTACAATAATAATTAAAAAAAATATAACATTTATAATTTCTCAAAAATTGTTTGATATATAGATTAAACTACAAAAGCTATAAACATATCTCAAAACATCATCATAGTAAAATATTCTTCAACAATCCTATTTATTAATATTCACACTTATTTAACTATATATTTATTATTCATTTTCATTAATTTAGCTTCAATATAATATGGATGGCTTGATTCCCTAGTATAGACAACTACAAACACCACGTGAGAGGGAACATATATCATGTAATGTCGTTAATCGTTTCAATATTTCCACAACTCAAATATAATTTTAAGTTTTAGAAAGTCAATTCAATATAATATTTTATTTATATTTTATCCTAGACTTGAAGTCGCTAAATATCATTTTTTATTTTCATAACTATTCACCCGAAAACATTTTTGTGGCGGGAATAAATTTTGAAAGACTTTTTTTAACTATGGATTGAAGACTTAAAAAAGAGTATTTCCATAGGTTGTCGGTTTGCTTCCTTAAAGGCTACTAGTTTGTATTAATTAGTCTAACACGGATTAAGTTTTATAATTATGGTTTTCCTAGCATTTTGTGTATCATAACAGTTGGAGTTTGGGGGACATAAATGTTTTTATATAAAAAAATATCTCATAAAAATGGAAAAAAACAATATGGTAAATCATAGTATCATATTTTGAAATTGATTTCTTAAAGTCCAATTTTTTCATGGATATAAATTGTCTTTTAAGGAACTCATTATAATTTTATTTCTAGGTATGTCAAATTATGTGTTGTTGTAGAGTTTCTACCTTGTTTCTTGAGAGTAATAGCATCAAAGTTTTGAAAGTAATTCTATTAAACTTCAATTAAGAAACTTTATAAGTTTATTGGGATCGTTGTTTCCAACTTTGCTAAAGTTTTTTTATTAGTGCAAGAGCTTCCTCCTTGTCATGTTTCATTAACATTGATATTACTAGATCATCGACACATAGTTTTTCAACTAATTCTTCTAATATCTTCAAGAGACATACAAACAATTGTCTTAGTATTGATATTTATCGAGCATCCTCCAATCCATATGGATGGACCTAGAACGCCACTCTCTTCAAACCTTCATGGCTACTCATATATATATATATATAAAGCCACAGTAGCCATGAAGGTTTGAAGAGAGTGGCTTTCTAGGGAGATATATATATATATATATATATATATATATATATATATATATATATATATATATATATATATATATATATATATATATATATATATATATATATATATATATATATAATTCATCAGTGGACTCATCCCCCTTGTCCCCATCCCACGTTCAAGACATACAATAGACTTCAATTACCTTGCAACCTAAGGGTTCCTCTTGTACAACTTAGAGTTTTCTTCTACCAATTTCACATTGAGGAAACCACCATATAACTTAGGAGTACCATATTTACCAAATATGCTCTTGGATGCCAAAGATTAAGGAGCATTTTGTATTTATATGTCTCCCTAATATCATATTAGAGGAATTTTTTTGGTATCTTTCAGTGTTACCTGGAGACATGTCCCCAGCCTAAAATACCTCGTCCTCGTACCGGGGACATTTCCTGGACAGGGGGACAGCAAGGGGACATCCCCACCCGGTCCCCATTTTCCAAAAAATTATAGGGGATGTCCCCAACCCATCCCCATTTTTCAAAAAATTATAGGGGACGTCCCTAAAACCCGAGGGTGTCACAATTTGTTTTCGAGGACTGTCGTACATCCTAGGGACAACTTATTCACCCCTCAATTGTCCTCGAGACAAATGACCGTCCCTAACAGAAAAGAACGACGAACAACAAAAAAAAATAACAATATTTAAAATGCACATTTATTATTATTATTATTATTATTATTATTATTATTATTGTTATTATTATTATGTGGGCCCCTCCTCCCAAATTCGCCCTAAAATATTTTTTTTTTTTGGAAATTCAAATATTTGCTTGGATTTTTTTTCATGTTGCTAGTTGTCTACTATGTTGAACATTATCGAGGAATACATAGATCCTTTAAGTTGCAATTATAAGTAGCTACTTCAAGCTACAATAATAGGTAAATAATGTAAAATTTCTATGTTTTAAATTGAAAAACCTTATCCACCTATATATGTAAGAAAATCAGAGGTTAAGGATTTGACCCAAAAAAATTACGACTGAAGGTTAAAACATGTGTGTTGAGAAAACATTTCAATACAATACTCTCTAAGTTGTCAGGAAAAAAATAAAGAAACTACAGCTAGATGCTACTGGAAAGATAAATCATTATTCTCGAAGTTAATGAAATATGTTTCTAAGCATGAGTTTTTATGAGATCAACAAGTTTCATGTAGCATATATGCATACAAGAAAGTTGGAACACCATTCTTTTCCTTTCAATTGTATACAAAAGTAGGAATCAACTACTTTGGATTATATCTGTTGTATGCCTAAAAATCAAAATTGTCAAAATAACAGGACAAAGATTTGAATAGGAGCAACAATGTGCTTTGTTTTTCAGTATTTTGATTTTTATATTGAGCATGGAACTATATGGCAGCACTTTAGCTTTTAGGCATTTTGTATGTTATTTTCTAATATCAGATGCATATTGGCAATGAATTCCAAATTATGAACGCATATTGAGTATTGAACCAGATGACTATTTAGTGTTGAAACAATGAAATGTTGTATGTTAAGGATCTACAATGTTTAAATTGCATGTTTATCCATATTTTCGTATGAATGTAATGTATAAATGCAAACTTCCCTGTATATTTCAAATTTTCTCTATATTTTATATAGTCGTTCCCTTGTCGTCCCCAAACTTGGCAAAAAAAATTGTCATCCTAGAAGTTTGTCCCCCCATCCCTTGTCATCCCCATCCTAAAAACTTGGGGTAACACTGGTCTCTTTAGAAATTCCTTGGTTCTTTCTTAGCTATCATGGCTTATGAGGACTAGAGATGTCATGTTTTCTTCTTGTAGGAGATGTTTGACCTTCTAAAGGCACACCAAAGGGGCTTATACCATGTTTATTACTTCCTCGTTTCAACCTTTTATTTAATACACAAGTGTCCCCTAGCTTGCTTCCAAATTCATATTATAGATCTATAATGTATCAAAAGCCTCATGACCCCATGGGCTCACACCCATCACACAATATTTTGTGGTCTCAAATACTAATACTAAAGGGTGCAAAGAAAATGGTACTCGACCCAACTAATTTGTGACAACTCATACTTATTTCCATGCAATATCATAGCTAAAATAAAGACGAGATAAAAAGTAGAAAGAATCACTGGTGGATAATGCTATGTATTGTACAAGAGCAAATATTTTAGCAAAGGTTGAATGAATTCCAACAGTTACACAGTGTGCACGTATCTACTAAAGAGGCCCTTCATCGATAAGAAATATATAAAATGAATCCATGTATGAACTCCAAAAGTTAAGCAACACATCCTTATCCATTAAAGAGGCCTTTCATCAATAAGAAATATATAAAACAAAATCGTTAAATATAATAAGATGTCATTTGAAATTATTTAATTCGTTAAGAAAAATCGAAAAGGTCCCCTAACTTGTCTAATATAGATGATCTATAAACATATCTTAAAACATCATCTATAATATAATATTCTTCAACAATCTTATTTTTAAAAAATATTAGCACTTATTTATAAATATAATATACCATATTTTGACTATATATTTATTTTACATTTAAATTAATTTAACTTGAATATTTATATGGATGACTTTATTCCCTACTATAGAGAAGTTCAAACACCACGTGAGTGAGAACATATATTATGTGATGTCCTTAAATCATTTCAATAGAATCTACCTATTTCCACAACTCAAATATAATTTTAAGTTTTAGAAAGTCAATTCAATATAATATTTTATTGTTTATTTATAGAGTAAAAGTCTCCAAATATAATATTCTATTTTAATAGCTACTCACCCAAAAACATTGTTGTGGCAAGAATAAATTTTTTAAGACGTTTTCTTTTGTTTGCTCCCGATAAAAGACTAAAGAAAAAAGTATTATTATAACAAAAACTTCAAGTTGTCGGTTCCTTAAAAGGTCACTAGATTGTACTAATTAATGTAATACGGATGAAGTTCTTTGATTATGGTTTTTGTAGCATTACATGTATCATAATAGTTGGAGTTTGGAATAGAGATGTTTATATAGGCAAATATTTCTCATTAAAAAACAAAAGACAATACGGTAAATCATGTATTGATATTTTTTTGAATTGATTTCTTTTAAGTTCCAATTTTTTCCCATGGGTTTATATTCTCTTTCAAGCCACAATTCATTATAATTTTTCCCATGGGTATATATTCTCTTTCAAGACACAACTCATTATAATTGTAATTATGAGTATTTCAAATTTAATGTTGTTGTAAAGCTTGTAGCTTGTCTCTTGAGAGTACTAGTATCAAAGTTTTGAAAGTAACCATATTAAACTTCAATTGAGAAACTTTTAAAGTTCATTGGGATTGTGGTTTCCAACTTTGCTAAAGTAAGTTTTTATTAATGCAAGAACTTAATCCTTGTTATGTCTCATTAGCATTGATATTGTTAGATCGGCACATAGCTTTTCAACTTATTCTTTAAATCTTTTAGAAGGGTTTAGCACAATTGTGTTAGTATTGATGATTACGATAGTATCCTCCAATCCACATGAACACACCTAGAAAACCACTCTCTTCAAAACTTCATCACTACACATATCTACATCTCCAATTCAACGGTGGACTCATCCCCCTAGTCCTCATCCCACCTTCAAGAGATATACTAGACTTCAATTACCTTGCAACCTATAGATTCCTCTAGTACAACTTAGAGTTTCCTTCCACTAATTTCACATTAAGTAAAACCACCATATTCCTTAGGAGTGCCATATTTTTTTAATATGCTCTTTAGTACCAAAGATTGAGGAACATTTTGTATTTAGATGCTCTCCCTATTATCATATTAGAGGATGGGTTTTTTGGCCTCTTTAGAGATTCCCTCAATTATTTCTACATTTTCATGGCTTATGAGAACTAGAGATGTATTGCTCTCTTTGTGTGGGGGATGTTTGACCTTCTAAAGGCAAATCAGAGGGACTCAAACTACATTAATTACTTCCTACTTTCAACCCTTTCATTTCAATACAAAGGTGTCCCCTAGCTTGCTTCCAAATTCATATTATAGGTCTATAATGTGTTACAAACCTCATGACCCCATGGTTTCACATCCATCACACAATATTTTGTGGCCTTAAATTTTTGAAATGTTACTTAAGTTCGTTAGGAATAGTCTTTAGTTCATGTTTTCCTCTATTGCATTGTTTGCTTTTTGGTTTGTATTTTTATTGGGAAATGCACTTTCACTCCCCTTGTCCTCTCCAAATTGTATCTCTTTCAATCTTATGCACCAATTTTGATCTTTCATAAATATTAATATATAAATTAAATTAAATACCCATTTCAACTAGAATATCCATTATAAAATAAGAAGTCTAAAAGTGGCATATTTCCACAATAAACTAGATTCATGACCTAATTCCAATTGGTCACCATCATCACTCATTCCCATGAATAAGTTGTAAACCTTCAATTCACCACCTTGGTTCAAATTTGTAGGTGTGGAGTTGACCCAAATCATTTTTACACACATATCTAAACATTGATATTTAAAAACTTAAATTTCAAATTGAACCTTGTTATCCTTTTCCTACTAGTCACTATGAAACAACCTAGAGCACATATTTAAATTGGTGTGTTATGTTTGTGTATTCGAGGACATTCCTTATCCATTTCAAATCATGCAAGAGAGGAACATTCACATGGGAGCATCATCACATCATAGAGAATTCTAATTTCATTGCTAGAGTACATTATTATTTTAGGCTTGTTGCATGCTTGCTTGATGTCTTCAATATTGGTTCATTTTTGTTAAATTGATACACCTAAGAGCTTGACTAAAGAGAACAAATCCTTCTCAAGCAAGTTCCCAAAAAATGTCTCTCAACTTCACCCCACTTTAAACACGAGAACAAAAAGTAGAGGCACACCTTCAACAATCATCAATTTTTTGTTAGTTTACTCGTGTGGGTTAAAATCATTTTTGCATGTCAAAATAACTTTTGCAAGCAAAGATCTTGGCCTTAGTGTGATACAGTCATTTTACAATATCTAAGACATTCATTCAATAAGGCCTTACTTTTATGCATGTTGGTTAATCAATTCTTACATTCTTCAACTATACAATCGTTTGTTTAGATTTCAAGTTAGGTATCACATTTAATTTATTTAAATTTTGTGAATTTAAATCCACACTTATTGTTTGAGCCCCTACTATTATAATCTAAGGTTTTTTTTTATTATTGGTTAATTATTTGCCCTTGGTTAATTGTAATAGAAGCATTTACTTCTACTAAAATTATAAGTTATCAAAATGATGAGGTCAAAAATTATTAGGTGAAGCTATGACAAGAAATGAAAAATGACATGTACTACATCTATTAGGCACCATTAGTTGTGACATAAGATGCAAACATTATAGGTGATCTAGGTGGCAATTTGAGACATAATAATTTTGAGCTAATCACTTCCACTAAATGTGGTAACTTTGTTGCAAGTCTAAGTTCTTTACACATGCTGAAAACCTAAAACTATAATGTGCATTTAAAAGTTAAGGATTTGCTCCAATTGATTCCCTTCACAAAAGCAATTGTATGAACATGAGTCAATAGAAGAGCCCTCTCCCACAATCAATGTAACAATAAATTTATTAACGTCATAGAAAGTTATTAAAGTTATTAAAAAGAGGGGCAAAAGGAAGACATGTGAATACCTAAAATGGGGAATAAAGAACCTAACAACTCTCATTAAAAAGATATTCAAAAACACAATTCAATGTTGCTTCCCCAAAAATTAGACAACTAGTCTAGTGTCACCTCTCTTCAAGTGTAAAGATGTTACAACCCTTCTAACTTTCAAATCATCACCATCAACCATTTATTTGCAAAGTTATTTGAAAGCATGATTAAGCATAGAATAAATGTGTGGATAGAAGAAAACGACAAAAGGAGAAGTAGGTTGTCGTATCATTGAAAAACATGGAACACAAAATGGGGAGCTTGTTGTCGTTTTATGGACTTCAAAAAATCTTTTGAAATGGTTCCTAGAAGTCAATTATGAACTAGAATGTGGGATCTAGGCATATGAAAACAATATAAAGCAACATATCAAAAGTTTAATAAGGAGGTTCAAGGAAACTTTTGAACTCCAACACATCTCAAGGAAAGATTTACGAGTGATGTAGGGGTTAAGAAAATATGTCCTTCATCCCAACCCTATTTAATGTATATATTGACAAATTAGAAGAGTGGCTAAATTGAAGGAGGGGACAATGAATTCTTTTGGGAAGACATGCTTTGTGGCTTTAGACATATCGTGAGGGTTCTTTTGTACACAAACTTTGATTGCAAGGTTTACGCACGAGCTAAAAGAGCACTTAAAATACTAGAGCACATTTGCAAGGAGGTGAGCATGCAAGTAAACATCAACAAGATCAAAATCTTGATCTTCTCCAAACCAAAAGAAAATAAAAGAAATTAGCTTCCACCTTCTTCTTTTTGAAAGGAGTAGAAGAAGTACTATGTAACAAATATCTTGGATATCAACCGCGAGCTTAATTGGGAAATGTGCATTAAGGAAGACAATTTTGGGGGACTGGATAGCATTTTTTGCATTGAAATCAGAAGTAGAGGCCGAGTTATGCAACTGAAAAACTATGAGGGTTTTATTTAGGCTATTAATGATTTTGATGATACTTTATGGGTGTGAAGTGTGGGCTAGCAGCAAGCAGCACATTGAAAATAAAATAGAGATAAATAGAAAGAACTTTGAAGCACCTGATTACAAGCAAATTCAAAATAAAAGCAATAATTTCTTATGTGTTGCTTCTATTAAAAGCAAGAACCTTCCCTATTGAGGTAGTGGATATGGTTCATCTCTTATGATACCTGGAAAATTTGAGCAAATGGAGTCAAACAGATGGTCTAAGGTTGTTACTAGAAAAGCTTTAAACAAGAGAAATAGTACTTGGGTGAGACAAAGCAATAAGTTGATGAACAAATGGACTATCAACTTGAATGCATACACAAATGATAACAAAGACATAAAGGCATTGTTATGGATAAATTATGTACAGTTATGTGGGAAAGATGAAATATTATCTTGATGAACATACGCCTACATGTAATCACCACCAAAAAGATTATATAGGGGCAATTATCACTTGAAAGGCAAAAAGATGTGCATAACTAATGTAAGAGCTAACTCACATCATCTTTGATGTAAAAAAGCAAGATAGATGAGATCAAAAGAAGAAAGGGTGGAGATGATATATATCATTTGCACATCTGAGGTAGTTAATCAAAGAAACATTTAATGTTGGAGTGAGGCTTACAATGGTATTCAAGCCAGATATTCAAATTTGTTGACAATAGTCTCTTCATGGGATTTGCTTAAAATGGATAAGATTGAGAAAATAGGAGAATTTGTCATCAAGATAATAGCTGATTATCAGAATTGCAAAAAGATATAAGTGTCTAGATTAGTTATCCCACAGGCTGCCTTTTGCCTCTTGGGCATTAAAATACTGTTATGTTCTTTAACAAATGCACCTACAAGGCCCAAAAATGCAAAATCTAAAAAATTTAAGAAACCAAAATTGTTAAGTCTATGCCAAGTTTGTGCTGTTTTTTATCAACTAAGTCAGAGTTTGAAACATAAATCAGCCTGCTGAGTTTGTTGTGAGTCCAATTCTAGTAGCATAATTGGAAATGTTGTTAGAGGATGACTAGGATATCCTCTAACAAGCAAGGTTTGATAAGGTGAGAAGGCCCCTCTATGGGATCTTGAAGAGTGGGATTTCCAATAGCATTCTCGATAATCGTGATTATGGCAAGAACAGAATCATGTTTGCTACAATAGATATGTCATGATCATGAAGAAGATCTAAAAGATCATTTAATTAAGACGGACGGACTAATACACTGATATAAAAGAAGATTGAGATTTCAGAGATAACTCCATTCCTCCTAAGCTCTAATAATGGGAACAAAAAGAAGTCAGGTACTAATGGAGGATGCTGAGATAGAAAAAAAACACTCACACTGGAAAGGCATTGAAGGCTTTCTATATTCCCCATGTTGTGGCTGATAATGTATCAAAACCTAAAAACATTCATACAAGAATTTTGACATCTAATGAAGGGATGAATAAGACAAGAAAGAGGATGGCACTACTCAAGGTCAAAATAGCATCTTCACTGAGGATAAAATCATCAACAAACCACCAAGTACATTAATGTTGGAACTAATAAGTATTTGAGCAAGAAGCTGGATGAACTTGCTCTCAGCCATATAGGTCCTAAAGGTGAGAACCCCCTCTTTTACCTCCTAGCCTACTCAGAAAACTGTTGGGAGTGTTTAGTGGTTTGAATGAGTTTGTTAGTATAGGCCGAACCTTTTTAGTTTATTATCTTAATCCCAAGAGGAATCTGGGGTAAGGAAGGAGGTCGACAGAGGTCGACGGAGGAAAAAATGCATGGTATCACTTGAGTAGATAGTCTAAAAATCAATAGCTAAAATTCCTTGAAGGGCCAATTTATGGTCTTAATGGGAGCAAAGAACACCTAGGAGAAGATGATTTTTGACTTGGAAGACACTACGCACACTAAAGAGCTGAAAATTCAAACCCCTCGAAACTAGTCATTGGCCTTGAGAGGGGAATTGGCAGAAAGTTGAGCTCTGCAATCTTCGAAGGAGGAAATTGGATTTTGATGATTTGGTTTATGCAGTCTATGTCTGACATATTCAATAGAATCAAACAGATGATAATTGGGGGAAGTGATTGTGTCAACAAGGAGGAACTGTAGGTGAAGGCTAATTGCATGGCACTTGCTGTTGGAAGACAACCTAAATAGGACGTGGACAATACATATTATAAAGAGCTATGGCAGTGGCTCCTCAATTGCCAGAACTTAAGTTGGCAGATTTTTTGCTGGAGAATCCGAATACAAATAGATATGTTGTTCTCCTGGTCTGATTTTACAATTTTTGTGGTATGGTAATCTGTCTGATAGTGCTGGAAGTAATTTCTAAGTGGGAAATGGTGGCCTATATTTAGACCTAGGCGGTTTTCTGTTACTTGCTCAAAACAGTGATCATACGCCTAAAATTATGGCCTTCATGGGGGGAATCTTACTGCTTATCTAGATTTATGGCCATCTTAAGACTCGATAATGCTTTCTCAAACAGGAAATCTTCCAGATCTATGAATTATCTGTCGTGGATTATTCTGCTATTCTTCTTATTCATTAACATAGCTTTCACCTTTTTCCTAATTAAAAATAGTATAGAGAACTT
Organism: Chamaecyparis obtusa; assembly: GCA_027943335.1. Classification (NCBI taxonomy): domain Eukaryota; kingdom Viridiplantae; phylum Streptophyta; class Pinopsida; order Cupressales; family Cupressaceae; genus Chamaecyparis; species Chamaecyparis obtusa. Next base: position 1,224,495 of record BSBK01001224.1, on the reverse strand, counting down.
AGATTAAAAATATGAGCTATGTCAATAAGATACTTTTCAGACTAGTGATTTATATCCATATCATTTACCCACAAAAAAAATAGTAACATATCTCAAAAGCAAGCCAATTTATAAAATTCTGAACACCTATTCGACCTGCTCTTTGTTTCGAAGGTTCCATTTTAGACTTTGTGGTGCTTGGAAGAACTGAAGAACAGTTGACAAGTACAATTAACAAACCGGGCATCTGGCATGACCATCCATCGATATAAAGAATAAAACTCAGATCATTGCCTAGGCCCTAAACACACATCAAGGAAATTGTGGGCCTAGAAATACTCTCAAACCTCCATTGCATGATCTGGCTATATTTTTCTTCTTTCGAAATAATTTTAGTTTAAACTCTACAGTCTTCAAGACAGTTTTTGGGTTGCCTATTGTGTCACAAAGACAAAGACATTTAGAATGAGATTATCTCATTTAACTAAAGCCAGAAATCAAGCCCCAATTGACCCACATATTCTTGACATTCAAAAAGAATGTGTTATTTAATTGCATTCTTTGCATGTCATAATTCCTGGGGCAAACTTTTCAATTCATTCACATCCCAGTTGATGTGTACTAAGCATCACCAAATATCACACTTAATCGGAAAAAATACTTTTGGTATACGTGTTTTTCACTTAATTCCATGTCCTAAGAAAAACTTTCTAAGTCTCCAATTGCATTGCATGAAACAATCCGTCCAACATTCCTAAGTCGATTAAACAGCATATCCATACAATTTTCCAATGTTCAGCCAACTACTTGCTGCCTTATTTTAACCAACCTTTCTGGTGCCAAACTAAAAGAGCTGTTTAACATAGTTTTCTTAAGAAACCTATCGTGCCCAACCATGCATTGTAACGTGCCTTAACTACATGGTTCTCTGCTTGCCTCCACTATCCTCTGATGGATGCAACTTGACACTCGTACTGACACATTTCAATAAGTACACGCTGAGAATTATTTTACATCTAACTGTTTTTGTACTTCTTCGAAGTCTCCTTGCTTTAACTGTATAACACCTTCATTTTTCACATCCATAAAATTTCATGGGTATTATTATTATTTTAGCTTGCCATTTCCCCTCACCCAATCTCACAAGTCAACCTCCTCGCGTTTGCATCCAGTCCAAGTAGAAGTTTCCTACGAGCTACACGATTCAATTACCTCCTGGTGAAACTCTTCCCATTTAAAAAGCTGTATCATGTTGAATTCTACCTAATTTACATAATTTTCCATGCAATCATAACTTAGGTTTGAAAAAGTAATGTACTGTTTCTTTCTATGATACATGGGGACGCATTCTTGGGTTTTCTGCCCATGTCCCCATACCGGGGATGTCTCAGGGATGGGGATAGTTCAGGAGTGTTTCCTCAGGTCCAATACTACAAACAATATGAGCTGTGAACAATTTATTGGGGTTTCAATGAAAGTATAGAGACTAATTCTCTGCAAGAATGCATCAAATGTTTGATAAATGAAGATTGTTGTGTTTTAAAGATTCTCTAGTGTATATGTGAATATCATGAATGATTGTATAATGTATATATATTTTTATATAGCCATCCCCTTTGTTGCCGCCCTGTCATCCCCAAAAATAGCCTCCAAAAATCCTGTCCCCTAAATACATCCCCATGTCCCCGAAACTTGGTGGAACGTAGGTTTCTTTTGTAGACAGCAGTGAGCACAAGAATGAATGTATTAGCTATGAAGTCTTCTCTGTGATTGAATTTTGAATGTAATCCCAGTGGATGATTGTTTCAGAGACTATTAGGTTTTTACAATGGGGATGAATTGATGATCATGAAAGTATACCCCTTTCCTGATTCAAAGAATTATGACATAAGATATTAATATTAAGGTTTTGCATAAACTTTTAAACAAAAGCAGTGGCTCGATAATAATGGAGAATGGGTTCCGAGAGACAAAGCAGCTATGTCTGGACTTGCCAGAGTTATAGTGCGGAGTTTTGTGTGGTTCACCAGGATGGAGCGTTGGGGTTAGCAAGTACTCTAACAATTCCTGGGATTGGGATGGATGGCTTCAACCTTTCATGGTTGCTGAGAGGAAAAGAGTGTTAGACCCTAGCATGAGATTTAGGTTGGTAGTTTTGGATAAGTATTGTATATTTTTCATAATTAATGATCGGATCAACCCCACTAGTGATTGGAAAAAGAATTTTCTTTGAAAATATTAAGTGGTTTTGGGATTTTCTCAATTTTTACCCATGTTTTAAAGCACTCGTGGTTATATTTTGCACGAGTCATACAATGCATAGCACACTGCATGCTTAAGGGTGAGGAAATAGAATTTTATAATTATATTGGAGAACAGTTGAGGGTTTGCAGAGCTGAAATATTTTATGGTGCTAGGTTTGTAACATAAAAGGGTTTTCTTAGGTGAAAATATCGTATATTGTCTTTGCTTTCCATTTATTCCATAATTGTTTCATATTGTATATGCACTGTTTCTCTTGTACAAGTTTATTAGACTTCTTTTCTCTACAAATAAAGCCTAGTGTGAGATTTAGCTTGGCGGAAGAGTGGAGGATTGACCTTCTGCAAGCTCAAACATCCCAACATAGAGGCATTGCAACAATCCTCTGAACCTGGTGAGCCCTGAAGCTATGACCTGCATTTGAAATCACACGAATTGGTGGCTGGATGAACATAGACTCATGGCTGGTCTGGTTTGCAGCACTGTGCCATAGTCTGCTGCGAATGATATTCTGGAGGGTTGTGGGGGCATTCCTAGTCTATATAATACACTAGATTTTGGTGGACTGAAGACAACATGTTTTGGAGTGATCAGTGGCATTCTTAGCCCGTGACATGGAAATATGAAAAAATATTTTCTTTTATCAATAACTTTGTAGTCCGTTAATAGAATGTTTTAGGACCTAGTTTAGTTGAATTCTGTATATGGCAAACAAATGTCGCCTTTATTTGGGTCAGGGCCCATAAATACTACCCAGCTTTGCCAATCAAAATAAATGAAATAATGGAGACTGGAATATAATCAATTTATCAAAAGACTCTTTCGATTCTAACAAAATCTTGATGATTGATCTGCTGATAGTACCACGAATAACATGAGATTGCTTCTCTGTTTGATTTATCAGCTAATGATCAATATTATAAACAAAACTTATTCAAAATAGCTACTCGCAGGAATCAAGAACACATACAAGAAAATAGAAGAAAAGTCAACCAAGATATTATCCTTTCAAGACAATATAAATGCAAATTGAAAATCTGGAACTCGTTGGTCCAATGACAGCTAATCTCACTGGTTGATGCTAAAGATGAAATTAAGCATTCATATTGGACAACACCAAATGAAAGGGAAAACTTATCATAAAGAAACATCTGAAAAAGGAAGCATGCCTCAAAACGCATGAATTCCATATGTGAATTTTTTTTATTTGTGATGCTACCTAGTTGCCGGCCTGTGTCACACTCACTGTGAGGACTTTGACAAGGAGACAGATACCCCAGTATTCATTAGCATATATATAACATTCTATACTCGGTCATGGTCAAAAGAACACAAAAACAAAATGAGGTACCATGTGGGTTATAGAGTCTATTAAACTCGACCCTTTCTCAAAATCCATGGTAGAATGAAACCCCATCCAAATGATGGAACAACAATCCCCATTTCGGACCACAAAGGACCTGGTATCTTAGTGGTAGAACGCCATCTACCACCCATGATGTTAATAAGTGTCTTTAGGTTCAAGTTCTAGCTGGTTTGGAAAAACAAATTAAAATACAAAACCAAAAAGTTTGTTCTCAACAGAAAAGGAGATTATAATTTAGAAAACCTACAAATCTAAATTGTATACATAAAATAGAATAGGCTTATACTCGGAGAATACTATAGGCTATGAGCAACCAGTAATAAGAAGTTAAATGTTAATGATATCAGGTTTTTACAATTTATAGTGAATAATACAATTGTTTCCAAATTAGATTGTGTAGAGATTTTTTTCATCAATATTCCAAATCAACTCCATCATTGAATGACAGAATTATAATAGAAAGCTCAAGAAGATAAAATGAGAAAGGGAGGGAAACCCAATGTTCATTGCAACGCAGGGGCACATAGTTCAGAGGAAAAAAAAGAAAAAGAGGGAGGAAAAACTGTTACGTCGTGTTCTGTACATCCGAAACGAATTCCCCAATTCATTTTTTAACTTAAATTTTTTTTAAGCAGGAACGCATGATTGGATTACCCGATTAGTATCTAATTCAGTCCGCCACTGGTCGTTGAATTTCTTTCTTGGGTTTCTCGCTTCAAGCACAAATTAACGTATAACACAACATACACGAAAATCAATCCTGAATTACTAAATACACGAAGAGACATGTAGAAAGAACACCATGGATGATCTGGATGTTCATGACAATAAAAAATATATAAGAAAATATAAAGACAAAGGCCCACGGTCTCACCTGCTACAGTTTACGGCTGAGAAGCTTCCCAGTTGTTGTAGCAGCATTAGCATTACTCGAATGGCATTTTTTGGCTGAGAAAGCAAAGCTGATATGACCAACACAAACACTATGAGAACAGACAATGATGACTGCAAAAATGATCTGCTTGGGAAATTTATATGTTTAAGACTCAAAAAGTAAGAATACCAACCTTTGCTTCCTTTAAGAAAACGATTTAGTTTTTTAACTATGTGCTGCTGTAAGTTTATTAATTTTGCATGAACGAAAATTCTTTTAAGTTCCATGAATGACCTTGGCTTCAACCATTTTTATTAAGTTGACTTCAACGCTAAATAATCGACAAATGCCTCAAATAACTCTTGTACGGAACGGTGTAAGCGCATTCCAAGCTCTCGGGAATGAATCTGAACCTTATATTGTATGAAAACAGTGAGATTATAATTGGTTATCTTCCTGTTTTTCAAATTTCAATGATTTTTTATGTGTTGTTTTAGATTACAGATTTGTGTGGGGAAAACTTTTCAAAGAGGTCATAACACTATATCACATGGACAGGAGGGATTGGACTTGTGAATCTGTGATCAATTCTTGTTTATGTGTTGTTTTAGATTACAGATTTGTGTGGGGAAAACTTTTCAAAGAGATCATAACACTATATCACATGGACAGGAGGGATTGGACTTGTGAATCTGTGATCAATTCTTGCAACCTAATATCCTAGGCCTTATCCCTTATGTGTTCAAATTATAGTAATTTATACTATAATTTACCATAATATTGTATTTATATGAGTTAGGATTAAAAAACAAATTATTTTTTTGGAATTGAAAGTTTGGTGTGTTTTATTTAAAAAGTAGAAAAAAGTCTCTTGAACAATGACATAAATTATATCCATCATATCATGGGATCATTATCTTCGACAAATAAATCTGAATTATATAATGACAAATATAAAACATGTACACGTAAAAAAATATCAAAAATATAAACTAACATACAAAATCAAAAACCATATTCCAACCATGGTGGTATTTCTTTTCTGTGTTCCAAAGTCTCCTGTAATGGAATGGGGGCAATAGATATTATAGTTCAAAGAAATCTTTGATAGAGATGTGCCACTATGTTTTGATTATGCTTTGTGACTTTAAAATGATATTTATATTAATAGTAATTATAAAGATAAGGAACCTTGCATAGATAAAGGACTATTTTAATATTTCAAGTAGATTTCAAAATGCTTTAGAAAATTTGAAGTATGAAAATAAGGGTTTTTAGGGTACATATAATTGTTAATAATTTGTTTTATAAATTAATTGTGTAAATATATTTTATTTATTATTATTCTTTTATTTAATTATAATTGTAATCAATAGATTTTCTTTTAAATTTAAGAGATATATGAATGTGAGGGAGAGAATGAAGACATATTTAAGGATATTATGAGGTCTGGAGATAGTTCTACTAAGATTTCTAAGATTTAGAAGTAATATAACATTGAAGAGAATTAAGATAAGATAGAAATGTTCATTCCAAAATATTCATACAATTTTTTGTACCTTTCAAAGCAAGGATTTTATTTTAAAAGTACTTATTTGAGGAATATAAGAATAAAAAGATTTTTTGAATTAACAATTCATGGGATGTAAATGGAATGGTTATTAGCATTATTTATATGAATGTGTTTTCTTTCATATTAATCTGATAGCCCACTTAAATTAAAGCATGAAATACTTAATAGTATAATATACAAAAAAAAATAAAAAATTATATTATATTTATTCTTTAATTTAATAAATATAATAAGATTTACACAATAAATTACATGAAATCATTTAAGCTTAAAAAAACATAAGGGTGAAAGTGTCCATGATGAAATATGTTTTTAATCATCTTTCTATATTTGATAAAATAAAAAAATCAAACATTAAATTTTGGATAAGAAAGCATGTGTTTGGGATTCGCTAAAGGTTTTGAGTTTGCTTGAGTGTCACACTACAAATCACTTTTTGAATGGTAATATGATAGTTTCTCTTGTTTGCATTTATTGTGTCAAATCAAATCTATCTTCTAACCTTTACTCAATGTGTTTTTTCTTTGTCATGGCTACTCAACAACACATATATCTATTAATGCTTTGGCAACAAAAGCTGATAGTTATAATAATAGCTTGTACAAAAGCTCACAAAATCATCATTCATCCTAAAGATGTTCTAAGGTAATGGATCTACCCTAGAGGGTTCCTTGATTTTAGTTTATAAATCCCTACATTTGATAATGTGTTTGCTTGCTTTCAACAATATTCCCTTGTCGACTATTTTGTGGAATATGTTCCATTTAAAACTAGGTTCAATCAATTTCCTCATATTGTCAAGGTGGAAAAATCTAAAATATGGCCAAAGTTTGTTCTATTTAGGTTTTCCAACCTAGGTGTCTTGTCTTACCATTGTCAAATGTGGACCCTACTTTATCTACAACAACCTAGTTGTCCTTCTTCATTGGTCTTAGAATTATTTTTTCAATAAAAGTCAAGCTCAAAATCCTAGTTTATATTGAATTTCTTTATATGCCCTTACCACTTTATAGTAATAATTGAGATTCAAATAGGATAAAATTATTTGTCTCAACATGCACTTTATAGTAATTTTATTACCATTATCTTTTGATGGCAATCCACTAAACATAAGATTAGTGATTCACCATTGGTGGAAAACATCCTTTCAACTTTGAAACCCACTATAGATAATGACAAAGCCTCATGAATGCCTCTAACAAGCATCACTATTGGACAACTAAGGCCTTTATCTTATAAGAAAGACATTTGGCAAAATTTCCTTAATCAAAACTTTGGCAACCCTAACCAATTGTCAAGTTGTCTCTCTAATGTATCGCACTCTACAAGCAAACTATGTTTATTCCGATGTATAATATAGAGCTACAATGTCAACCTTCACAACCTCTAGATGTAAGGTCTCTGGCTTAACTATTGAAATTTCCTTCATAAATTATATTAGGTCTATGGGTAATCCCAAAGCTTCAAGAGTTGGATGTATGGTTTGAAATTGCATTATGTCTCTCATTATAATATCTCTGAAAAATTGGTGAAAAAGACAAATAACCAAGTGGAGGCTCATTCTTTGGTGTTGGGCCTTCGAGTATGACCTCGTTGTAGAATTTTTTTTATAATTCACATAGAAGAAGATTCTATGGTAATTTTTAATGTAATCTAAAATAGATCTTGGCCTAATTGAAAAATAAAAACCCTCTTAGAATAACTTGGTTGCTACTAGATTCTTTTTAATCCTTCTTTGCTGGGCATAGTTACAAGAAGACAAACAATTGCAAATTTATTAGCAAATGTTGAGATTAGAACTACATGATGTCATAATGCATCATTGACCATTAGGAAAGTTCAATAAAGAAATGGGTTTAGGATCCCAACCCAATTGACATAACAATGTTGTTTTCCATATTCTCCTTTGGGGATAATCAAATTAAAGAAAGATGGTCGTTTGGACAACCATTAAATTATCAATTGTTGTTTTCCATATTCTCCTTTGGGGATAATCAAATTAAAGAAAGATGGTCGTTTGGACAACCATTAAATTATCAATTGTGATGCCATGAGTGTACACATTTGAAATGTGTATATTGAAGGATGATGATGAAAGGTAATGGATTAGAAATGCCAAGGCTTGCTTATGAAGGCAAGTGAAAGCAAAGTTTCCTTGAAGAGTCCGGTTGGGTATGATCAATAGAGCCTAACTTTTTTCTTTTTCTTTTTCTTCTTTTTTGGACAGAAGGAAAAGGGAATTTAGAGGGTCAATATCTTATGCATAAATTGGTCATTTAAATTGTCATTGAGTATGGCCTTGTACAGTAGGCGATAGATGAAGTAGTAGACTCTAACTATTTAGAGGGAACACTTTCTAATGTAGTGAATTTTAAAGTTGCCTCTATGTTTATTTTAAGTATTTCAAAATTTGTAAGGGTAAAAGAAGTGAAACTTGTCACTTGGAACATTGTGAGGAGAGGGTTTAGGGGGATTGCATGTCACTTTGGACTATATAGAGTAGAAGATGTTTGCACTTTTCTTGTTATAGGAGAGGAATTTTACAACATGGTCTATATGGTCAAATTTAAAGTACTAGAAGCTGAAATTCTTATTTCTATCTAAGGAGGCAAAGAAGATACAATCGTTTATTCTAGAAGATGGCAAAGAAGACAACTATCTAAAGTTCAAATTATTCAACATGTCACAGCCTTTTAGAACCCTATCACCTCATCAAGGCGATACAATAGCAAGAGAGCCCACAAAGAGGTAAATATCATGGTAGAAATTGTTAATGTGGTTGTTGGTAGAAGTGAAGATGATGAGGCAAGAGCATCAATGCAAGCATATAGTTGTTCCCCACAAAGTTATAGGTATATAGACTATGTGTTTGGGTTGCCTTTTGGCTTGTAGTTTCTTCCATTTTAGTTGGTACTTCTAATCCATTTTATCATCTTTGGAATAGTCAAGATTGGACCTTCTCAAGTTTCAAGTAGGGCCTCCATAATCAATCTTTTTAGTTATTCTAGCTATAGAGTCCTAGTATGAAATGTAATTCTAGTTCAGAGGTTAATATAATGGGAAAGTGATCCAATTGCTCAATTTACATATTGAAAATCTATCTTCAAAAAATATTTGCTTAATTTTTTTAATACTAAGATGGCCTATATAAAGATTCTTTGTTGGGACTCCATCCAATAATAGTCCCCAAGGTTATAAACACCTATTGTAAGAATACACTTACATAACATTGACCAATAAATAGTTTACTAAGAAACAAACTTACTTCATCACTTGGAACCACCTAGTATAAATTACTAATATAGTGTTTGTCACAAGCTTGCTAAGTTTTAGAGAATTAAAAATTCAATTAAGTTGTTTGACCAAATGAGCATTGAATCATGCCAAAAAAATTAGTTTATCATATGAACGCACAAACTAGCAATAAGTTGTCATATTTTCACTAAATTTGTGTTTAATGAACCCTAAAAAAATTACTTTGGTACATGGATACATGGTGTAGTGAGAATTTATTATAATTTGACCAAATGTAAAATAATCACTAAACAAGTTACCATAGTTTGACACCAAAATAAAAATACCCTTAATATAAGAGTTATATCATAAAATATTCATCAAGACATAATCAATACAAGGCATATCATACTATGGGCTTCAAACATGATAACCCCCACTACCTTTGTTGCTCATTAGAATTTATCCATTACCCATGCTCTAAGATTCGTCTACAATTATAAATGCCTTCTATTTATGACCACTTATCAAATAATATTAATGTGTAGACCTTTTATAAGTATCGCTACTTAAGCACCAAATATAACTTGTTCACAAGTGACCCATTATAAAAGTTATGCACTAATTGCATGGTATTTGAAATGCAAGTTGTGTGCAACAAGCCAAATACTCCATAATCTCATGAGCATTAGAATATCATGGATGTAGGTGCATAGAATTCTACCTCTCTTAAGCATTTTTCTCCCTCAACATGAGAAGAGACCAAGTGTAAGAATGTGCAAATCTATATACACTTAACACCTCTACCTCAATAATCCATCAATTGATATGTAACCTAAATAGGCAATAGTCCTTGATGATTCCATGCTTCCCTTGCATTTCCCTAATTCCAAACTTGTCCATAATTATTGTTCCTCTAATATTATGCATAAGTAAAATTGTTACTCTTTTTATTCTAAGTATGTCCATAGTCATTACTCTTTAGATAGCAAGCAAAAACTTGGTGTTTATTTCTTTGATTCTATGCATATCCATAGTCATTTCTATTCTAATCCCCATAATATCTTTGTGATTGACATCCTCATGCAAAATTGATGACTATATATATACCACAAGCTTCTTAGCTTTTCTCTTTTCTTTTCCAAACTTTTTAAAATTATCTTCCACCCACTCCTTTGGATCTTGAATAAACAAAGAGCTTGAGCTTCCTTTGCAAGTATCCAAGTCGTCATTGATCTTTTCAACATCTTCCTAGTGATCTCCTTCAAATTATTTATTGTTCTTTTATGTACCCTTCATTAGATCATTCCTCTAATTGTCCTTGTCCTATCATGATCTTGTGTATATTATCTCTCATATTTTTTACATTAATTGTTATGTGCTTCTCTTCCTTTTTATATTCTTTATGGTCCTCAAACTCTTCATTTTCTTCTTCATAATTCTTGTCATGCTCTTCTACATCCTTCCCATGTTTTGATAAGAAAAACCTAGAATGACAACTTAGGTTTCCCATATCAAAAGTTCATTAACTTCTTTACACATTGATGTTAACAATTTCTAAATAGCCAAGGAGATCCAAAACTATATCTAACCCATTTTCAAGAATAATGTGGAAATATGAGTCGGTGCATCTCTATTGGCCACTTGGCCACATATTGTTCTCTCTTGCGCCATAAATGTGTTGCCACTTGGTGGAAAGAAGCTAATAGTGATCACTTGACTATCCTAGTTTCTTATTCTTCCTTTGATGACTCTTCATGAGCTGACAATGACTCCATCGATGATGATGCTACTACTGTTGGTTTGACCTCCTCAGGTCCTATGGATCCAACTCCACCTCGTGTTGATGGTGTGGCTCCCTTTGGCCACATGGACCCTTCTCTATATGTTGTTCCTACTCTGCTCCAACCTTTGGTTGACGATGTGGAGCCTTGTCAGAACTCTACCCCATGTGTTGACAGTTTCATAAAGAGGATTTCCTCACTTGCTACCCCTTGTGGTGGGCTCCTAGTGATAGTATTGTTTGGACAATTGTCTATTAATGTGGGAAAGATCATTCTTTAGTTTCTCATTATCTTCCCCACTTTGTGGGTTAGTTGTCTACACACTCTTGATGTGGGTTACTAACTATTATGCTAGTGTGTCGTTAATGGTTTTTTATTGACCTTGTTGTAATTGGTCTTTTGGTTTGTCTTTGTAAGGGCCAACACCCTTGTTTGGTTGCTTTTTAATATAAAAAATATGGAAATGTGCAAATATAATTGTTCATACTTGAACCTTCTCACCAAAGTTGTGTGACTCCATGAGTTCTTTATTTTAATCGGTTATCACTTAGACAAGTCCAAGCTAATGAAGTTATAAATATTATTAGATTTATGAGACATCAACATTCTCCTTTTGAATTCATCTTTAAGTCTACAATATTGAAGATTTTTTTGGTAGAAACAACATATTTAAACATTTTTCTTTGTTTTCTCCATCTAAGATTTTTAGATCCCCTTGTCTTTCTCACATTTTTTTTGTGCTTTTTATATTTGATCATCTAAACAAACAATCCTTATGAAATACATATCTATTTTAAAATTCATTCATGGTGTTTGGAATTGTATCATTTTTTAAATGTAAATCTCTATTATCTGCCATTAATATTATTTTCCCTAGAAAATTTGATTTTCATAGTTTATAATTTATAGAGAAACTAGGTTAAATTATAGAAAACATGCCTTCGATGTACTTGATCCCTACCAAAAATATAAACATGGCCAAACAAGTGGACAACTACATCTAAAAATTTTCTTTATAATACAAAATTAGCACTTGAATTGCTTACTTCAATGGCAATATATGAATATTCTTTTTTAGGATCGCCACCATAGAAGAAAAAGAACAATAATCCAGGTAGCCAGAACAACAAATTTATGACATTGATTACTCATAAATGCTTTTCAAAAATCTCTAGAAGAATTCCTTCTAAGAACATACAAATTACTTTTATTAAAAGAACAAATTTCAACAAATTTTAATTGATTTTTCAAAAAAAAAATGCAAAAGTAATCTATGTTTGGGAAACAAACTTCCCCCACTTCGGTCAAATTATTGCTTGTATACCACTTATTGTGAACCACACATTCAATACACTAAAGTATAACAAAAGAAAACATAATTCACAATTTCACACATAGCACTTTTATCAGATAATAAGAAAATTCTTTACCCATTAAGTTGACCTGGAATGAAATATATCTTATCTAACAATGACCCATTATAAATATTATTAATAAGCCATTCTATCTGAACATGAGTCATACATGCACCATTCTATCTAAAAATGAGTTGCATGCACCACATGATAGCAATTCAATAACACCAAAAATATCACAATATCAAGGCTGAAGCATAAAGCTTTGTCCCACTCGTGAGACATTTTGATTCATACTGGATCACATATTTTGTTCATGATGTGGTACCTTTTGAAAGGCACAAGGTAACATATGATAAACAACATCAAATGGTCAATAGTTTAAAAAACTGAGTTTTTAATGCTATTGTTGAAATAAACTTCAAAGAATCATTGAAGGGGCTTAAACTCCACTAGACTATGAAAGTGAGAACCACTAATATTGATGTTGAGAACCAACCTTGTGGAACAATCTAAATAGAAATTTGAGGAGTGAAGAAAGCCATGATTTCTTATTTGGAATTATATAAGTATACATCTCTTAGAAGAGTGGCAATGATGCCTTGACCCATTTTGTTGATGTCAAACAGATGGAAATTAGAATATTGTTGCAAATTAGCAAATACTAGTTTGATTTGGTTTCTTCGTAGAAATTCCAAGCTTTTCATATGGTGTATATAGCATGAGTGGGAGCCTACATCATAATTTTCTTGGCATGTGTACTATTAAAAGAAAAATATTATATATTAGCTTTGGCTTCATCTTTTTCTATATAGCTAGTCACATAAACTCGTGGTTTATAGATCAATTTATGATTGACTTCCCCATTTTGGTAGTCATCACAAACTCAAAGGTTTTGTAAGTATGACACTTCTATAAATAGCTAAATTATGGTTCATCTATGAAAAAACAATCATCCAATAGAGAGTGAAAAATGCTATGCTATTTTGTGATTTGGGGAGGCAGAGGGATCAAACTGTGGACCATACTTACTAGGAACCTGAGTTCAAGCTTAGTTTTGTAACTAATTGCAGCAGGAATTACCTGGCTCTAAGAACAGCGAATGCCCAATAAGAGGGTTTTCCCTACCCAATTATGCATTGGTTCAAACAGCAAGCAGAAAACATAGAAGAAAATCAAAAAACAAAATCAATTTCCATTGTAAAGTGAGAATAGGCCTCTTCTATCAAGAAGTCCTAGCCAAATATATCAAATCTTGTTTGAACTTGAAACCCAGCTTGAGTATGTCCACTGAAACAACCACAAATCTTAATGTCTTCCAACTTGACTTGTAATACTTTTAAAAAGTGTTCTTTATTTTTATGTCTATTTTAAAAGTGAATGTTTTGGGGACTGGGAGACTCTCTGTCATCCCCAAGATGGTCGAGGGATGCCCAAGCATAACCCAGCCATCTCCAAGACAATGCAAGGACTCCTTGGAAAGGAATGCCCAAGCATTACCTAGCTTTTCCAGGGATGGCAAGGAGTCCCTTGGCTGTCCCAAGGATGGCAGGGAGCCCCCTAGCCACCCCTTGCAAGTGGATCCCTATTGATGGTGATGGAGAGGCATTGAGGGGAGATCTCATAAAACTCCGGGTTTTCCGGTTGAGGCATGCATCCCTCTGGAACATTGGTTTTGACCAAATCCAATTCCAAGCCCAAGAGTCTAGCAAGTCCAAGCCAAGTTCAAAAGTGATGCTCAGTAGTGGGTCTTTGAATACTTTGGTATAAATCATAGAAGAAATGAATTTTCTCTCTAAAACAGAAAATTATTGACTCTTCAGTTTGTCCAGAATTCACTACAATTTCTAAAATGTCATAAGGTGTTATTCTTACTAGAACACCATTCACATATTCCAAGGGGCCAAAACTTGGATATAAGGTTGCACCTAAATGCTGTGGTTGATTTGTTGAAGAGCAATGATTACCTCTTTGTTTGCATTTCAGTACAAGCACACATGCTCCACCAATAGCTCCTAACAATTATCATTTGGTTTGTGATCAGCATAATTGTTGCTGCGAATTTGAGAATCTATAGGTGTGAAGAGATAGATAAGCTACATGATCATGTGCTTCACAACTTTCTCATGCATTTTTAGGACTCGTTGAACCAGATACTGGTATTTTGGTTTCGGCAACTGTATAATATAATATAAACTCATACAAATAGTACAATGTATGTAATATATGCTTTTAACTGTTTGCCTGTAATGTAATGCTAACAAGTCAATCGAATACTGAAATATGATAAAGCCTATACCTTGGTAGAAAAAATATTTATCAGGAATTATTTAACAAACCAAAAGACAAGCTTTTTTCAATTAAATGAATTTAATATGGAAAAAAATGGGAGGTTAATAGATATCAACAAATTCATAGAAATAGAGAACGATTTTTAAAAAAAAATTCAAACGAAAACAAAATCAAATCACAATTTGCAGAGAGAATTGGCACGGAATCGCAATTTTTTATAAAAGTACACTTTTCTTGCATGTTGAAATTTGTACCTGATTCTGCAAAAAAAATGGTCATTAAATTGTATAGAATTTGAACCACAATCTCTTCCAGACATTTTCTATTATGTGACTCTATACATTAGGTTGATAACATTGGTTTTGAATTTTACTCATTTAGGAGATTTTAAATATCAGTTGATTTGTCATCACTGTGTATTTTGCACTATAACGATGGGGATATATGGATGTTGAAATCTTGTGAAGCTTAAGATATAACCTATTCATGTATGTAGCAAACTTACATTCCTGTTCTCCCAAAACTTTATTGAGGATTGGTTAACAATATCTCTCATGGTTGTGGTGCTAGAAACCAATGGCAGTGACCAGGCCATGATATTCATCCTTCTAAGGCAAGAGAAAGTGCACCATAATTACTCTTGCTAAATAGATATGAATAACTATAGTTGTATAGCCATCCAGATTGCAAACCTTCAAAATCTTGTTTAAGAACTTAGCAAAACTAATAAGTATTTTAAATTTTTGTGTGTATTAACTTCACAAAACCAAGGAACATCAAATGCAAGTATAATACTATTGACCACATTAGCTTAACAGAAACAAGGAACATTTTCTAGCAGCGATTTGAAGTGTACCTATATTAAATGCATGTATAACACTATTGACTGCATTGCAGTATTTCCTAGTGCATGGATAATACTATTGATCAAGTTTCACTTATTCCTAGTTAAAGAGTTCTTGAATACATCAAAGGAGACAAAAGCAATCTGTCTGAGACTTCTTCCAAGTTTGCAAAATTCGATATTAGGTAGAACAGCGCAGGTCAAGATGCAAAGGATCATATGCATGTATCTGAGAAAGGATGCACCTAGCATACAACAAATCTTTGAATTTCTAGACTTTCAATTTAGCACATCTAATTTTGTAGGTATGGCTCTCATGTTGAAAAGTTAATGTCCAGATAACAGAGCTCATTGAGCTCAACTGACAAAAGCAATAGCCTTACCCTAGCCAAGAGAAAGAGAAGAAAGAAAAAACATAATTTTCATTTTTCAAATGCTGTTTGATTGTGAAACAAATTGCTGGTTATCAAAACAAACCATTTTTCATTCTTAGCATGAACTAGTGTAAACATGTGAACTGTTTGGCATGTCCCAGGAGGTTTCACAGATCAGGTTATACCAGAACAGTGTGCACACTGAGGTTTCCAAAGGAATTTGGTGGATGGAAACAATGTCGGACATGGGGCATGCCAGTTGACTACATATGGTAGCTTTATAATCATGAAAATTTGCCACTAGTAATTAGTTTTAAATGCTTGTAAAGATTTGAATATGTCTAAGTGTAGTGTTGTTAACACATACAATTGTCTCACCAAGTCCAAGTATCAACTATAGTGGATGAGATTCAATGAATGTGAAGCAAAGATAAATAAAACTAAGAAAAAATCATTGCAAAGATAAATAAATATGAAAAAATTGTTCTTCTTCTACCAAATGTCAAAGGGTGAAGATCCAATCATCACTAGAGCTCACTGGCTGGATGACATATATGATGGTCAAGTTCTCACATTATAGTCTTATAACCAGCTTTCAAACTTCAACACTATTAAGTATGAACTCTGTCCAAATTCATCACCATCTATTAATAATGGAATAACCATTTACAATGAAATTCATTACGTTGATGACATGACCAAGGACAAGGACAACAATTGATGAAACAAAAATGATATTGCATTAACCAACTCTACACCTGTTTGGTGTTCTATGGTCAGCAGAGCAACCATCCAGTTGCATAGGTACTTAGTATCATGCAACTGATTTCTGAAAAATTCTCATTGATTGCCAATGCTCATAAAAGATGTTCACAATCTCATGTCATATGGAAGTCAATGAATTAACGACCAGTGATGCTCAGTCTTAAATTAAAGCTATACAGTAGTACTTCTTTTGAAGATTTTTCTCCTATATAGTGCATTCTTTATGATTTCACAAAGTCATCTGTAACGGACTAAGAGTACTGTTTTTGTCAAGTTCATGTATTCAGAGAGGTGTCTCTCTGCTACAATTGCCTCCTAATTATTATATAAGTTATTCAACATGACCCTTTAGGTATTTGCTGAATGGTTCAGCATCATTGAGCAAGATTGAATTGCAGTCACAAGAAGATCTAAGATGACCTTACAAAACAATCAAAGTTCATGGAAGCTCAATTGCACAAGCTACTCTACTCTTGAATCTTCACTCATACATCACGATGATTGTTTTTGCCACAGAACAAGCAATCTTTTCTGTTAACAAATCAACTCCATAGATCTACTTTATTTTAGCTGCTTCATTATTGCCTCTTTAATTTGTACTAAGACCACATCAAATATATAAGTGTTTGGACCTATCTCAGGTCATTTTTTTCTTGTGCCATTAGTGTTGGTTTCAAATCATTTTCAATGATTCTTTCCTTGACCTATGGGAATTCTTAAGATCTCTTGAGGGATCAGCTTTAGAAGTGATGTGAATGCCCATAACTTGGATTTGATGTTTATTTTCCAGCATTAATGTTACAGCTCAATTAAAAATGAAATTCCCACATCAACTATGAGATGCACAATGAACAACCAATTATGATTTGACAATGCATCGGGGATGTTTGTTTGTGAAGATTAAAAGCCCTACCAAGTAGAGGTTAAAATGTCATTATCAACATTAGAGAGATACCACGATCTAAGTGTGGACACAACAAGAAAAACAAAGAAATTAAAAACCCTCATATGTCAAGAAAACAATAATATGGATATTATGAACATGACTTTGTAAGATCTCATCTAAAGAATATGAAGGCAAGAGATAAAGTAGTGCCATTCTCTTGGGAGTAGAGAAGGTTCAAATTTGCCTATGGATCTATAACAATAGTTTGAATACAGTCCCATGAATCAAAAGTGTTTTATTAATTGATAAACGTTGGTAAGAAAGGGTTTGAAACATCTTTATCAACTTTATAAGAGATTGTGTAATCAAACTGCAGGTAACATTATGGGTACTAGGAATCAAGAGCAGACGACTTAGCAACCCAATTATTATTCCCTTACTATCTCTTGCTATCTGAGGTACAAGAATGAACAAATTCTTAGATACATAATTTCCATTCTAGATGACGTATATTGAAAATTTTTCTTAATGGGAAAAATAGAGAGCTAAGAACTGAAAAAATGTTTATTATACATTATCACCAAATTGTTCCCAAAATCATGACTTCAATAGTTAACAATGAAAAGGGCGGTAAGTAGAAATGATTGGGTAACTATGTGCTAGGAAAATACACTATCTAGCATTCAAAAGAGTTACGGCTCATGTTTGTTGGTAAATTTTTATCTTCTTACACAATTTGTAGCCAATAAAAGAAAGAGTGGTGCTTCATTTGTATCGAAGCATACACATCCTAGATCCCAAGAGATATTTGAGGCACAATATGCTTCACATTGAGAATCTATACATGTTATGTATGCATGGAAGCAAAATTAGTAATAATTTAGAGGTGATGAACATTAAGTAGAGAAAGATGAATGGGAGAGATTAAACCTAGAATATCAAAAATTATTAGTTTTTTATTCTATATGTGGAATACTCTCAAGAGAGAAATGTGGTTGTTTATCTTTCACTAGCTACATCTATAATTTGATTATGAAATGATTTCAAATCTATATTACATGTGTAAACACAATGTTGCAAGATTTGAAGGTTGAAGAACAATTAAAGAAGTTAAAATAGTTAATCTTCCATGGGATTCTTCACCTTCTACTGGTTGAGTTGGATGGATTCAAATGTAATGATTGAATATGACCTACTAGTGTTGCCCTATGTTGCCAATTTGCTAGCATTTGCCCCTAAAAATCTAAGTCTGATTCAAAAATAAATTATAGTCCAATTCAATGTGTCTAAAATTTTGGCAAGATACATTCTAAATATTGGGGTATCATCCTAGATGAAACTGGGTGAACCCAAAACAAACCATGCCAAACCTACAACAAACCCATCTAGTTTTTCATGCATTTTTAGATTCTTGTTTTTTTGTTTTTTTAGTAATTTTTCACATTTGACTTTGACTATGAAACACCAAAACACGTCCCTAACCCTAAAAATTTGCATTTAAGCCATTTGAAATACTAAACCCAACTCATATTACCTCATATTGATTGCAAAAGACAAGTGCCATTCCTTTTTGCTAGACTCTCATTCTTCCTTTTCAGTACACAGAGATCCGAAGATCGATCATTGAAGGTTCCAAAGTAATTGCATTGTTATTCCTAGACGTGCAAGAGTCTATTCTCTACCAAGAAATCATGGAAGAAGAATTTTGGAAGAGGTAATGTTTTTAATTTTTTCTTGCACTTTTGTTTTACAATGGAACCCTCTTGTTTTGTTTTTAACTTCTTGTTTTTCATTTTTCTATGAATGTATCAGTGTGTTTAAAATAATAAATGAGTTAGGTTTTTTGCATATAATTTTGTTTTCATTTGTTTTGAATGTGTTGTTTATAAAATTTGTCGCCATAAAAATTACAATGGCAGTTAGTGTTAGCTCCATAGGCATATCCCACTTCATTGTGTGATATGGCTGATTCTGAGTGCTCGGGGGCATAATTGGAATTTCAAAAGGTTTGGTGCTAATTATTCAAGCTCATATAGTTTGATGAAAACCCATTTCTATGGCATTCCTGGACAAGGCATCAAAACTTGCCTTAGAAAGAATGTTGTACCTATGCCACCAAAACAAGTGATAACATATATTAATGAGTAAAAGCAAGTAGATGAAGCCGCAAGTTGTAAAGTGAATCATCCTTTAGCAAAAAGTCTCCAAGAATGAAGCCCTCTACACCCCATCTAATCCCAGTGTTGCAGTAAAGAGCCACCTGATTTTTACCATCTCACAAGATAAGAGACCAAAGGTACCTTTTGAAATGGTACTTCAAAATGACTTTCAAGAGATTACAAATCAACACATTGCAAGATATATCAATGCAAATAGATTGGCTTTCAATATTGCTCACTCACCATATTGGCAAGAAATAGTGAGATTAAATTAACAAGGCTCCAAAAGGGCACAAGAGCCTAGGTTATAAGAAGACGTGCAACGCCTTATTGTAAAAGGAGGTCAAGCTTGTAGAAGATTCATGGAAGCTTATAAGGGAATCATGGGCCAAGGTAACTGTGTCAATAATTTCTGATGAAAGAAAAAATGCTAAAAGTCAGCCCTTGATCAATATGATTATATTGTCCCCTAAAGGACCAATGTTTATGAGATCCATAGAGGCAAGCCAACACTAAAAAGGTGGCAAATATTAAGCAAATTATCCTAGATGACTATTGGTGGGATCATGTGAAAAATCTTCTTAGTTTCACTGAGCACATTTTGAATATGATTCATTATACCAACATGGACAAGCCTTGCATGGAAGAAATATATGATGGCATTGACTCAATAACTGAGAAAATGAACACCATCATAAATAAGATAGAGAAAGATCTTGAATAAACTTTCTTCAAACAGGTATACAAAATTAATGAAGAGAGATGGAACACAATGACTACCCCACTACATTTTCTTAACATCACATTAAGTCCAAAATAATAATGCATTGAGTTTCTTTCTATGCCAACGAGTATTGTGCTATATAGATAGTTTTAAGTCATTAAAGAGTACAAAACAATATTTCATAAACTCTTCTCTAATCCTAATTGGTAGGATGTAGTCACATGTGAGTTCATTAATTTTGTACACTAATGATCAAAATTAAAAGCCTTAATGACAAGTTCAAGAAGAATACTCACAACTGATAGTACTTCCATGGCCAATAATTACAACACCTACAACCTATCCCAATCAAAAACAATTTGCAAGTTCTATAAAAAAAATTATCTTTGAAATTTTATTTATAATTTTTTTATCTTCCTTATTTTTATAATTATGAATATACCTTTATCTCTCTAATTTTTCTTAATGGGTTACTAGTTCATCTACATCTAAGAGGAATTGGAGAACGCGCTCCTCCATCCACTCAACAAAGTGGGACCGACTATACTCAAAAGAGGAAAAGACTTAGTGTATGTGCATTCTAATTTACTCATCTTTTCACACAAACAACATGCCTACAAGTGACACGAGGTTGTGGGATGTAGAGCCAAAGCATACTGACTTCAATGTTTCCACTTTCCAACAAGTTGCATTTGAGGAGCCAAATAGCTATCAAAATGTTAGTGCGAGCAATAATGCCATTGCTTGTAGTTCTTCAAATGTTCCGACATCATCTAATGTCAATCATGATGATTAAGAAGACCCTCGTGATGGTGAAATCTAATTGTTAAACATGACATTATTATTATTTTTTAATACATAAATCCAAAATAAATCTAAACCCCCAATTTTTCCAGCAAATCTAGAGCCTGAACCGATGAACCCAAACCGAAACTAGCAACTCGAGTATTGCTTTGCATCCCATAGGTGCTCCCCCTTGACCTCACAAAGGGAATCATTCAATTCATATGTAATGCCACTCATTTTAAGAACAAAGGCTACAATATTATCAGCACTCAAAGTTACCACAAGCTATGAAGCAATTTTGTTCGTAGAGTAATACAACCATGACAAAGCCAATGATGATCACATAAAATTTGTTGTCCACTTGGATGACACTATGTCCAATCTACCTAGAATGTCTTGCGCCACTAGAAAAGCATGTGGCATCTAGTGAAAATGGATAGATGATCTGGGAGGTACCACTAATCTTGAGAGTGTCTCAAAAGTACCATAGACATTGAGACGGGACTAGAAATTTCACAAGAACTATGTTTAGAGAATTTGCCTAGATCAATATAGAAATATTTGTGTATTGAGCATTTACAATATCACTGTTTAAGATATATCTTTTGACTTGTCAGTTCCTGTAGAAAATATTTGTAATTTTATGCTTCAACATTTAATTTCCTACAAAAGAATTGTTCCTCAATTCATCACCCAATTTTTACATCAAGCTCCTTCACCTTGAGAGCGTTTTCAGATTTACAAATGTATTCATGTAGATTTAGATCCTTGAGTGACTCAATATCAAATTGGAAGATGTACTTATATTTGTCTCTTTTCTATTCTAAGATAATTTCCTCTTTGGACCCCATTAGGCATCAATGTTGATATATTGAGAGTACTATTCTTCTTCGATCTATTGGAACCTCAATTGATCAACATCCTCCATTTTTTCTCTAGATCCACCTCCTCAAGTTCTTCCCTAAAGGAAATAATCAATAGGGTTTTTAGACATGATACATCCTAATCCTACATTAAAGCAACCTGAACATTACATCCAAAGCCTCTCAGCCCCAAGTTATTTTTCTATCCCAAGTATTCTTATGGATTGTTGAAAGAATTATTCTAGAGAACTATCCACAATGCCATTGTAACATGGCTTGAATATTCCCATTGTCCAACTCAGGCTATGCTCCCACAAGTTAAGAGTTAAGAATGAACACCATATTTCATACGGTATCTAGATTTGTCATTTAAGATCCTTCAAGAGTTGGACATTGAGGAGCACTTTATTTTCGAATTTCCTCTTCTTTCTTGATATTAAAATGAAAGACCACCATATATATAAAGACAAATGGTTTTGTGTTCACTCTCTTGTATGTCTTAACCAAAAGTGATTGACCCATTTCCTTCCAAAGATTTTTACTCTCATATATGGATTCTTAGAAGAGACCCCTATAATTGTCAAACTTATTTCGCTTCATTAGGTGATAAGCACTTTCTACATATGAGTGATTAACTTATAGATGAAGACAATCCAATGAGAAAACAATCTTATATAATTAAGACTTCCAACAAATTCCAAATTCTTTTATAGCAGTATTGGTGCAACAAATTTGGTTCATTTTGATGTCAGGAGTCTTCCCTTCATTATAGCTAGGATCACAAAGGCAACACAAATCATTAGGATTTCCTTTATAAACCAAATGTTCATTCACAATCAATGTTAAGAGAAGTTCTAGGAGTGCCTAACTTCCTCTAAGTACTGAGTATTATGCAAACTAGCCCCCTTAGTTCCACACATTATGTTATGAACATCACTAAAGCCTATATGAGCACTTCTATAAATTTATAGCAATAGATGATGATGTTATTGATTTTCTAACTTCTTGGTTGAATCCTTGCCGCAATCTTGTCACAGTTCGGTCTTCTATCCCAATCTCTAACTTTCATCTTCACTAGCTAGATTATTATTGAAGGTTCTTGGTTCATAGAGTTGTTTGTATGCAGACTCGAGTCTCAAAGTTTGGAACTTGACTTTACTGCCATTTTTGCCATGTTTACTCTTCTTTATTGCTTGTCTTTAGTTACTTTTCATAAATTAATTTTTTTTTTAATCTATGGTCTTTTTACATAGTATTTCTCTATTCCAAGTGACAAAGTCATTTTAGTCACATCGACCAATCTTCAGTCATTTTTGGACATTATTATAATTTTTTTCTAAGCACAAATTTCATAGCTTCCTCACTCCTAATGGAAGTAGCATTTAAAATTATAACAATAGAAAGGACCCAAAGGGGTATAAACATTCTTTCAAGTTTGCTGATTCATACTAGTAAAAATTTACCTACTTTAAAAATAGCAACTTGTCCCAAGGGTCAGTCCATTTAACAATCCAAATATTTATTGTAAGTGTCCTCCATCAATAAATATTGCTTTTAAAATAAGGTGTGTAATGATTGGATGAGTTGGATAACAATTATGGTAAAACATAACTAGTCAAGCATTGAGCATTGCCATCCATGGGTACAAAGAAGAAAATTCACACTAGTTACTCCACAATGCCACACAAATTAAGAAGATTAGCATGCTAAAAAAAATCGCTTTGATAGTGTTGTATGGATGCATTCTTCTCCTTTGTCACTATTTTCCACAATAGGTAATTTATACTTGTTTGTTTGTCTTAATAATAAGGATTTCTATGAGATCGGTTTTTCTACATAAAGAAACCTTACATTATAAGAAGTTTCTAGGAAGTAGATGGGGGGACACATTTTCAAGATGGATTTTATGGAAGACCATTTTTTAGGGGACAACAAGGGATGATCATTAAAAAAAGGAAATTTCAAAAATGTTGCAACTTTCAAATATTTTCATACAATAACATTGATAAGGCATTCATCGCAAAAGTCCTAAATAGAGAAAAAAATATATGTATCTAAATTTTGTCAATATTGCCTTCACCCTCTTAATCTTTCTAATGCCTTTCAATGCATTGTTCAACTCATGAATACAACATGGAGTTCAAAAAATGTGCTTGCAAGCACCCTTCAACATCAAGTCAGCTCACTTAGGTAGACAGACTGAATTGGTCACCACTTGCACAACTTTTGAGGGCCCAACATTCTCTATGGAATCCTTTAAACTTGAAATTAAAAGTTTGTATCTTTTCTCTTCCCTAAACAAGCAATTGTTCAAAAATATAAGAGTTGAACATGTGATAAGGGCGATGTGTAATATTTGTCAACCCATTCATGATGATGGAGTGTCCTACCTTTATCCAAGTTGGCTTCATTTCCTCGAAGTACTCTCTATCAAGGAGGTTGGTGTGTAATTTATGTTCTCCAAGGAGGAAAACAAGGGACCAGCAATAATTGCATCTTTGCACATTTGTTTGTAATAAGGAAAATGTGTCGTATGAAATGGTGTGGCATAGGAAAAGAAAGTTTTGGCAGTATAAGACTCAACCACTTCCTATGACTGAAAACTAAACATCCCTACAACACTACTTACTCTTCTCTTTCCCTTGGTAGAACCGTCTCCCCTTTGGCTCTCAAAATCCATGGTCATACTAGCTTACATTGTGTCTATTGGCATTCCCTTATTTCTTGCCTCACCCTTCATCTGCAACCTAGTCATGTCAACCTTCTCCACCAAGTTTATATTTTCACAACCTTTTACCCCTTGTTCACTTGCATACAAAAGAGAGAGAACCTTTTTGTAGATATTCCTATAATGCTTGATGCACAAATAACATCAGCATACTCTACTCTCCCAAAAAATAAATTATTGTCTTTGTAGATGGTTGTTGCAAATTGTTGAAGGGGTAATATTAAGATTAAACAATGGAAGAAAAGATCGCCATGAGGATGTTTACGACACATGATTCAGTTCGATGGCTGTTCTCCACTAAAATAAGAACTCTTTGTTCAATTTTCAGTACCGTTGCCAGAGTGATGGGCACATGTGCTGCAGTTCTTCCAATCCTTCACATAAATTGATTAGTTCAATAGGGCAATCAAATGGGTTATTTGTACTCACAATCCTTGCAACACTCTCACTCCTAGAAAAACCCCTAGTAACATGGCAACATCTCTACAATCTCTTTGTTAAATCTAAACCGTTTCACCCTCAACACACTTGTTGCTGCTCATTGGTTTTTTTTTAATGAAAATCAAAACACAGCTGCAAGTGCAATCATTGAATAAAAAAATCCTTCCAGATTGTTTGAGACTTTGAAAAAAACATAAATGAACGCAAAAGAATTTGTGCAAATGAACAATGGATAGTAAACTTACCTCAAATTATGTTGTTTTGATGATTCTTTGGCTTCTCATCACTGTCATTGTCTTGTCTTATCATAGGTGTTCCCTTTTTGTCCTCTTCTTTACAAAGTGAAAAATGGCAAAATGAGTTTGTTTTTTTTGTTTTTTTTGTTTTTAGTTGTTAAAGTGGTTGTTTTTGGCATAGTTGAAAAACTCAGACTTGAAAATAACTTGGCAGGCCTAAAAAAATTTAAAGCTTGGGACTCAACAAAAACTCAGGACAATCGGCCATTTTATCAAACATTTTATATAGAAAAATGTTTTAAAATATTCTTCAAAAACACAAATATTACTAAATTTGTTGAGTATATTGCTAATTTCCATCATATATAAATCAAACTTAGAATTTAATAAATACCATAGACCAAGAAACAAGTTCAACTCTAAATGAGTTATAATGCCACTTCCACTAGCCATGTCATATGTAGAAGTTGCCTCATCTCAAGAGATTTTCAGCAAGTTGTGCGATAATAACATCTAAGTAAGCACACTCAAGAGTTACATCCCTATTCCCTATCACCCTCTCATTGTAATCAAGTTTTTTATTTTACATATTCCAATAACTAATGGGCATTTGGAAGTAGAGACCCTAATGAGGTTGACGGGCAATGCCCCTCATGGCGGTTTGGGGGCAACGCCCCCAGTGGGATCAAGGGTAAGCACCCCTTTTGGGGGTTTGTGGGGCAAGTGCCGCCATTGGGATCAAGGGGCAATGCCCCTTGTGGGGGTTTGGGAACACCACCCTCAATAGGGTCGAGGGGCGGCACCCCTAGCATACTCCCTATCACTCTCCCTACCCTTTGAAACATTTAGCACCAATCCAAATCACATTGTTTTCACTGCAAGCAAGAAAAAATAATTTATATGAATTTGGACGAGTTTTCAGTACAAAATTGCGATTTTTCACATTTACTCACAAGTTTTATACAAGAAAATTGCAAGGTTACCCCAAGTTTCTAGGACAAGTACAAGGGAACAAGTTTCTGGGACAACAATTTCTTTTGCCAGTTTTGGGGATGGCCAGGGGACGACAAAGGGGACAGCTATATAACAATAAGGAAAATTAAAATATGTAGGGAAATTCAAAATATTCATATGAAAACATGGATAAAGCATGCACTTATACATTATAGAACCTTAAAATATAAGAATTAGCAAAATTCATATGTCAAATTTGTGTTATTTTGAGAGTCATAAGTCAAATTTCCTCTAGAATTCAATGTCGAAGTCCCGTTGGCATCCCCTGTCCCTGGGACAATTCCAAGACAAGGATGCCTGAAAAAAATACAGGGGACGCATCCCCAGGTAACACAGGAAAATTGCTGCAAGTTTTTCAAAAACTCGTTGGGGAATTTCGGGGCAAGTAACTTGCCTTGCATTTTGTCTTGAGAGTACTCATGAATTTTTCATCTATGGCTTTAGGCCTATGTTGTAAAGGATTGTGGGGTTCTTGTGGGCCTGCCCACCCCATTTTTTTCTTTTGTGTTTCTTCATTTAATTTTTTTTAGCCTAGTTCACGGACAAGATGGTTAAGGGCTTCTATTGTTCCATTTCCTTAGCCAAAAAAAGTTTCAATTCTAGGGCCAACATCTAGATGTCTTGAGAATTTTTCCTTTATTGTCATAGATTA
The DNA here is from genome assembly GCA_027943335.1 of Chamaecyparis obtusa. NCBI lineage: Eukaryota > Viridiplantae > Streptophyta > Pinopsida > Cupressales > Cupressaceae > Chamaecyparis > Chamaecyparis obtusa. The sequence continues at coordinate 1,197,304 of BSBK01001224.1, read as the reverse complement.
AGGACAACTAGGGGATGTTTTTGACATCTCCTTATGTCCTTGAAAGTTGAAACATTTCTAATAGGGGAAGGGGTTTGAAAACATAGGTGACATATTTCTGGGGTACATGGAAGAAATCAAGTCCCATCTGACCAATATGCTTGACATTTAAAAAATAGATATATCTTATTTGTATATACTCTTTAAATAATTCAAATCCTTGGTTATGCCTTTCAATTAATTTACATCTTAGCATAGTTACCAAATACAATGGATATTAGGTAATTCAAGTGTAGTCTCATGTGTCAATTTCATTAGCTTCATAAGCACACTCAACATTGTGTAATATTCACATCACCTTGCAAAGAGTGCACCGTGCAGCCCTACACATGGCTACAAATGCTTGTGCCAAGTTCGCCATATAATGGATATTAGCTAATCCAAGTGCAGCCTCAAGTGTTGATTTCATTAGCATCATCAGTACACTCCACATTGTGCAATGCTCACATCACCTTGCAAACAATGCATTGCGCAGCCTTGCACATGGATAAACGTGCTTGTGTCAATTTAGACCATATCCACATGATAGACCACCACATACATGCAACCTCTAGCAGTCCTTATTGTTGAGAGTATTGAGAAGATGTTGGCATTGTTGTCATTGATGTCAAAACCCTTGTACCAGTTGTATGTCTATACCGGTTGGTTGTCTGTGGGTTGTGCTTAGGTATTGTGCAAATCAGATCCATTCTATGCAGTTTGTTTTTGGTAATGGATTATAATGTTGGATGTCTTTGTACCGGTTATTGAAATATATCTTTTTGGTACATCTATGATATTTGGTGAACACAAAAGTATGAAGCTTTGGATAGATATATTTGGTTGTTGTGTTTTAGAGTCCTTCCGAGCATCCCTACTACCTAGACATTCATGCAGTATATCATATCTTTTTGATAAAATAGTTATGTTCAATTTTTAGACGGATTCCATCCGGTTCTATCCATCGGTTGGTTCAAAAAATTTGTAGATCAAGTCATGGACTTGTGGCATTTCCTTCGGCCCAAAATATGTTTGTCTTTCAATGTTTACAATATGTAACGTGCTTATCTTATGAGTGACCTATCTTTAGCTCCTATGGTAACGTGGTATGAAGTTTTCATATGTATGACCTATTCTTTAGGTCCAGTGCTAGCGTGTTAATCTATGATGTAATATATTTTGTAACTCAAGCCGACATGTTTTGTGGCTAGGCCGACATATTTATTTGTGTTATCAAATGTATATACATGTGGCAATCATTTTGTATCTGACGAGAAGAGTGTGAGTATGTTGAAGGCGGTATAATGCAAATGTGATTATGCATCATTGGTGGTAATCTATGCAAGCAAAAATAAGAAGATCGAAGGTTATTGTGAAGACAGAGCTAAGGCTTGCAATAGAAGGAAGTGTTCAATTTTGTAGAAGGTGCTTGCAGAAGGTCTATAACCAGATCAGCTGCATTTGGATACTACTGTGGTTTCAACTGGAATTGTTCATGCATATGTAGATGCAACTACATCAGCTCACATTTTGTCTGTAAGATCTTTTTGTATAAATCTTTTGTATCAGGGTAGTTAGCCCAACTGACAGTAAGCCTACATGCAATGAGCAAACCAGTAGTGAGCCCTTTGTAAAAATCACCTTAACCAGTGTTTACTTTCATGACAATTAGCTTCTTTGTGGTATTTTCCATCTTGGGTTTCCATGTTATATCTATTGTTATTGTGTTTACTGTTCTTGACCTTTAAAATTTTATCAGTCTTAATTATCTATACGGTTTATGATTATACCAGTTCAATAAAGTTTGCGAAAAGAGATTTGGAATAATTGATTCACCCACTCTCAGTTATTCGGCTTGTTCAACACTTATGCCATAGGACATGACACCATAAAGGTATGACATTTGGTACCATACACTTACAACACATGGCAAAAACTACACTACATAACCATCATGAAGGTTGTCAAGAACATTTCCCAAAGTAGACCCTCATGTGTGTGGGAACCAAAAAGAATTTTGGGATCAATGAAATCTCTAATAGTTGCTTCCATTTCTTCTAAATCAACGCAAATGAGCCTATGAAACTAGTATGAAGCATCTCCATGAGGCATACACAAATACAACTCAGAACCAACAAGTGGCTTGTCATTTTGTTTGCCCAACATATCAACGTGTACCATTAAAAAGGAAAGTCCTACTCCCAAAGGTGTCATATGGTTGGATATGAATTGTGATACATCTTAAATTGAATGACTCAAAGATGTGTAGTGAAGGTAGAGACAATCCTTAAGGGGAAAACCCATGAGAGGACTCAACCATATCATGAAATGCTAGATATTTGAGCTCCTCTTGGAAGGTGAAAAGACATGATCAAAGCGACCAATTTCCCCAGATCTTTTGGTCACATGAGATGACCTCCTCTACCATTTGATTGTAGGCCAAATTTGCTAGAAGACCTCCAATGCAATTAGCCTCCTAATAGCAATGCTTGATGGAGATATTTTCTAGACTATCGAAAATTGGCCAAGTAGCTGTAGTGATGTTCCTCAATTTGTGATTAGTGATCTATCAATTACAAATTGCATTTATACGTAGCTATAAATCACCTTCTATGCCAATGTTGGAAAGTCAATTTTTTTTTAAATGTTTAAGCATAGCAAGAAGGGCTTGAAACTTCACTTTGTTGTTAATTTCATCATGAAGTTTCTTGGAGATGGCCCAAACAAGGACATGTCAATCATCTCCAATGATGCACTCCACGCTAAATTCCCTTGAATTTCCACAAGCAATGTTGTCAAATTTTTTGTCACTCAGAAACAAACACCACTTTATTTTTGTATTTTTCATCCTTTTGGATGAGTATGTTCCACTAGAACTATAAGTGGAAGAGACTTTTACGTTGCTGCCTGTTTTCTTCATTATCATGCTATCCCAACTTGTGAAAGGTTTGGGCATTTTACAATCTGTAGCTTATTTTGCCATCACCACTTTGCATAGCCAAGCTTCAATTTTTTTAATGACCTCTACTCTCAATTTTTTCTGATTGAAAGTTTGATTGACAACCTCCCACCGTAACACCATGTGACCATTGAGGGCCCTATAAGCCAAATAGCCTACCCAAAGGAATTACATATCATCATCCAACATCTAAAGAAATCCAAGAGATCACAAAGGAGAACATAGTTCCATTCCAAACAACTGCACAACCAACGCCGACAAGAATCACCAAAGGAGCAATTAACAAGTATGTGGTTCCTTGATTCTTCCTCCATTTTGCAAAATACACAAGAAGATGGGCCAAAAATACCCAATTATCTCAAGTGATCCCCAATGAGGATCCTTTTGTACAAAGTTGCCCAAGCAAAGGCACCAATCTTAGGTAGAGATAGTTGGTTCCAACTTAGATTTGTGGGCCAATCGCTATGTGATTCTATAATATTTTGTAACTTATAACCAATTTTAATTACATAGAACCCTAATTTTGCAGTACTCCAAATTACTTTATCTCCTTCGAGTTGATAAAAGCCTTCCTATTTGCCATTTTTTTAGTAAAATATCTATTTTTTTAGCTGAAAGAGAGGAACCATCCATGCATTCCCTAGTCCATGATCGTCCATATAATGTCTCATTAGGGGCTAAATAATTGAGGAAAAAGGGATTCCAAGCTTCAATTAATATTTCCATGCAAGCAAAAAGATTAGGATTATCTATCAGGGGTAACCATTCCAAGAATTTGACCAAAAAGAGCCCATTAACCATGGTTGACAACCCAAGAGAGATGGTCCATAACTAGACTTCGACACTATAGCATGAAATTTTGGAGTTGGGAACATCTAGAAAGATTGGGATTTATCAAGATCTAAGTCAAGATAGTTGAATCCAAGTATTTGTTTTAAAAAATTTGACACCATCAAGCATTCGAAATTTTTAAACATATTCCAAATGAGCTTTGCCCCGGGCATAGTGTTTTTCTTTTTTATTTTCCTAAAATGTAGGCCACCATCCTTTTTTTCCTTACTTGATGTCTCCCAACTAATCAAAGGTATGCATTAAGTTTCATTGAATCTATCCCAAAGAAACTTTTTCACTATGCCCCACAACAAATTGTACTTCATAGTAATTTGGGTGCTTGATAGAAAATAGATGAGGACAACAAATAAAACTACTTCAATCATCAACATTTTCCATAACATCATGAGCCATCAACCTTTCCAGTAGGGTACTTTCAAACAACATATAGCGACGGTTTACTCTCATAGATTGGTTTTAAAAAGTGACATTCCAAGATATTGCTTGACTAGTTTGCAATACTAAAACCGAGAAAAGAAGCAATTTGTTAGTGAAGGTTCCTCATCATGTTGAAGAAAAAGATGCTAGATTGTTCTTGTTTGTTTTGTATCCTGTAATACATCTATCAAGCATGCATTTGATGGTTTTTGTCTCCTCCAAATATGATTCACCATAGAGGATGGTATCAATAACAAATTTTTGATGGGTGATTACTAGGACAATACTAGCTATAAATGCACCAATGCAAAATCCTTGCATTGCACAAATTTGATGGCATGGTCCAAGACCTCAACCATGATTATGGATAGAAATGGTGAAACGGGATGACCCTGCCATAGGCCTCACAAAGATTCAATGAAGCTGCATGGACTGTCGTTAACCAACACAAAATAACACATGGAAGAAATGTAGTTAAATCCATTTCATCCAATTTAGGTACAAACCAAATTTGCCAAAAATACCCATTAGCAAGCACCAATCAACTATCATAGGTTTTACTCACATCTAATTTCAAGATCTTACTTTTCTTAGAGGAAATGATGGAATGAATTACCTCATGTGCAATGATAATTCCATTAATAATATTCCTTCCCGAAGTGAAGTCATTCAAATCCTTAAAGATAATATTGAGCAAAATGATCTTGGAGATGGCTTTGTAGATTGTTTTGCACAAAGAGATTGGCCAAAAATCAGAGAAAAAATAGGATCTAGTTTCTTAAGCACCAACACTATAAAGATGGCATTAATGTCCATTTTTTTCTTAGATGTTCTTGAGTCCTCAATAGCTTTCTAAATATCATACTATGTCCAAGCATTTTGAATAAAATCCAGCAAGAAATCCATTAGGCCTAGAGGCCTTTGAAGATGCAATAATCATGCAACATAAGTAGAACACAAAATTTATGTGGAAACCCTTGCGGGAGAAAACCACAGCACAATATTGCTTATATATGAAATCTTCTTAAAACTTTGGAGCAAGAGACATCAATCCCCTCAATTTGTAGGCACTAACCCCCACAACTAAGCACCAATTTAGAAAGAGACACCATTCCATAAGAAAACTAGGTGTCACCTTCTTGGATGTTGCACCTTCAATGGATGATGGGTGATTAGATCTCTGGTATGATGCCACTCTTCCTCTTGGATTTAACTTCCTTGAACAATCTCCAAGTGTATCTTATTCGTAATTCTCCTCTTTTCATATTAGTGATTTAATTCATGATGATATCATCTAACTCCTCTGCCAAATCTGCATTATGTACTTCTTCTCAAATCTTCATGTATTCTTATTCACCAATCTACTCCTGGATGATGCAACCACTGTCATACACTTTCCTTCTTAAAAATCGCTACGAATCTGATTACAAATCTGCTATTGTCTTGCTCTAATATCTGCTATATGTATCCACAAAATCTGCCTTTGACAACCTCCCTCTTCTCACACAAATCTGCTAGTGTATGAATAAAGTATCTTTTTATCTTCCATACACAGGTCTGCTATGATATTCTATTATATTTTCTTCATATAATTCTGCTGGTGTATTCAAGATATATTTCTTTGTCTTGCACTTTCACATGCTCTCCTCATTCCACAAATTTCTTATGCCAATATACATTTCTTCATTTTCCTATGAAGAGATGTGGTCCTTCTTAAAGGAGATGACCACTTGAATAGTCATGACTTCTCCTTATTAATTTCCTCGTGTTTGAATAATGGATCTTTACATGAGACTTATTTACTTCCTCATCTAAAATCTGCTAGGAACTAGAACGATATTACATTTAATTCCATACTTTTATCTTTTCCCACTCATCTCTTTTTATATTCCCATATCAAGTGAAGAGACATAGCTTTGGAATGAAAATCTCACTTGAAAGAGACATCTTTCAAAAATTAATTGTTAATCTTAGATTGCTGCCTTTATCACTTTAACTGCAATCGCTGCCTAAAATATGATATCGCCACTTTTTCTTTTCTTTTTTATCTTTGCTGTCTTCTTTTGTCTTATATGACTTTTGTCTTTTTCTTAAGTTTGTCTTATGTGACTGTCTTTTCCTTATGAAAATAATTAATGCTTTAAACATATTGCTGCCTTTATAAGGTAACGATCACGTCTCTTTTTTTCTCTTCTTTAACATGAATGAATTATGCTTTGACATCAATGACAACAAATTGTTGGCAATTAATTTTCTCATTTTTGACATCAATGACTCCATCCAACAATCTCGACTTAACGCCTTTGGCATCAATGACAATATTCCCAACAGCCTTATTCGAATACATTTCAAAGATTGCAACACAAACTTTTTCTTTAGTAATAGGAACCATCAACATCTAATTATCCTCATCCAATAGGATGCTAGGAATAAGGTTGCTAAAGAAGTTTTGGTCATGAGATATGAAGCTTCTATGCTAGCCTATAGGTTGCCAAAAAACCTAACATGATCCTTTTAAATGTCATATGTCCCCATTAAATGGAGTTATTGTCCCTTTTAAGAGAGACAATCTGGTTCTATGAACAATGAACCTTAGACAAATTAGGTAAACAAATTGTGGTTAGATCCCCTTTTACTAGCCAAAGCTCGCAAGACTTCTATTTCTAGTATTGTTCTTACTAAGCCAACAATTCATCCAAATAACCCATTAATTCTTTCTCTTTCATATATCCTCTTGGAAAATTCCTTTCTCTAGGACTTTTAGATTGAGAGCTTCCAAATTTACTTAACCATTTTTCTTTTCTTGAAAAATGTTTTTGAAGGAATTCGTGTTCTATTCCTTAAGATGACTCTTACTAATTTATTTTTTGGACACTACAAAATGTTTGAGAACCCTTTTGAATGTGAGCCTTTGACCACCACTACTTGACAAGCTCAAATAATGAACCACACCAAAACTACATTTTTTTGAATTTGAAAGGGCATCTAGGAGGCGATTTATTACCCGCAATGGATAGGAGAATTAAAAAATAATCCAACCTTGGTAACAAAAGAATGACAGAAACCAACAAGTGTGAAAATTGGAGCCAATTAGAGTAAAGAAATTTGTCCAGTTTTTTTGCGACATTTGTGAAGCCCAATCTCAAGTTGGTCCAAGTATCTCTTACAAAGTTTTGAAATTCTTTCTAAGCTTGGCAAAACCAAGTGAAGCCTCCACATTTCCCCAATAAGGAGAGGATCATGTTGAAGTCACCCCCAAGAATAATAAAATCCAGATTGAAGGCAGAAATAAGATTTGATATTTGAGATGTACCATAATTTTGACAATCCCGTATATTGAGGAAGGGGAGGTTTGAGAGAAAACATTAACCCTCGCTACCAACCAATGAAGATTCTCCTAAGTAACCTCCACCAAAGAACAAATTGGATGCCATAATGATCCAACACCTCCAAATGCACCATTTGATTGAGCAAAATAACCCTTCCAGCCTTTGCAATGAGAAATGAAAACCTCAGCATCATCCACATTAAGCTTTATTTCTTGAAATAGAAGAATGCTTGCATTTAAAGTTTGAGGGTGGCTCTTGATAAAGCACCCTTTGTTAGGGGTGATTGAGCCCCTAACATTCCATGTAATGGTCTTCATGGCATTCTACGGGAGGAACTCCTTTAGATCTCAGAAAGTATTTGCTAGTTGAAGCTTGCACCCCAATGGCTGCATCTTCCTCTATTTTCTACTTATTATTTTTCCTTCTCATCTTCTTCCCTGATTTCAAATTTGGCTTTGGGATCTTATAAGCTGATTGGCTAAGATGCTTGGCTTTCACGATTTCAATCTCATCCTCATCCACAAAATCCTCATCATACCAGTCCGAATCACCCAACGCCACATCACTTGCAAGCATTAGATCCTCATTATCCCAAGGAGGGCAAGGAGGAGCAGCATAATCTTGGCCAATTAAGACTAAAAGGATATTGTTGATTTTGAGTTCCAATACAAATGTTAATTATGAGGATTTACTTTATGAAGCAACTAAGATTAAACTTAGAGATGCTCGTATGAAGAGTTCTTAATCTGGATAAAAGAAATAACAATTAGATTATTCTTGATCATTGTAAATGGTTAAGAGAGTTATAGGTATATATAATAATAAAATACAATAGATAAAATCTATTATACATATATCTAAAATTAGAAGGAAATATAATTATATATCATAAATGGATTCATCATTAAGCATAACCATTATGTAATGGATCATCATATGCTCTACATATTTAGTCAATGTAAGCTTTAAATTTTGAAATGAATCATAGATATAAAATTAAAAAAATCAATTAGAGATGCATTAGAAAGAAACTTTAAACAAGGGAGCGAAGTTAAATTTTACGCAAAAGATTTACATGATTATAAAAAGAATGGAATTTCCTTTATGAGACATCATCACACAAGGTGTGCAAGTTAGAAAGCACATGCCACTACAATATGTTAATTCCTTCACCCTTCCTATAGCAAGGTTGACATGTGAGATTGGCGTGAAAGATTTTGCATTGCTCTTAGCGACACAACTAACTTTGCTTACAAAAGTAAGATCTCATTCACATTTTATTTGATATACAAAAGAAAAGTTCAAGTCATACTTTAGCATGTTCACCCATGTGAGATTGCGGGCTTGACATATACCTATAATTTGAAGGAAAAATTGACACCTTATCACTAGATACTTAAATTCAACAACATGAAGCATACTTTCATTTGAAAGATGTCAGAAATGATGAGAAGATTTCCATTATAGCATTGAAAATGCCCACTTGAGCCCCACCAATGGCAAGCACTTAACACACAATGCAACAAAGATCGCCAACTGATTTTGGCCTAAGATGCTTTTTTTCAACACTCTACAACAAGATTTATACTCCCTCAAACATTATGAGGATAAATACATTAAGTTCTAGCAATTCCACTAGTGTAAGGAGCATCCAAAGGAAGACTACATCGATGAGCACTATGAATAATTCTATGCACTTGCATGAGAACCTTTCTTGGCAACATCAAGTGCTCAAATGCATTGCTAAACTATCACCTTCTACCCGCACTAGGATTGGAGTTCCTAACTTCAGATACCTTGGGTCAAATACTTTGCAATGCATTCAAGATTGACACCAAGCCTAAGCTTAAGCAATTTTTCTTCCCATGCAAGGGCAATCCTACACAATAGACTAGCTACAAGCCTTCCATACAAAAAAATGTTCCCTTACACTAAAGCAGTTAATTACTATCCTCCAAACCAATCCTAAAATCCTTAGTGTCCCCACTGTCTTCACTAGGAAACGACAAAGGTGAGAAATTCCAACAACATGATATATGGTGCCATCATCTACTCCCACAACAATGTTGAATGCCACACACATTAGCCCTTGTGCAAGCTACATCAAGTTTTGACTCAATTGAGGATAGCAGTTAGGAGACACAATGTTTAAACACAAACACTAAGATAGTTGACACTTCAAAAGAATGTAAGCGCCTTTTGAACACAAAGCTAAGTCAGCAAACAACATAGCCATGTCATCATCAACATGATGCAATTAGAAACCTGGGTCATTCTACCACCAAGCATCCAAATCCATATTCTCTAGGATGATTGTGGCACAATAAGAACATCCAATCTAACAATGCACTTTTAAGTATGAAATCAAACCTTTGTAAGACATCGCCACTTATGATGTTGTGCCTCTAGAAGCCTACAACATTGTAGTTGGAAGACCAAACATGTATGATCAAGATGGTATTTACCATTTGAAGCCACATTAATCGACAATACTTGTTGACAATGGCACTACAAATTTTGCAGGTCAACATCACATGCTAAACTTGCTTTTGTCCTTGCTAAACAATGCTACAAGATCATTGCCTAAACACACAAGTCTATGCTTCTCAAGGTCTTCCTAGAGGCACTTGCATAGGTAGAAATTCAAGTGCTAGCAATGCACTTGAATGCACCAACCCCCTCACAATAACAAAAGCTCGACAAGGTACTATAATAGTAGTAAGGGCTTTCCAGCAGACTATGGAGTACAACACAATCTATCTGGTTCTCAAGATCCCTCTCCCAAACAGCTCCATAGATCATAATGCTGCTTGGGAGATGATGAAGTTTGATGCCAAATCTAATAGCTACTCAATCAAGGTAAGATCCAAGCTAGCTCTTTGTCATGTGGTATCCCAACAGTCCTTGTCCCTAAGAAGGATGGCACCTAGAAGCTCTACATCAATTACCACATGCCAAACAGGATTGCAAAACAAAAACCATAACCCTTGTCATGCATCAATGACTTGCTAGACCAGCTTTGAGCTGGTCACAATATCAAGATCAACCTCAAATAATGATATCATCATATCAAACTGAAGATATTTTGGAAGACAACTTTGAAAATCAAGGAGAATTGTATGAATGGATGGTGTAATGTCCCCATTCTTGAACCAGTCACACTTAAGCAGTTAAGTGCTTTTGTGATTAACGAGTGGCGGTCCTTGGGCACCAATATCTAATAGAAGTTAGAAGAAATAGTTAGAAGTAGCTGAGCTCATATGTTAGTAGGAGAATACGATATTGGGAAACCGTGAAGTCTTATAAATAAGACAGTTTCCTAGATGAATAAGGGTTAGTTCCAGTAGATGATTACGATTGAGAAGAATGATGAACATTATGTTAAATATATTTTATACATACACACACACACATACATATTCATTATCATCAAGCACTCCATGTTTTATTGATCAACCACTGAAAAGAGCAGTCAGCATATCATCCACAAGTTCGCCATCAAGCAAAGCAATAACCATTACAAGATCAAATGACAAAGGATTTTCAAGCATGAAAACTAGTATTGATCAATCAACACCGCATATAAAGAAAGGTAAGCATATCAAGAGAGGAAGATAGAACTATCATCAGAAAAGATCGATTATATCTGCATATCTATCACGATGAGGAATGAAGAAGTGATACAACAATCACTAGTCATTACACATTGATACCATGAGAGGGTGATTAATGAACCGAATACTATGAAGTCAAGATCAACATGATAATGCATTTCAGAAGATTTATCAATAAGCAAGAAGGATAACCATTCATATATTATAAATAATCATTAATTGCACAAGTTTAGACAATGACATATCCGATAAAGCAATATCAAACATGAAGACCTGCTAGAAAATATGCACTATCACTTCCTATGTTATCATGACAATAACAGCAACTAGATTGAATTCTACTATCTATATCAATAGACACCATCTAGGAGGGTATCGATTAAAGGATTGAAAGATTATCGATTGTCTGAGACAAACCACATCTTGCAGAAACACAAAAGCATCAGTGATTATATCACAAGCTATCGATGAATGAGGAATCAGTTGCGGATAAGTACGAAATATCCTTAAGTATTAACAGGAATGGAAGTCAATTTGAAGATCGAACTCCATTATCATCAATCAACCAATAAATGGACAATTATCAGAAAAAGATATCGATTTATATCAAAGTAGAAAGATCGGATATAACCATAACAATATGGGCTAAGGCAAGAATTAATATCGGTTGACTAAATACTAATGATAGTTAGACCAAACTAATACAAACACAGTGGATGTTAACTACTGGTTGCACTATCGATTAAGAAAGATTACCTTCATAAAGAGATTTGATATTGAGTCAACATGGGAGTTAATCGATGATCAGAAGATAATGAAATAATATTATGCACAAACTGATCTGTGTTAATTATGCAGTGAACTGTCTGATTATGGAAAGGTGTGATTAACAAAGGGACATGGAGGAAGAAACAAGACACGTCTCATTCATAGCATCTCTTCATTTGTTAAAAACAATATAAAAATGCATTCTCATCAGTCACTCAAGGCATCATTGGAACTTTATTTACTTATCCATATTTGGATATACTCCATAGAGCATCTGCCTTTGGCATTTTGGTTGCAAGTTTATCATTGCAGATCAGAGATGGCACCATGATTGCACAGATAGAAAGGATAATCAGAAACAGCATCAATATTTGAAGTTGCAAGCATATAATTCAGAATCTGAAATAGCAACATAACGCTCATAGCGATATTACACATTTGCATAATTACATCATCATATCAGACACAGCAAATACATTGCTGCAAGCAATACTTAATGATTGTATATCTATATTGTTTATATCAGACATAGCATCATTATAGTATTATACTATCACTATAAGTGATAGGGAACATCATATTCATAGCATATTTCAAATCATTATATCCGACAGTGCTATTAAACATATTGATATCAATATCATCTTGCACACATATTGTGATTGAATCTGAAATAGCGGTTGATATCTTAAATAACCTCCATTACTTAGTTTAATTGTAAGTATCTGATAGAGTAAGTCTGAGAAGTGGAGTAATTGTTCCTGTTTTCCAAGTTAGCCAAAAAAGGGACATTACAAATGGTATCAGAGTTAACAAACCTGCCAGACTGTGGGAAGAACATCTCAGGTAGAAAATGAAAATCATTCAAGGATTGATACACACTTAATGATAAAATGAACTCATCAGCACAATATAGTGACACTCAGGAAAAAATGAATCAACTGTTGAGCAAGCTAACAGCAATATACAATAATGGCAACAAAGGAGGTAACAGAAATCAATAAAGGTATTGCGACTACGAGTGCAAGATTAATGACACCCACATTTCCATCTAAATAAAACACCAAGGAAGAAATGAACCCACAATCTACCTTTTGATGGATGTTTTATGACCACGCCAACATAGAATAAAGTGTCAAAGGACACTCTATCCTCTCTTGAACAAAGCCCCCTCAAATGCTAAGATTGTGAAGATCAAAAAGACGACTTCAAGGTTCCTACTGCAAACTTACGACTTTATTTTGGATATGAGCTCATTTGGCTTGATATATGTTGGAAATCCAAGGGGGACTTATGTTTGATATTGTTCTACACTTCTTTAATGTTGTGGCTGGAACTTCATCATTAGATGTAGCGATCTTGTGATGTTTCTCTCTTCAAACGAACTTAACTAAAATGAACTAAAATTAAAGGGGAAGGGGTTAGAAGGATCTAAATCTCCTCCTAATGGCAATGATATCAATGGATAACGCTTTAATGGACAAACTCCAAATAAACCAAGTTCTACTTTGCCAAGCTCAACAACAACTCCACAAGAACTGGTGCAATCTTCCAAGCGTTATGCAAAGAATTTTCATATCATAATGAACACCATCATAACGAACAATGCACATTCGATGATCGAATTTAAGCATTCATAAAAAAGGGCTCAGGCTAACTTTACATCACAACTCATAATCAGCAAGATGCAAAAGTATGAGCCAAGGAAATTCATCAAACCTAGTTACATTCTCCATTGAAATGAAAGCACTTCATCTAACAACTGATAAATTGGAAGAACACCATGCAACAAGTTGAAATAAACATGAATCCACCATATCTTCAATGAAATTAAATTTTATTTCTCCAAGTCTTACAATGTCTTCTCCTTCTATCCTACTTCTACTCCAATGAGCAAGAGATCTTCACTTCTAATGAGCTAACCATGAATTACAAATGAGAAGGCATGGTCTTTTATAGAGTTCTACAAATGAACGGCCTAGATTGATTTGAAATCAAGGGCCAAGATTACAAGAAGGAAACCTAATTAGGATTTTAATAACAATAGCTTTTTTGGCACAAAAAAGTGGGCCAAGTGGACCAATGAGACAATACACCCACTAGTAGGAAAGTGAGGTCATGTAGACCAATGAGGAAACAACATGCCGACTAGGTATTTAATAACTCATTGCTTGAAAAAGCATGTTCTTTATTCCTCTCTCTAAATGTTGTGAATCTGGACATGATGACTTGAAGATCTTTGATTAGCCGATGAAGATGACTGGGTGCCCATTGATGCTAGTTTTGAGACCACTTCAACATGCAAGATGAAACACTTAGTATTCCACGATGAAATACCAAATATCAAATTCACTCTTGAATAAGAAAGCTTAGATGCTAAACAATGTATATGATTGCATGATCCACTAAGACAACCTCAAGGTTCCTTCTTATTGTGGACTTAACTCAATTTTGTAATGTGATTCACTGGTAATCACTTGGGGACTTGTGTTGTTCATTTAATGGGTAATCAACTTTACAAATGCAAATGATATGGCAATTGGAGCTCTTCAACTACTTCTAATCAAACAAAGTACAAACAAGATAAAGGGTTTTAGGAATTCTAATCTAAATCTAACTATAATGTCCCTTTTTACGTGAGTGTCATCTTTCAAAGGATTAGTCTATTTCCTAACCCTCATAGGCTAATGGAGTTGTTCAAAGGGTCCAGTTGGCAAAGTTGGAGACCAATTCCCACTCCAGAGTCAAGGATGCTCAAGATTGCTCTTTGTTTGAGTCAGATCGGCACACTTACTATTTATAATTTTATAGTGTCTTTTTGGGGAAAGTCAAAGTTTCTATCTTTAACAGGGCTTCTAGGCAGTTTGGTAGTGGTGTGGAGTTATGGTGAGATTGACAAAGCTTCCAATTGGGGACACATTATAAAACTTCCATCAATGACATTAGTTATATTATATGATTGAGTTAGTGTTCCTAACCCTAGCACAAAAGATATGTTTTATTGCGTATGTTGGAATTGTAATTTTAGGGGAAAACCTAGGGCATTGGAAAAGGGAACATTACACTGGAGTCTAGAAAGTTATCTTTATGGTCTTTGAGAGGTGGGATGTGGTCCGTCAACATGTAAAAATGCTTGAGAGAACAAAAGATTCCCTTGTTTAGAAGAATCTTGGCACTTTTGTTGGAAATGCCTTCAATCTAGTGAACAAAAGCACTTGGGAGGACTTGTGGTTGGGCAGATTTGGTTAGGGAGTGAAAGCACAGTTTGTCTTAATTGAAAGGCCTAGTTTTTTGTTTGGTGGTGTACCCATTCAAATTGAAAACTTGACGGAGATGGGTCAGCTCTTGGCTAAGGTTTTTGTATCTTACTTTTGACTTTATTGACATTTATTTTAAAAATTGACCATCTTTGACTCTTGCTCCTTCCCCCCCCCCCCCCTCTCTCTCTTTCTAATTATTATTAGTTTACAGTTTTACATCTTATGTGTTCCTTTGTCTCCCTTGATCTTGTTGATGCATCACAGAGTGTGTTAAAAAAATGTTGATGCAAAAATATTGTGTAGAATTGAGTCCAAAAATTACATTCTCTATATTTGATTAATGGTGGAAATCTCTTAGTATTTGAAAGATCATGAATTTAAGAAAAAATTTGGGCATTCTAAACCAAAAAAAACTTCAAATGTGCATCTAGCTTAATTTTGTTATGAAGCATAATAAGTTGGTTCAAATTATAGTCATATTACATGCATTGTGATCCAATAGTCATCTTGATGGCACACATGAGCTATATATGGGTTCTCTAATTTGCTTTGTTCAATCATGATAGTCAGCATGACACATTTGATTCACATTAGTTCACTTCTCAATTCAAGTTTTCTGAATCTTATGCTACTAACTCATATGGACAATTTTAGTCACAGCTCAACATCAACATCGGGATTTAAGTAGTTTCCAAGTTTTTCAACAACTTGTAGTAAGTCAAATTATGGTCAGAGCTATTTTTGGTAGGGGCATCTGCACTCATGGTATGCACAGTGATTGACTCATTCATCGATTGGCTCAGTTTGGTACACTTACTATTTATAGTAAGTCATCTATCTAGCATTTCCATATTTGGCAAGGCACTTGTACTGGCCTCAGTTGCAGTGATGACCTTTGGCACCTTTGTTTGATCAGGTATTCAAAGATTTACTAAGTATAGTAAGTCAAAGGTTGAATGATGATTATTTGTGGAGTTATGTTATTTTAATTATTAATAGTGATTACTTTATTAATGATTATTTATAAAGTTAAAAAGTCACTTTATTTTCAATGGGGCCATGACCCTTCATTTAAGTGACTTTAAGTGCAATTAATGGATTATATTTTGGAGGCCAAATCTTAAAGTATTTTATAAAGTCAATGTGCACACAAGTTATATTATTTTAAATGATATTAAAGTGCATTTATAATCCATGAATATGAGTGCCCAAGTTTGAAGACTTATTATAGTGTCTTATTAAAAACCTAAAAGTGGATTTGAAAGTGGATTTAAATGCTATTAAGGAGATTGGGGTTATAAAAGCACATCAAAAAGAAAATCAACATCATTATTGATGATCATTTGACTTACGCTTTTTGGAGTTCTTGCTTGGAGAAGAAACCAACTAAGGTTTCATCCATTATTGATCGTTGGGAACGAAAACTCTCATTGATTCCAGCTATCAGAGGTTGTGGAAAATCAGTTGAAGATTGCTTAAAGGGTTGGCTACATACAGTGGTCATATTTGAGCTTAATTGGTGAAGTTTTGAAGATTTTGGACAAGAGTTTGAGCATGTGTTTGAAAGTTTATCAGCTGCATATCCTAAACATATTATTGCAGCCATTATTAATCAGGTTTCAAGCATTTATTGGCAGATTTGTGAATTTATTCAAGGGTTTCAAAAATATTAATGGCAAATTGAAAGATACAAGGGTATTTCCAGAATCAATTGTGACAGCCATTGCAATTATTATCAGCATCGAATATTCATTACCAATTGTTATCTACAAGTCCATACATTGCTGCCATACATTTTCAGATTTTATAATAGAAGCTTGTGGACCTCCAGGTATGAATGGTTAATGAAAAGCATTGTAAATATATATATTATGCTCAATAAGAATTATTGCAGCTCTATTTCATTTCTAGAATATTTTATATTTGCAATGTTATTGTTTCTTGCTTAGCAATTTATTTGAAAAATTCAAGAAAATTCATATAACTATCAAATTTCAAGACAAACTTATCATTTGCATGGCAATCAATGGGTTGGTGAAGTTAGAACCTGCATTGATTCTTACACTAACAATGCAAGAGATCATTGATGGTGAGTTTAGACTTTAACCAATCCTTGCTTAGCCAAATGAACTACGCAAAGGAGGGTGCTTGCTTCTAAGGATGCGAGAATGATTTTCACATTGTCAATACTCATTCAAATACCCAATGATGGCACAATCCAAATGAACATTTACAATTAAAGTTAGATACTTGCAATAAGGCCCAGACTAACCTTACACTGATACTTGCAATTAACAAGCATCAAAAGGTATGGACACTAGTTTCACCATGATTCACCAACAACAATATCTTTCATTCATCTACTTCTACTTCTACTCAACATGAATGAAAATCCTAATCTAAGTGAGGAAATGTAGAAACCATGCAATACACCAAAACTCCACAAACATTCATCGTGATAACAACAATAAAGGAATAATTTTGGTAGCATTATAACAACAACCTTTGCAAATTTCTCTCTTTACAAAAGATAAGGCCTTGCCTTTTATTGTTGTTCAAATACAATGAAGGGCCATGATTGATTCAAGATCAAGGGCCAAGATTATGCAACACAAGCCTACTTTAACTAACAACTGCAAGCATTAAATGCTGGACCAATTACATAAAAGCACCACCTTGTGGGCCAATGAGAAAATTACATTGTTTTAACTGACCAATCAAAAAATTAGTTAGGTAGAAGCATCAAGTGGACTCCACATGTACACTTGCCATGATTTGAATGGATGAGCTTGGGCACGTACAACTGGAGCCTTCCGATTGGTTGAAAATGAGTGGGTGCCACCTCAGCATGCTTATCTGATAAACTTGATTAATTTCTTGGAGATGAAGAAATATCTCTTGATACTCAACATTATCAAGCCTTGGATTGATGGTGATGGTTGGTATTCCCAAATTGTTTCATCTTCATGGACTTTCTCTATCCTTTTCATCTTGAGACCTTCTCATTGACATAGCTTTGAACATACTTGTACTCAAAATTTTGATTCCTTGGTCTAGATCTTTAGAAGTGATGTAAGTGTTGATGGTCCCAACTGGTGCTGAGAGGGGAGGGGTGAATCAGCACCTACTAAAACTTCCAAAACAAATCTGATATAATGTAGCTAAAACTGTAAGCAGAACAGATTCTAGAACAGAAATAGCTATCACACAATCAATAATAAGCAACACCAAATTTATCACGTGGAAACCCAAATTGGGAGAAAACCACGGTGTGAGCAAACCTCACAAATTTTGCACGCTTCTGAAGTGCGCCCTGTAAGGAGCCTTCCCTGTTAAAGGATTACAAACGCACTGTTAGATGCGACCCGGTTAAGGGATTTGATACAATAAGGCATGTTAGAACCTGCCTAGTTAGAGGGCTTAGAACACCTAAACAGATGTCACCCGGTTAAGGGATTTAATACAAGGGACCTATTAAAGTCCACCCAAAATATTGGGATTTCGCTATTGCAATTATCAGAGAGCAATAGAGGGTTTGATCTTTTGATAATGGCTTTGCTGAGCCTGATAAGATCGTTGTTCTATTCAACTGAGAATCATCACCAGTCACTGCAGGTATGTTCTCCTTCACTGTTGTGCTTCTCTGCACACTCTACTTTCTTCTCCTCTTTTCACCTTAGCTTCTTCAGCGTACAGGTTCACTCTTTTCTTTGGCAAAATGAGGGCAAACTATACTCTTGTCAGGCAAAGGAATATATAGACTTCTTGCCCTATTTTCTTTTTACATGCTTGACCTGTTTAAAGATCACCTTCAAATCCATCACCCAGTGGAGTATCAGTTCACTGAGGGAACATCCGATGCATGTTATATTTTATCTGCTTTATGAAAGAAACGACAGATGCGTGTCAAAAGCTTTCCTTCACAAGAGATATCTTCACGTTTTAATGCCTCAAACTCCGGCATTAAAACCTTCAATCACGCCTTGTACCGATCGTCTTGATAACTCAAAGTCAACCGGATTTTGTGCAACAAATCCCAGTCAAAGAGTCAGACAACTGTTTGTCAACTATGACTTTCCCCGGTTCATCAGTCGTGATGAAATCTTCACTTGATCGGTTAAGATCCTTAGGTTGTGCACAAATAAGAACTTTAAACTATCACCACCCCTTTCACTAGCAGTATCGGTTGCATCCTTTCCTTGGTTCCTGTTACCGGTTGCTCTGATGATCAGTTAGAGCATTATTAGTAACAGATATAGTCTCTTCTTATTTGCACAGTGTCACCGGTTTCCAAACCAGTCTCTCCTCGCACTTATTGTTGTCGGTTGTGTCTGTCCTTGCTTCACAAATCAAACACTA
This sequence comes from Chamaecyparis obtusa, assembly GCA_027943335.1. Taxonomy (NCBI): domain Eukaryota; kingdom Viridiplantae; phylum Streptophyta; class Pinopsida; order Cupressales; family Cupressaceae; genus Chamaecyparis; species Chamaecyparis obtusa. The sequence goes on along the minus strand of BSBK01001224.1, from coordinate 1,177,728 downwards.
GTATCCTTAGTCATAAATGACAACACCTCTTTGCCAATCAATGACAATACCTCTTTTGCCATCTACCAGTTGCATTCTTACCGGTTAATCAACTAATGCCAACAAGTGTTTCATGATGTTGGATCTTTCCAATTAAACTTGGATTTCTGAAGGGAATTCAAGTTGATGATAATTTTCCTTTTCTTTTGCATTTGTTCACCCTCGTGGTTCTTTGATCTCCCTCTTGTTCTTAATCTTGAATTCCTCTCCTCAGGCTTGTCTCGAATCTTTGAAGTGGAAGCCACCTTTCATCCTTGATCTCGCCATTCATCCTCGAACCACTTCCACTTTTCCTTGCAAAAAAAAAAGAAAAGCCTTCATTAAGCTCATAAAATGGTAAGTATAAATGATATTAAGGTAATCTGAAAGCTCAAATGAAATTGTATTTAAAATAAATCAACTTTTCCTTTACTAACCAGCTTGATCAAATATATCCATTGAATTTGGGAAGGTGTAAATTGATTTCAAGGTTAAGTTGGAAGTTTGAAGGGTGGTGGAGATTTGAGGTGTCTTGGACACAAGCTGTCCAAGGCACAATAAAGTCTTGTCTATAACATTTCTCAAAAATAACATCTCCTTCCTTCTTGTGGGTGTAAATTTGATACTTACCTCCAATTTCATATGTGTTCATTTCCACTACTTCATCACCACATCTCTTCACCTTGATTAGTTCAAATCAGACTTCACATACTTGGATTTCATCATTGTTTCACCTAGATCTGCTCCTTGCACCCCTAATCTTTGATTTTCTTGAAAATTACAAGCTTCACACCCTTGGTTTGATTGAATTTGATGTTGTTAGGGTTTGATATTCAATAATTCTTAATGCTTTTCCCAAACTCGAACTGCTGATGTGAAATTCGCTGGATATTTTGGATTGATATGCTCTTCTTAAAGTTCGAAATGCTTGCATGATAAAATGAAATGAATCTTATCTCTTTATATAGGTATCCATGGTGAAGAGATGCCAACCTCTTGCCTAGGCTAACCTAGCTAAGTCATGTTTTGGTCGAATTTCGGCAACTCAATTGACAAAGTCGAATTGTTTGGCTACAACAAGCTAGTGGAAATGTGGTGTCCATCCACATGTGGACATGAGGTTGGATTCCAACCCCTCCATGTCCAACCTTGGACATGGGGTGGTCGAAATCCAACCACTCCGTGTCCAGCCTCCTTTGCCCTTTCTATGGACCTGCACTTCTTTGTCTCCAATAATGACTTACACTTTAACTTCCCCTTCTTCATTTTTACCTTCGATTTCATTTCAAACTCTTCCTCTTGATCAAATCACAATGATTTCACTTCAACTTTCAAGTCTTGATAATGGATTTTCTTCCATCACAGATCTGATCTCCATGTTTTCGTACTTGAATCAGGCTTTATTTGGGGAGATAATCCTACTTTTCACCTTGAAACCTTTATCCTTCAATGCCATAATGTCCAAGGAGTTGGAATTTATCCAAGATCTATGGGCAGAAATTTGGGGGTTGTCGTCCACAAATGTGGATATGAGGTTGTAACCCCATGCATTGTTGCCAATGTCCCTTTGACTCTTGTCTCTAGCCGAGGCCATTCTCCACCTTGTGGGTGTCATTGGGGGCATAGCCACCCTGATCATGGCGAATAGGATGCACATTCTCATGCCTCTTATCCTCCTGCAAAAAGAACAAGGAACCAGTCTCAAAGACAATGGTTTCAGCTCATCTGCTGCCACTCTGCCTCTCCCCAAGTTCCTAGTTGTGGGTTCAGTGGGTGGCCATACTTTGGTAAATTCGCTGACCTTGACCTTGCCATATCATTTGTTTATGAAACTTAACATCTTAAAGAAGACAAAAAAGATGAGGATGGCAATGCTGATTGGGAGCATCCTGTGGATACTCTGGACCCCACTGATGTCTACACTAACCCGGATGATTGAGACTGTCCTCATACTGGTGCCTTAGCTCTTGCTGCATAGTAGTCTGTTACTGAATTTTGTTCTAGGTGTTATCCATGTTTGGACTTTGGGGTCTGATTTCTTCCACCGAACCTTTTTCTACAAATATGTGTAGTTTTCTTTTATTAATATTCATACAAACACTTATTCATCAAAAACAAATGATAACAAAGAGGTGAATCTTTCATCAATTATCTGGAAGGCAGCTCATCAATACCCTAGTGAGCACTAAGCTCATTTTCTTCTTTCCTCCTCCAATCCTTCTACATCAGGCTATTGCTCATGCAAGCAGAAGTCAAACATGCAACCATAGGACACATTTGGCAAGCATTTGAGGTTATTCCCTACTCCTAAATATTGTAATTCAAAGACAAGGTAACTGAAGACGGTAACTTCTTGTCGACATCAATGTTCACATAAATGTGGCAAACAACAAACTCTTCCTAGAAATATTCACAGGATCGACAGCAATGAGCTGCCCACGAGAATTAGCCATACCTGTCACCGCCTCATTTTCCCAGTATTCCAACAATTGGTCAGGCAACATTACCCAAATAGGGATCCTATTAGACCACTCCTTTGCAAGATCAAACATTGGTCTCCATGTTTGAAGGACGAGCCACATTCTTTCTTATGAACAAAGGATCACCTAAAAGGATCCACTAGTTTGGTGTCCCTGCATTTCATGTAATTGCACACCCTAGCAGTGATCTCAAAAGCCTTCAATTACTTCACATGAAGGAAATCCTCTCACACTTTAGGTCAGAAACGAGGTCAGCTGATGACTAGGGACCTTATTCATATGGTTTTCCAATGTTGACCAACTACTTGCTAACATTTTAGTAGCCTTTATGATCTCACAAATAAAGTCTGCTTTCCATATGTATCGTCATAAACCTGTCTTGGCCCATACTCATACTTTCTATTTGCATCATGCAAAGACTGTTTCCCTTGGTTCTTTAAGGAACACTCTCTCATTCCGTGCTGCTTATATTTTGCCTGCATATCACTAGGCTCTGACCGGACACAAATTGACAGTTGTAATGACCTGTTTCCAAGGTGTCATGCATACCAAGAAGTATTCTATGATCAATTGTTTATCCATTTATTTAACGTCTGTCTGCTTGATTTTTATAGCATCCTCATTTTTCACATCCATAAAAATTCATGGAAACCATCAAATTTTTAGTTAGTGTTTCCTTTTCCACGATTTCAGAGATCTATTTCCCTACCAACATAAACTATCTACTGTCAGATTCAAATCTGTCTCCTCTATGGAATACACAATCATTCACCATTATCCTCACTCAGGTTTATACATCTCATTGAACAATATATAAGGCTTCAATGAGGCAGGTCTCATACACCAAACTGGTCTCTCATTTGGTGTTGACCTAAAAAGCTACCTTTACCTTTACATTTGCCATCGATTCAAGGGCAGGCCTTTCACACTTCTCCAGGATTCAATTATTTTCCAACAAAACTCCCCACAGTTAATAGGCTCTACTGTCGAATCCAATTTATTTACATGTAATGCTTGAACTAATAACTCATACAATACTTGATACCAAGAAATCATGTATGTGTGTTCCTTTTATAGAATCAATGAGGATAAGAGAGGTTGTATTATCTCTGAAGCCTGCTCTGTAATTTAAACTAGTCCAAGTTTCAGATTCTTGTTTCAGAGACTATTATGTCCATAAAATGAAAATGACAGCCTACCTCTTTTCTTGATTCAAAAGACAAAGACATAAATTTATTTACATTAATGTTGACAGAAAAAAAAAAAAGGCCTCGATGGTAAGTAAGAACAGAAAACAATTACATTATAAAGGAATTGAGATAAGAAGCTTTGGTGATCAATTTTCATATGAAATTGGTTTTCTAATCTGATTTGTCAAACAACAACTGACTTTCATACATAGACAAATGTATTTCAGATAGCTATATCCATGAACAGGAAAATAGAAAAAATAACATCAGTAGTTATCCTTTCAAAAACAAGATTTTGATTTTTAATCAAGAAGATACCCGAGCAAAGGCCAAATACAAGATGAAATTCTGAAACCTACTGACTCAATAGCAATTGATCGTATAAAGTATTATTCATAATGGCAGTCAAATCAAGACTTCAAAACACTAAATGAAAGGGAAACCTTCTTCTAAGTAACCTGGCCTAAAGCGATATGTGCAACTGAAAGCATGCCCCATGTAAAAGAGCTAGCTAGTTGCCAGTCATTGAATCTCACTCACTATAAGAGTTTTGACAATAAAAGTTGTGGTACAGAACCGTCCGGCAAATAAACCAAATAAACAAAGAAACCCCAAAAGACTAATGCCCCAATTCTGTAAGGAGTCTATCCAGAAACAATACTTTTCTCAAAATTAATGGCTGAATGAAACCCCATTCATAAGCCGAAGCTAGCTCTCAATAGCCGAGAATATTGGCAATGCAAAAAGCCACAAATATAGACTTCACATGATCAACTCGTACATAAACAAAATATGAAATGTGCATATAGTTAGATAGAATGAAGTATCTTTGGGAAAACACCAAATATAATAAACATTAAGCGCATCACTGCAACATCAATGCCAATTCCAGCGCGGAGAGTACATAATGCAAAATGAAAAACAAAAATCAAACAAACGAATATTATCTCATACTCTATAGATTGGCAACTAATTCGTAATCTATTTACCAATTTAAGATAATGTAGCAGCAACCTACAATTCGATTTCCCCATTTTGCTTCTAAAAATTCAACATACTTTTACCCCAAGACTAACATCTTAGCTCAATATTACAATCACAGATTGGATAAAATTACAGAGACATGATGTGTCAAAGATCTGAACGTTGAATTCATTTATCAGGTTTCAGTTCACGAAAGTGAAATAACTCGTCCATAAACATAATAACAAAACACACGTGGATTGTAAATAAAGACATGACGAGAATACAGAACAGCAAATATTGATCTGAACATACATGAAAACAAACAATGTGTGAAAAAAATGTAGATTAAAAGGGCCGTGGTCTAACCTGGTCTTCCTTAAAGCTCACGACCTATCCATGCTGCTCACGTGTATTATATGGGAATGATTGTATTTGTTTGGCTTGCTCTGCACAGGATCTATGAGGCCTCCTTTAATGGATGTTCATAGAAACAAAAGTGTAAGGCAAAGCTGATATCTCGAACAAAAATACAAAGGGAAGAGAATGAATGACTAAATACATAAATTGAATGTGGCGAAATAATATTTCTGTCCAATCTATTTGAAGGAGTAATTTTATTTTTATTTATTTGCAACAGTTGTGGATTTAGTCCACTAGGACGGCATTTTTCTTAGTTTGTTAAGGGTTAAATAGATTGATGTTTTTAAAAAATTGTCTATATATCTTTATGTATATTTTTGCATGGAGATAAAATGCACCCTGATATTATATTCGGTTCATTAATTAAACACGAGCATTTAGAATTGGGATTGGAATAATAAATGTGGAATTAGATTTATGAAATTTAAATAAATTAAATGAAATATTTATCTTAATTCTTAGTGGAGGAATATATTATTAGAGATGTTGAGATTGATTCATTGGTGTCTTGAAATAGGTCTTGTTTAATCAAGCGTATTAAAATATGCAAATTGATTATACTTTGCTCTAGTTCGAATACATGCCTCCAAAACTAATCTTTGTACCTACAACTCACATGCAGAATTAAACACATATGTATGGAAGTGCACTAGCAAAGAATTGGTGATAGATGTGCCTAAAATGGGTTTGCGACTAAAGACATCATAGAACTTGCTATGCATGAGTTTATTCTCCTTTGGTCAAGCTCCTAGGCAAACTAATTCAACTTCTATAAACTAAGATCAAAAAAATAAGCCTAGGATGATGATACAATATAATGGTGTAATCTAAATCCTAAATGAATACTATGGTGACATGTAAAAAGATAGGTGTGTGTGACCTTCATTCATCTATAATATCAAATGGATAAGGAATGTCCTTCAACATAGCACATATTAGCTCAAAATGGCTAGTAAAGAAAAATCAACAAGTTTAAATTTAAATTTTGAGATTTAAAATTTCGAGGCTTAGATTTATGATCGATAAAGTGATGTAGGTCAATTAAACACTATAAAATTTCATCCATAGTGGTGATTGGGGCATCCCATGGATAACTAATGATGCATATTGTAAATGCCCAAATTTAGATGGGCATGCATAGCAAGTATGATGATGTCAAAATCCAACACATGAGCCTATGTAGCATGGAACATGAAAAGTCAATCTTCATATAATATCTCCAAGGTAACTTAAGCTTTAAGATACTATAATAGGTTTTTGCAAAGATTCTTGATGTTTAGTCTCTTCAAGTCAAGAATGGGAGAAGTTTTTGGAGCCCAACACCTCTCCATTATTTTCTTCTAGTGGGCATTTATAGTTTAGTTGGATCAAATAAAAACAAGTTTAAATTTGTTTTCATTTACTCCCTTAAAAATGCAAGATAGTGAAAATTGTTGGGAAGCCTTGCAAAACACTTCTATAGGGAGAATTCACATGTAAGTAAAAATAGCTAATTATCTACTATATTGTTTTTATATTAAAAGCAACAATGCAGGGGTGTTATCCTTATAAACAACATCCCAAAGGTGTAGAATCAATTATCTACTATGTTATAAAGATTTTTTCCAAGGTAAGAGTAAAGTAAAAAATGAAGAAAAAATATTTGAGTGACTCATTATGTGAGTCACCTTAGTGAAAAGACTATGCAAACAACTTGCTATGAATGAGATGCTCTTAGTAAGATGGTGCATATGTGTGCATATGAGAGCATAACCAAGCAATCCTATACTATGTGCATAATAAACCTAGGATATAAAATAAATATATAAACATAATGCATTCTAACACCCATAAGAATAACTTTGATAGTGTAGATGACAATGGGTGATGAGTTATCTTTAAGTCTCATACTTAATCAACTAATTATTATGTCAATTTGAGTGGTGTCCAAGGTTATTCATAGAAGGAATTCAAATTTTGATACTCCTAAGAGTTATTTTGTTGTCATTAGTTATGATAAAGTCACAATGATTGTCAAAGTCATTCGGTAAAGAAGGAAAGTCAAGTTGGTAAAGCACACAAGCTATTCAGTAAAGGAAATAAAGGACCAGATGAATTTTGTAAAGGCAAAGGAAGTTTAGTCACTGAGTAAGGCAGAAAGCACCAAGCATCAAGCTATACCGAGCTACAAAATCCACCGAGCTGAGAGATGAAACAATTACCAAGCAAGAGGAAAACATGTTATCGAGCATTATAGGCCGACATAAGGAGAATCTCTAGATACATTGAATCTGGACACTGAACAAAAAATGGTTTACAAATCTCAAGGAGATTGTATGACAGAGCATTGGAGATTCAAACATGATGATTATGCATGATTACAAGGTGAGATCCACGGATGATGATTAAGTATAATATATGCATTGGAGGAGTAACCAATGCTAGCACCACTTGAAGAGATGATTCTAGAACATTACCACCACTTTTAGAATTTACTATATAAATGGATTAGAGTGTGAAGATCATAGTATGAGGTAAGAGAAGATTGCATGTGCGAAGCAGAGATTGAAGAAAAAAGGTGATGAGCAGAGAAGCTATTGAGTAACGAAGAAGTAAAGAGCAGAGAGTAATTGTGATTCAGAGTTGAATCTACCGAGTATAGAATTGTTATTGTGAGTGTAACACGGTATGAGGTAATCAGTTATTGAGCATATAGAGTTTGAAAAGTATAAGTAGATGCAAGTTTAACAAATAAATTTATGTTACTAATTAAAGAGTAATCAGAGTTGTAAAGTCTCTTGACCGAGAAAATCCTAACAATTCTTACATTGTAAATCCTTTAACCGGGTACAATTCTTAGATTATAATTGTAAAATCCTTTAGCAAGGTAGACTTAACTGGTACTAAGACTCTTAACTAGGTTAATACTCTTAACAGAGTAAGCTATCAGAAATAGCTAATAGTGTAGCTCTAACCAAGCAAAATTTTTATTGCAGTAGTGAAGTTTTGTGGGTGTCACCCCCACCGTAGTTTTTATCCTCTAACAAGGATTTCTGTGATACCAAAATAAATGTGTTATGAGTTATGTGTTATGTTAATGCTTTAAATCTTTTATGAGATGCACGTAAAGTTATGGATTCAGTAAATGGTTAAGGAAGAAAGTTTAGATAATTTAAAATTATTTTATAGTACTAATTCACCCCTCCCCTCTTAGTACTCACCTTTCCATACTTAGTCCAACAATTGGTATCAGAGCAGTGTCTCTTATTAAGAAGCTTAACCACTTGAGAGGAAAGATATGTAGATATGGAAAGTTATAAGTATGAAAGGGTGATTGACAGCATGAACATGGAACTGAAGATGGCTAATGAACAGATTGATGAATTAAGTAGAAAATTGAAGCATTCACTCACCAAGAGAAAGGAACTAGCACAACAATTCAAGGACACTGAATTTCAGGTTGAGGAACTTGAAGAACTATCAGAGGGAATTTTGTCTGATGAATCTGAAGCTGCAATATCATAACTGACTGAAAAGAATAAAAACCTAGTTGATCAGGTGAAAGCACTGAAAAGAGAATAAGAAACCCAATCGGTAAGGATGTGTGAAGTCCTAGAACAAAAAGAAAAAGTTGAAGATGACAAAAGAATGGTTGAAGGTGAGAGAAGATAAATAAATACAAGACTGAATGAGAAAGATGGGGAAATACTAAGGTTGACACAAATTCACTACAACTTGACAAACCAACTAGTCAGTGCAAATCAAGGAGTTGCAAGGAAATTTGGAGAAATTGTTGAACTGAGATCTGAGAATGAACATCTGAAGAATGAACTAAAATAAAATAAAAAGGATGTTAATGAAGTATTGAAAAGAAATGTAGAATCCCAGCGAATATTGGATGAACAACTAAGAGGTCAGAGACAACCGAGAGATACTACTGGACTTGGATACAATGCAAACAATACTACCGTGAAGGGTGAGTCCTCTAAACAAGCAACCAACTGAGATAATGTTGTTATACCAACAAAGACAAAGAAGCCTACTTTTTATCACTATGGGAAACCAGGACATACAAAAAATGGTTGCAGGAGCAAAAGAGGTAATCCACCAAGTACTCATAAGTTTAATGGCTATTGTTACAATTGAAATAAGTATGGTTATAATGCATTTTAGTGTAGATCAAGGGTTGCTAACAATCCAAGGAAGTCAAGCTTCAAGGGTTACTGTAACAATTGCAATAGATATGGTCACAAGTTTGAAGAATGCAGGTCGCAAAGAAAGAATGAGAAATGGATCCCTAATCGACATAATGTTGCAAATAATCGATGAGGATCAACTATACCATGGGACTACAATACAAGAATCACTTGTACTGCATGTGGGAGATTTGGTCACATTGCTTTAAATTGCTTTCAGATGCATGGTATGAACAATAGAAGGTCATGGAGAAACTCTGGAATGGCTTATTTTCATTGTCACATGGTCAGTCACCTAGCCAAAGACTGCAGGTACCAAGGTAAAGCCCCAACCGAGGAACAACTGAATGAAAAAACTCAAGTTAATATTGATGAGAGAAGAGATCAAATGAATAGGACATGGAGAAGGAAGTCCCAAATTGATGGAACTAAAGTTGGAACAACTGATAGCACCACATCCTCAGGATTAGGTGCATATATCTTTACTTAATTGGTCAAAGGTATGTGTAGGAGCTGATAACCTAAATTCCACCTTAAATCAGTTATGTAAAAAGCCTATCTAGCCCTTCCTGAATATAAGTCTTTTTATTTATTCACTTGCAAATTGTGTCCTTGTGTTTCTGATAATGCTTTTATTTTTGATAAATTTCCTTTGGAATTGAATATCATAAATAACATTAAAATTGAATAATTTCTAAATTATCATCAATTATTTAAATTTAAAGATTTGACATAACTCATAAACATCAAATTATTTCTCAATTTATTAGCACCTGGAAATTGTATGTGTACTTGAAAATTTGAAATAACATCCAAATAAACTGGCATAGCCTGGAGAAGTGTTTGATAACCACAATGGATGAGCATGCAGCTTCTAATGTACTCACGCAACCTTGCTGGGAACTCATGCAGCCTCAGAGATAATGATCCAGCCTCATATACTAGTCACGTAGCCTGATAAAGTAATGATGCAGCCCTTCTAGCTGGTCACACAGTCAAGGAAAGGAGTGGTGCAGCTTCTTGATAGCTCACACAACCACCAAAACACTTACGCAACCCTCTTGAATAAAAATGCAGCCCTCTTGAATAAAATCACAGCTTGAAACAATTACTTGTTTCTTGAATATCAAATTTCAACTCACCAATTTACTTTGAGCAATGAACCAAGAAAATACAACAACCTTCCAATTAATTACTTGAACCTTTGAATGAAGAAAATTGAACCCTTATGAAGAATATATGTGAATCAACTGCAATTGAAGAACTCTTCACAATTTAGTATACAACAGCACCAAATTGTACCTCCAAAATCAAAATTAAATTTTTAGAATTTTAGTAGCAAAATTCACCATCAACATGTGATGATTTGAATTGCAAAGTGAGGAATCAGTCCTCAAACTTAGCCATATTTCTTCACTTCCAATCTTTTAAAAAAATCATAAGTTCATGAATGAAAAATGATTTTCTCCAAAAGCTCATTGAAAAGCATTAAAAAGTTGTGGCTTCTTCCACACACTTTTCACTTAAGAGGCTTCTTGTTTACACTTTCAAATTATAACATAAAGATATGTTATTTACTAAGTTCAACTTAATAAATAACTTTAATAACATTTAAGCCTCATTAAATGCTCAGTAAATGCACTCGATTGCTCACACCTTAGAACTATCTCCACTACCCTGCTAAAAATAGCCACTGCCTAAAATAGACTTACTAAAAATAGTAAGTCTATCACAGAGACCCTCAAAACTCATTGCCAACTCATGAGGGTCGCAATGATGAACTGGCCATGCTCAGCTACAGGAACCTACTAAATTGGGGACATTATAGTCCTCCCTCCCCAAGATTTCTTGTCCCCAAACAATCACAATCTGGGGTGTTGAAGTATATCCTCAGGCTCCCAAGTGCATCCTCCGTAGGAAGTCCCTTCCACTTCACCAGAAACTCTCTGATGATCCATCGGTGCAAGTACCTCTCCCTGGTATCTAGAATAGCCTCAAGAACCAACTCCAATTTGCCCTCATCGTCTAGAGGAGGTAATGTAGAAGATGGTAAAACATGTTGGCCCAATGCCTTCTTGAGGTGCGACACGTGAAAAACATTATGAACCCTACTATTCGGAGGTAGATCTAACTCATACGCAACCTCCCCCACACACTGAATTACATAGAAAGGTCCATAATAATGGGGCTTGAGCTTCTCAACTCCACTCTTCCTTATGGAAGACTGTCTGTAAGGCTATAACATCAAGTAGACCATATCACCCACATGAAAAGAATGAGCAATCCTCCTCTAATCAGCATATTGATTTTGTTGATTCTGAGCCCTCTAAATATTATCTCTCAATGTCCTCATGATATCCTGACTATGCTACAACATATCACCTACATTGGGTACCTGACTATCAATACATAACAAATCCATAAAACTAGGGGGATCGTACCCATAAAATCTCAGAATGGTGACATCTGAATATTCATGTGGTGAGTGGAGTTATAAAAATACTCACACAAGTGTATCCACTTCACCCAAGCCCGCTGCTGAGAAGAAACATAGTTTCATAGATAGTCCTCCACCCATTTATTTACTATCTCAGTCTGACCATCAGTCTGAGGGTGGTAACTAGTATTCAGAATCAACTCTATCCCACATAACCGAAAAAGATCCTGCTAGAAATGACTCATGAAATGGCTATCACAGTCGCTCACAATATTCTAAGGTAAACCATGTAATCTAAACAGCTCTCAAAAAAAATCTCAGCTAACTGAACAGCTAAAAAATTGGTGGTGATCAGAAAGAAGTGAGCATATTTGGTAAGACGATCCACCACCACAAAAATACAATCTCTACCTTGGGCGTTCGGCAAGCCCACAATAAAATCCATAGACAAATAGGCCCACTCCCACTTAGGAATGGGAAGCGGTTGTAACAACCCTTGAGGATAGGTATGCTCTTGTTTGTTCTGCTGACAAACAGAGCACTCTTGAATATACTATTGAACATCAGTCTTGAGGCCCTTATAAGTGAATCTCTCACAAGCCTATCTATAATTTTTAAAGAACCCAGGATGTTCAGCTAATGGAGAATCATGAAAGGCCTGGAAAATAATTTGTCTGACACCTGATCCATGAACTAAATATATCCTCCCCTTGTAAATGATCAACTCATTTACAAGGGTATAATTTTTGTCCTGTATACTACCATCAGCAATACCAACTACCCATTGATCACGAGCATACTCTACAATGATTAGGTGTCTCCAATCCTCTGTTATCTCTGTAATCACACACAAGTGGGGTCTTCGAGAAAGGGCATCAGCAACCACATTCTAAGTACCTTTGATATAGGAGATATCAAAGTCATAAGATTGTAACTTACTAACCCACTTATGCTACCTCTCATTAAGATCTCATTGTCCAAGGAAATGCTTCAGGCTATTGTGATATGTTTTGATACAAAATTTGCTACCAACTAGATACTGCCTAAATTTGGCCAAGGTGTGCATAATGGCCAACATTTCCTTATCATAAATGCTAAATAATCTTTTAGGACCTCTAAAATTCTGACTCTCAAAAACTATAGGATGGTGATCATGAGAAAACACTGCTCCAATACCCTCTCCTGAGGCATCACAATGCAACTCAAAAGGTCTCATTAAATTCGGCAATGCCAAAATTGGGCATGAAGTCATGATCACCTTGAACTTCTCAAGACACTCTTGTGCCTGAGTAGTCCACACAAAAGCATCCTTATGGGTTAGATTAGTAAGGGGAGCTTCGTGTCTAGAGAACATTGCCAAAAATCTTTGATAGAAAGCACATAATCCAATGAATCCACTCAATTGTGTCAGGTTTCCCAGTGTAGGATAATCCAAAATAGCATGAACCTTATCAGGGTCCATGTGAACTCCCTCTGCACTAATGATGTGCCCCAAATACAACAACTCAGTCATGCCTAAGGCACACTTGGACTCCTTGGCATACAAGAAAAATCCATCAAGAATACCCAATACTGCATCCAGATGTGCTACATGCTCATCCCAAGTCTTACTATAAACTAATATGTCATCAATGAACACAAGAACAAATATCTACAACTGGCTATGGAAGACTTTGTTCACAGTAGACTAGAATGTGGTGGGGGAATTATTCAAGCCAAAGGGCATGACTAGAAACTCAAAGTGGCCACAATGACACATGAATGTTGTCTTCTCCACATCTTGATCTCTAACTCTTATATGATGGTACCCTGATCTCAAATCAATCTTGCAGAAGTAATGTGCCCCATGTAACTCATCGATAAGCTCATGAATCCAAGGGACTAGATATTGGTTTTTAATAGTCTATTTTTTCAACATCCGATAATCTATAAACATCCTGAGTGTCGCATCCTTTTTCTTCACCAAAATAACTGATGAAGCAAAAGGAGACTTACTCAGCCTAATGTGTCCCATAGTGAGCAGCTCTTGAATGGTCTTCTCATTATCATCCTTCAACCGCTTAGGGTTCCGGTAAGGAGTAATCATAATGGGCTTAGTGCCCTCCTCTAACTCAATAATGTGTTCAATCCCTCTATCAGGTGGTCTGCCATATGGTAAATTATTAAATACCTTAGAGTGTTTAATTCTGAGTTGTTGAATATTTAGATGATAAGCTGGCCCATCTATGCTATCCAATGTAGGTAGAATCCTACACTCTACTATCCAATCTATAATATCATCATGTCATACCAAATATTGCATGCGGTTGAAAGAAATCATCTTTAGATCACCACTCTTGATAACCTTAATAATGTGAGTCTTACCATCCTTAATGAATCTCAATTGCATCCTCTTAGTGTTCATGTAAATGTCTTTGAGTGAATGCAACCAACTCATGCCAAGAACTATATTAGTGTTTCCCATATCAACCACATAGAAATCTACCTTGAAGGAATAATTGTTCAACTTTATAGGAAGCTCAGAAATCTTTTTGTTACACTTAAGAGAGTAACCATTAGCTACCTATACTCTAAGTCCTTCAAAATATTTAGTTTCAAATCCTCTCTTGGTAACCAAATGTGAATCAATAAAATTATGTATAGCTCTTTTGTCAAAAAGAGCAATGACACGTTGCCCTGCCAAGAGTCCATGCATTCTGAAAGAATCTTCCTTTCTCATGCTAGAAAGGTAATCAACCTTAAAATCAGAATAAACTATATCATCATCATCATCACCAGAAATATCATGTGTTTCATGCTCATAATCAACTTGATGTCCCTAAAAATTAGAATCATCTTCATCATCATAAAACCACTCCATCATCTTATTTTTCCCTGTTGGTTTCAAAGGGCAATCATGGTTCAAATCATAGGGTCCTCTACAATGAAAACATAATTTTTTCCTCCTTAGATCATTCAAGGTTTCTTGATCTAAAGGGCTTGTTGTAGGATGTTTAAATTCATCTCTATCATCCCTTTTAGGTGTTTTCCTATCATAAGATGAACTAGAAGGTCTCATAGAAAACTTATTTTGTGGAGTAGATGATTCTAAATTCCTTTCTTTTTTCATAGCTTCCTACAAGGTAGGAGGACCCAAGGACTTAACCCACCCTCTAAGAGGCTCAACCAAACCCTCTACAAAGAGCATAACCCTGCTCCTCTCAGATATGTCATAGACCATAATAGACAATTGTTGAAACTCACTAATAAAGGCCTCAAGGCCACCTGTCTACCTCAACTGAGCCAATTCTTTGAAATAGGTTTCAGGATCTTTTCTGCCAAACCTCTCTATTAACCTGTCCATGAACTCCTGATAGTAGATGATCTGATTATGTCAAAGAGATACTAGCCCATGGTACCACCATTCATGAGCTACTCCATCTAGATGCAACATAGTAAAATGTATGGCATCCTCCTCAATCATGGGACACAAAGCTAAGTAAGTGTTGAGCTTGTGAATCCAAGCTCATGTTGTAACCTTGCCACTGCCATCATAATGGTCCAAGGTCATCTTGTTGGTTGCATGTCGCAAATCTGTCTACCTAGGCCTCTGTCTCTCAGGTGCAAGCCTACCTCTAGAATGCTCACACTTTTGTGTAAGAAATTTGTCAAAATTCATATTCTGCTTGATGGCATGTGGTAGAGCGTCCCACTCAGCATAATGAACAATGATGTCATTTTTAAATGGTGTGACATCAGTCTCAGTGCTAACCGCTGCAACCTCAAGTCTCAGAAACGTAGGCTATTGTGGCCTATCATAAACACCAATATGATCAATCATGTCAAGTCTATCATCGTATCTAGTTCGGTCCTCATCTCTCATCCTATCACCTTCTCTAGACATGTCATATGCTCTGGACCTATGTGAACTAGTAGATACACTCCTAGCACCTCTCTCTCTGCCACAGTCTCTAGGTAGTGCAATGCACTATAGAGTGTCAGATAACTATCGTAATATAGTAGCCACATGATGTTGACCATCTGCTATATCCTGGAATGCATGTCAGGCCTCTCTGTCAATATCTAAAGTAGTACATGCATCTCTATTACATGTACCATCCATACCATCTGAACCACCATCACCCCTGTCACCAATACTTACAAACTAAATCTCAACTTCTCCCTCACCAGGTGGAGAATTAGGACATCTGTGGGTGTAGTGCATGCCAAGTCTAAATCTACAAGCCATGATGAACCCAATTCACTGTAGGCTGGCAGGAAACTACTCTGATACCACTGTAAAAAGCCTATCTGGCTCTTCCTAAATATAATTCTTTTTATTTATTCTCTTGCAAATTGTGTCCTTGTGTTTATGATAATGCTTTTATTTTTGATAAATTTCCTCTGGAATTGAATATCATAAATAACATTAAAATTGAATAATTTTTTAATGATCATTAATTATTTAAATTTAAAGATTTGACATAATTCATAAACATCAAATTATTTCTCAATTTATTAACAACTGGAAATTGTATGTGTACTTGAAAATTGAAATAACATCCAAATAAATTGGCATAGCTTGGAGAAGTGTTCGACAACCATAATGGATGAGCACATAGCTTCTAATGTACTCACGCAGCCTTGTTGGGAACTCATGCAACCTCAAAGATAATGATCCAGCCTCTTATACTGGTCACACAACCTGGTAAAGTAATGATGCAACCCTTCTAGCTGGTCACGTAGTCAAGGAAAAGAGTGGCACAACTTCTTAACAGTTCACACAACCACCAAAACACTTACGCAACCCTCTAGAATAAAAACATAGCCCTCTTGAATAAAATCGCAGCTTGAAACAATTACTTGTTTCTTGAATATTAAATTACAACTCACCAATTTACTTTGAGCAGTCAACCAAGAAGATATAACAGCCTTCCAATTAATTACTTGAACCTCTAAATGAAGAAAATCAAACCCTTATGAAGAATATCTGTGAATCAAATGCAATTGAAGAACTCTTCACAATTCAGTATACAACAACACCAAATTGTACCTCCAGAATCAGAATTGAATTTTTAGAATTTTAGTAGAAAAATTCACCATCCACATGTGATGATTCAAATTGAAAAGTGAGGAATCAATCCTCAAACCCTAGCCATGTTTCTCCACTTCCAATCTTTTAAAAAAATCATAAGTTCATGAATGAAAATCGATTTTCTCCAAAAGCTCATTAAAAAACATTAAAAAGTTGTGGCTTCTTCCACACACTTTTCACTTAAGAGGCTTCTTGTTTACACATTTAAATTATAATATAAAGATATGTTATTTACTAATTTCAACTTAATAAATAACTTTAATAATATTTAAGCCTCATTAAATGCTCAGTAAATGCACTCAACTACTGACACCTCAGAACTGTCTCCACTACCCAAAATAGACTTGCTAAAAATAGTAAGTCTATCACAGAGACCCTCAAAACTCACTATCATCTCACGAGGGTCGCGATGATGAACTGACCATGCTCAGCTACAAGAACTTGCTAAAACAGGGATATTACAGGTTCCTAGAATTAGTGCAAAGATCCATATTAGGATACTAAGATGCATTTGGATATAAATTGTGATGTTGAAATTTCATATTTTCATCGGTAAAGTGTATAAGTTATTTTGTTCCATTCAGTGAAAGAAAGTGTATTTTGGTTATCAATGAAATGGAGTCAATAAAGAGCATTTAATGCAAATATTAAAGTTGTTGGAAGCCCTAACCCAGGAAAAACTATAAATAGAGGTTGTGCTATTAAATTTTCACCTTACACTTTTGCAAGCATTTGAAACACTTGATAGAGAAGAGATTATTGAGCGAATGCAAGTGATCATTCAAGCAAATCCATGCAGTGTAATGTGAATTCAAGGTATTTCTAGTATCTCTCGAGCTGTGTTCACAAAATCCAGTTGCTATTCTATGGAAACCCTATTTGTTTGAAGATTATTTCTGAGATCCCAATGGCACCCAAAGTTCAGATGCCCATTGTTGTTGAGAAGATTGACCTTGTCAATCCAAAATACAAGTTGCCTCCTGCCATTGATGTTGAAATTGATAAATCTAGATCCCTACCATTGATTCCACCGAGAGTTATACTCATTAAAGATGTTTGCACCTTTATACATTGTAAAATTGAAGACATCTGCCAACCTTAAATTGATACATCTTACATGAATATGTGCATTAATGGGAAGATGAAAGATGACCACACACATTTGGAAACCAAGGGTTTGGTCCATGCTATGCATGTACCAACAATTTTCAAACAAGAATGGATGAGAATTGTTCTTAGCCAAGTACATGATCAGTTCATGTCGCTTGATGCATCAGTAAATATCACCAAGGATGTATTACACATTGTCATAGGATTTTTGGTCGGTGACATATTGAGGGCATACAAGCAAACCAACAAGAATAAATTGTGTGAGCTTACTCAAGCCAAATGGGATGATAGATGTTTGAAGTTGTCTATTGTTGATGACCTCGAGCTAAGATTTGTAAGAAACATCATATCATACCAAATCTTTCAGTCATCTTGGGTAGACAATGTACCTTGTGGAGCAATAGATATTGCTTATAAGATTTTAAAGAAGGACATAAAGATAGATTTGTGTGAGATCTTGTTGAAGTAATTGGATGGCAACATGAATACTATAAGGAAGGAAAAAACCAATACATTAAAGTTTGGATCATTAATGGTATGCATTTTCTTTTATTTTCAAAACTTCTTTCCTACAATCAATGAAGTAGTTTGGAAAGCAGATAAATTGATTATCTATCAAGTCAATGAATATATTCAAAGCATAGGAGAAAATTTTGATATGGTCATGAATGATTACTTTGATAAATTTCAATCTAAGATGCATAAGAGGTTCAGGATTCCACCCCAGATAGTGGAACAATATAAGGATGATTTATGTTTTGAGGTAGACACTGACACATGTATAGTAAGAGTTGTGGAGCTAAGAACTATGTGGTTTCCACCTATGGGATATGAAATGGATATTAATATTGCATCAATAAAAATAAAAGGATTATTAGAGAAACTAGTTGACAAGAGAGAAAATTGGTATGGTACTTATGAGGAAGTCAAAGATAAAATCAAACTATATATCTTGATACATAAGGCCATAAGAAAAACTAACCGGATGATTAATTCTCTATCAGAGAATTTGGGTATTGTTGTTGAAGAAGAAGTAGCTGAACCATTGAAGGTTAAGGGGAAGAAGAGCAAAATGACAAAAGAGACCCCTATTCAAATCAGTGTAAGACCACTTACAAGGTCTTCCTCCACACCGACTAAGAAGAAGGAAGCATAAATATAGTCAACAAATATGAAAACATACTCAAGAAAAAAGAAGGCTATTGGGAAGCCTAGAAGAAAATTGAAATTGCAACAAGAAAGTGAAACCAAATTGGAGGATGTTTCACAATTTAAGGTTGTACATAGTCATATACCAAAAATTAAAGACCTTGATGAGTCTCTAAAGACACTTAAGAAATATGGAGGTTATTTAGGATTGAAACAACTAAAGTATGAGAAAAGGAATGATGAAGAAAAATAGAGAATTGAAGAGGATATTATATTCACTTTTCACAAGTTTAGAACTACACCAATTCAAGTAGCACAACATATGGCTGATGAGCTATATCAGAAGATTGATGCTAGATTGAAATATGCTCTAGCAGCCAAGAATAAAATGAGGGAGAGTTCCCTAGCTATTACAATCCCCGACTTAACCAAAAGAGGAATCAAGGATACTCTACAAGAATATTCAAAGAGATTTCGAGTGAAAAGCATAGCATTAAGTATTTTGGTAGGTAAGTTAGAGGAAGTACAAAATGAAACTGATGATCTTTGGAGAAATATTTCTCTCTTGATCAATCGACTGATGAAGAGGTCAAAGAACTAACAAGGAAGTCAGATCTAATTGACCTAACAACTAACAAAGAAGAATTCATTATAGAGGATATCATAGGACCGGACCCTATTGAGAACATAAAGGATGATGAAGATATAATGGCAACCAATGCAAAAGAAACTGAGGAAATGAATATAGATGATTATGCCAAGGAAAGATTAATGGAAAAATAATATCCTGTAATTGAGAAGGTATTGAATTTTCCTGATATTGAGGAAGTAATCTCATAGGTAATAAAAGATGATCCAACTGATGTTGATGCCCCCATTAAACCAGCACAAGAGTTTGCAACAAATGATACTGAGGAGACTAAAGAGACTGAGACTGACCAAGGTCAGAATCAAGAGTCGATAACTCCTACCGAGACTACAGAACAAGAAAAGAGAAAGTAAAGGACAAAAATGAAGGGTGAAAGAAGAGGAACATGAGAAGAAAGAAGAAGAGAAGCAAGAAGAGAAAAATAAAGAAAAAGAAGAGAAGACTAAGGAAACAACTACTGCACAATCTGATGAAAAGAAGGCATCTACAGTGAAAGGAAAATCCAAGAAGAGGAAACATGAAAAAGAGGTTGATGTAATCCAACCTATTATTATTCCTAAGTTTGATATTTTAACCATGAGCCCCAAGGAACTATCAGAGTTTGAAGACTTATTAAAGAGAAAAGATGCTCAAGACAAATTGGTTGCAAAGAAGTAGAAGACTAATATTTTGGAAAATGTTAAGTAAATATTGAATAAAATTACACCAGAGGCTAACATTAATGAAAAAGGAGACATTTATAACCAGTTAAGTGAACTGGTGAGCCAGATCAGTAAACCTAGTAATGATACTACAGAGTATATGAAACAAGTGCATAAGAAGAAAAAGGAAGATAAAATGATTGAAGAACTTCTTCAATCAGTTGCACTGGATAAGGTAACTCTATTTGAGTTAGTTACCGAATTGGAGAATTAGTGGTAAAATATTATTTTATTGTTTCAATATATTTGTTTGATTTCCAATTTTACCAAGGACATTAAAGAAAAAGATGATAATGTGGAAAAGGAGTTGACCGAGCCACTAGCTAAAGTTTCAATTGAACCTAATTCTTTCAAAGAATATTATGAAAGGTTGAAGTACTTAATGGGAGTGAAATATGAGCTAAGAAGAGAGGAGGATAAAATCAGAATGAATCTACTAGAACTCCAAACATTTTTTATTCCCCACATTGAATCATTGCAGAAACATGTACAAAAGGGAAAAGATTTAGTCAGCATACCAGATGTTAGTGCCATGGACAACATGGTCAGTTTGACAGCTGACATTAGTGAACAAATAATAGTGTTGCAGAAACTAAAGGATACATGGAAGGCATCACTGAAGGATGCACAAGATAGGTATAAATATATTTTTGACATGATCCCTCCACTAGAAAAATAGTAAGTTATTATTTTTTGTCATTTTTGTTAAAAAGGGGGGAAATAGAGTGTAAAGGGGGAAGGATATATAAGGAGGATATTGTGCTATTGATTTGAGATAGAGGAAATGTGTATATAAGGATTATATATATATATATATATATATATATATATATATATATATATATATATATATATATATATATATATATATATATATATATATATATATATATATATATATATATATATATATATATATATATATATATATATATATATATATATATATGTATATGAGAGTGCAAAGGGGTGATATATACAGAAGATGGATGGAGATGTGTATAAGAAGTATTACTTTAGGGGGAGTAATAAGTTTACCAAGGAATGGATACATGGATAATTTTGCTAAGGACAAAATTTTGCATTTTTTATGACTTTGATGATTTTTAACAAAGATACCAAACTAATACCCAAGGGGGAGATTAATACTCCTAGGAATTATTTTGTTGTCATTAGTTATGATAAAGTCACAATGATTGTCAAAGTCATTCGGTAAAGAAGGAAAGTCAAGTTGGTAAAGCATACAAGCTATTCGGTAAAGGAAATAAAGGAATAGGAAAATTTAGTAAAGGCAAAGGAAGTTTAGTCACCGAGAAAGGTAGAACTGAGCATCGAGCAACGAGTTATATCGAGCTACAACATCCACCGAATCAAGAGATGAGATAGTTACTGAGCAAGAGGAAAACATGTTACCAAGCATGACAAGCCGACATAAGGAGAATCTCTAGATATATTGAATCTGGACACCAAAAATAAAATGGTTTACAAATCTTGAGGAGATTGTATGACAGACCATTTAAGATTTAAACATGATGATTATGCATGATTACAAGGTGAGATCCATGAATGATAATTAAGTATGATATATGCATTGAAGGAGTAACCAATGCTACCACTGCTTGAAGAGATGATTCTAGAACATTTCCACTACTTCTAGAATTTACTATATAAATGGATATAAGTGTGAAGATCATAGTATGAGATAAGAGGAGATTGCATGTGCGAAGCAAAGATTGTAGAAAGAAGGTGATGAGCAGAGAAGCTACCGAGTAATGGAGCAGTAAAGAGTAGAGAGTAATTGTGATTCAGAGTTGAATCTTCCAAGTACAGAATTGTTGAGGCAATCAATTATTAAGCATATAGAGTCTAAAAAGCATAAGTAGATGCAAGTTTAACAGATAATTTTATGTTACTAATTAAAGAGTAATCAGAGTTGTAAAGTCTCTTAACCGATCAGATCCCAACAGGTCTTACATTGTAAATCCTTTAATTGGGTATAGTTCTTCGATTAGAATTTTCAAATCCTTTAGCAAGGTATAATTAACTAGTCTTAAGACTCTTAACTGGGTTAATACTCTTAACAGGGTAAGCTATCAAAAATAGCTAACAATGGAGCTCTAATCGAGCAAAATTTTTACTACAGTAGTGAAGTTTTGTGGGTATCATCCCCACCATAGTTTTTATCCTCTAACAAGGATTAATGCGATACCAAAATGAATGTTTTATGTTAATGCTTTATATGTTTTATGAGATGCACGCAAAGTTATAGATTCAATAAATGGTTAAGGAAGAAAGTTTAGATAGTTTAAAATTATTTTACAGTACTAATTCACCTCTCCCCTCTTAGTACTCACACTTCCATACTTAGTCCAAAAAATATCCCCACCTACATTAAATTGAAATAAAATATGCTTATGCTAGAAATAAATACTACCTAGAAAGTATTGAAAAATCTAATCTACAAAAGCATGGGAAAACATAACATGTGTTAAAGCATACAAGATGTATTTCAAAGATAGTTATTTTTGGGTACACAGGCTCTCATAAACTAAAATACTCAAATGCTAGTAACAAAATATAAATGATTCCATTCCTTTACTTATTTTTCTAGTAGTAACTAAACATGGAGTTGGAATAGAGGAAAAACTATAAATTCATTTTCACTTTTGGAGCTACAATCACAACACACACAAAGACTTAAAGATGAACAAAATCATTATCACAGTGTTAATAAAATGAATAGAAACAATAGAGAAGATATCGATGTAAATATTATACCTCAAAACTCATCTTTATGGCACATTTAATATGAAGTATTTGGAGGCTTCTATATACATTCTTTGGATGGAAATCAGTAGGGATCAAGTTCACAGAGAGATTTGTTTATGTTAGAGAAGGTATGTTGGTACCATTTTGAAAAGATTTAAAAGGTGAGATTTTAAACTAGTAAGTATTCCATTTCCAATTGGTACTAAGTTGAGTTTAGAGATGTTTTTTAATTATGATGATAACATTATCTATGATCACAAGCTTCAGGAGAGAATCTACAACATCCAAAGTGTCAACATTTTCAATCAAGGTTTGTCCACTCTCAACCATATCTCACACAAAGTGATACTAAATATCAACATATTTAGTACAACCATGATGCATAGGTCCTTTGGACAAACATATGGTACTATGACTATCACATCCTAATCAAAATCAATCCCATTACTAAGTCTCTAAAACCAAACCACCTCCTTAGAGGCATGTGTAGCAACCATATACTTTGCTTCAATGGTGGATAATGTAATTGTAGCTTATCTTTAACTCATCCATCTCATTGTACCTCCAAGGAAAGTGAACACATAGAAACTAGTGGACCTTTGACAGTATAAGTCATCTATCCAATTTGCATCAACAAAATATTGTATATCCAATGACTTATCAACATCATTAGTACCATAATAAAAAAAAAATCAGAAGTACATTACAAGTACCGTAATACCCTTTCAACAAAAAAACTAATGCTCTTTACCTAGGTCAGACATAAACCTACTTAGAACGCCCATTGATTGGGAATATCTAGTCTAGCACATACTATTGCATACATTAAATTATCACTGACACTGGCACAAGGAAAAATAGACATCTCTTCAATACCATCATAAGAATTAGGACACATTTGTAAACTCAACTTAGTACCAACTGGAAATGGAATACTCACTAGTTTATAATCCTACATTTTAAATCTCTATAAAATGGTACTTACCTACTTACTCTAAATTAACCAAAGATTTTTATGAGCTCATTCCTTGTATATATATATACCAAAATGTACAAGAAAACTAAGTTTTGAGCTCTGTAATAATCACCTTATTATTTCCAATAAACAACATGTCACTAACATACAAGACAATAATAAGTATATGATCATCAATAACCTCAATTTAAACACAATGATCCTCTTGACTTCCAAGGTAAACCAAATTCCATGCAAAGGCATCAAAATTATGGTACCACATCCTAAGTGACTATTTCAAACCATGCAATAACCTCCTTAACTTGAAAACCAAGGTTCTTTTCTTTTTGCAACAAAACTATCAAGTTGTCACTTATAAATCTCTTCTTCAAGATCCTCATGTAAAAATGAGTTTTAGCATCCATTTTCTCAATGTCAAAATCATAATAAATAGCAATAGATAATAAAAATCTAATAGAAGTTAACTTAGCAACAAGAAAAAATATTTAAGATAAGTTTTAAAATGGAGAGAAACGATAGAAGGTTTGCATAGGCGAGATAAGGATGGAATATTGTTGGTTTGATTGCTAGTGGTTCATGGATGGTTGTTCTAGGGGTGAACCAGAATGTTGGCATAAAGGACGAGGGTCAGAATGGTGCAAATTCAAAGGATGGAGACCCATAATATGGAAATAATTTTAATATGTTTCAGGTGGACCCAAGTGGTAAGTCTTCTAATCCTTTCATATATGGTCAATCTTCTGGTAGCGGTTTTGGGGGTCCAGTAGAGGCCCAGGGTCTGGATTCCAAGATGACCTTGGAGGAAATGTGAATGTGGGGGAACTAAGAGAGAGAACAAGAATTTATAGTCCTCCCTTTTTAGGATTAAATCTATGGGGAAATTGGCCTCCCTCTGCTTAGAAATATTTACGATCTTAATGCTGGATAATTTGTAATCTATGTTCCTAATTTGTTAATAGATCATAATATATCTCTTGTATCCAAGACCCAATATTGATATTGTGAGAGATTTTGCTAAGAAGTGGAGATTGAAAGGATGGGTGGATATTTAAGCTATTCTAAACGGTTTCTTCTCCTTCACCTTTTACTGTGATGAGGACATCTCAACCATTTTGTGTGGGGATCCCTATGTTAATATTAAGTCCTCCTTGGCACTCATGAAATGGTCCCTAACTCTAGACCTCTCAGATTCCATTCTTAAAGTCATCCCATTTTGGGTTAGACTTCTAGGCTTGCCTTTGGAATACTAGAATGAAGATATCTTTAGGAGTATAGCCATTTCTATTGGGGCGCTTTTATTTATAGATGCCATGAAGGTTTCTACAAAAAGTATCGCTTATGCCAAAATCTATATTGATGTTGTCGATTTGACCAATCTTCCTTATTCTATAGACATTGTCTCCAAGTTGGGGAAATATGTTTAGCCCATGGAATTTGAATATTTTCCCTTTTTTCTTCCTTTGTAAGAAATCTAGGAATTGGGCTAAGAAATACCCATCACGTGTTATTAAACAAAGGGTCTAGAAGGCACTTAAATATAAAAAATCAATAGCTTAGAGGGAGGTCAAGAGATGTGTATTCCTAAAGAATTAGAACATTGTGGAGACACTAATGATGGCAGAGATAAGACTATCGTGATTATTATGGAAAACAAAAGGGGGGACCAATGAAGGAGGAAGAGTTTCATGGTCCAAACACTTAAGGTGGCATAGATAAAGGAGATGAACATCTGGGGCTGATATATACTAGTAAAGATAGAAATTTGGAAGAGGGTGAGATTTTGGTTCAAGAGGACCATGCTAAAAAAGAAGGTGATGTCCTAAATAATGATCACAAGCAAAGTACAAGGGAGCAAGAGGTTCTAGCTTCGACTAGACAACTGTTGGGAAATGGTAAAATGGGGGAGGTGACTAATGTTACACACAACTCTAAGCCAAATGTTGGTATACCCCATGTTGGTTCTTAACCTTTATAGTCCCTTCAAGACTTATAGATTTGGTTTGAAAATGTAAAGTCTACTTTATCCTTGTCTTCTAAATAGAGGACACTTGATGTAGTTGGATCCACTTTTCTAGAGTCAAAAGATCTTTTACAAGTTGGATATACCAATGCTTTGGTTTTCTTAGATTTGAAGGATTATCCCAAGTCAGAATAGAACGTGTTCTAGAGGAAGAGTATGAATAGGGGTGTGGGATCTGGAAAAGATTTTCAAATTCATGATGCTACTGATATGGAAGAGGTGAACTCTTTTACTTTAGTGGAGAAGAAAAAGGAGAAGAAAAAAAACCCTCCATTTAGGGTCTCCACTAGGAATGGATCAAAGGCCGATTATGGTGGTGCTAAGAGCTCAACAGGAAGGAAATTGACTAGATGGCATAGGGAGAAGGAGTGCCTCTACAATATTGTGGATGGAGTCCAAAGGACCATCCCTGAAATATGTTCTCCAAGTAAAAGATGAAGATTATGGCATGGAACATGCAGGGGCTTAATAGCTCTCATAAACAAGATATTCTTCACAATTTTGTTAGGGATCATAAACCTGATTTATTGTTACTTTAGGAGACTAAAATGCCAAGGGATAAAGTAGAAAAGATTAAACCTTTTAAGAACTATGGTGTTAGTGGCAATGGTTTTGATGGTACTTTTGGGGGGATAGTTATTTTCTGGAACCTCAACTATATTCAAGGTAATGTAGTTTAGGTTGATGTTAATCATGTTCCCACCACGTTTACTCACATTAGAGATGGTTTTTGTTGGATTTTGTCTAATATCTATGCTCCTAACAATAAAGATGCCAAAATAAAATTTTAGAATATTTTGGACTCATTTTGATTGAAATTCCCTAAAGAGAATTAGATTATTATGGGTGATTTCAATAAGCTGCTTCATGAGGTGGAGAATTTTGGAGGGTCTTAGGTGCACATGGATAGCAGATTAGATTTAATGGAGTTTATTAACAACCAGGGTTCACATGATTTTGACCTAAAAGAAGCCACTTCCACTTGTACACATAGTAGGGTAGGGAATTATTTGATTCAGGTGTGGTTAGACTATACTATTATCTCTAATGAGTGGTTGGTCAAATAGTTATTCTCCCTTACTCTTTTTTTCCAAAATAGGACTAGACCATTACCCTATAAGTTTTGTTGTTGATTCTATTTATGGAAAAAGGAATTTCCCTTTCAAATTTTAAAGGATGTGGCTTTCCCTTATGTGGCTGAGAGATTGTATTTGATGTTGGTGGAATATTACGGTGGATGGGACAACTATGTTTAGGGTGGCCAAAAAGCTAAGGGAAGTAAAAGATAATATTAAGAAGTGGAATAAGGAATCTCTTAAACATAAGGCGGTGAATAGGATATCACAATTTTTTAAAGATGAAGTCAAGATTGAAAAGGAAGAGGAAATAAGAAGTGAGTTTGTCCAATAATTTAGCAGCCTCCTCTCTGTGGATATCAAATTGGATGATTATACCAAACAAAGCCTCATTGATTCCATCCCTAACATCTTAAAGCAAAAATTTTCTCTAATGGTGATTACTTAAGTGGAAGAAGTAAGGAGAACCATGTTTTATTTTGAAGGTAGTAAACCCCCAGGTTGAGATGGTTTTCCCATGATCTTTATTCAAGTCTTGTGGGAAATTGTTGTTGAGGATGTTGTGAATGAAATTAAGTAATTATTTGGGTCAAGGAATATTTTAAAGGAGTTAAATTCCATGTTTATTGTTCTCATCCCTAAATTTATGTGGGTTGATACCTTTTATGCTTTTTAGCCCATTAGTATTTGTAAATCCTTTTATAAAATCATTTCCACACTCCTTACTTTGAGGATGATGGTAGTTCTCCCTTCATTAATTTCTCCCCCAAAAAATGGTTATGTTTTGAGAAAGCATATCCTTGAATCCATAATAACAGTGCATGAGAATATCCATTCCATGGAGGTTTCCAAAAAGCAAGGACTCCTAATGAAACTAGATATTTCAAAAGCCTATGACACAACAGATTGGAAATTTTTATTAAAAGTGTTGGAGGATTCTAGGTTTAAGTAGAGATCTCTCAAGCTCATTTGGCATCTTATTTCCACCTCTCAGATTGTTGTTATTGTCAATGATTCCCCTTTCCATTTCTTTAAGGTTACTAGGGGCCTTAGATAGGGCGTTTGGATAAATTCATGCATAAAATGGTTAGGGAAGGAAACTTGAAAGATTTTAAACCTTCATCATTTTCATTGATGTGTTCTCATCAATAATTTGTTGATGATATGATTATGATAGGGAGTTCAACTATTGGAGAAGTGAGGGATTTCAAGAAGCTATTGGTTCTTTATGAAGATGCTTCTAGGCAACTTGTGAATTAGAGGAAGAGCTCCCTCTTTTTTTCAACAGTTTGGAAGAGAGACAAAAGAAAATTACATCCATTTTGGGATGTTCTATTGACGTTCTTCCTTCCATTTATCTTAGCCTTCCTCTTTGTAATAAACCCCCATAGTCTTTTTAAAATTATCTGATAGATATATTCGAGAGGAAGTTGGTTGGGTGGAAAGTTTCCTTATTGAGTTAGGATGGGAAGATTCAACTACATAAATCTCCTCTCCAAAACTTGTCGGTCTATGCTCTTAGTTTGTTTAAAATCCCTCAAAAGTTTGCAGATACCACTAAGAAGATTCAGAAAGAATTCTTATGGTCTGGGGTTAAAGAGAGAAAAATAATCCCTCTTATTTCTTGGGATGCAATTTTTAGACCGAAGAAAATAGGTGGCCTTGGTCTCAGGAGTGTTAGA
This sequence comes from Chamaecyparis obtusa, assembly GCA_027943335.1. Taxonomy (NCBI): domain Eukaryota; kingdom Viridiplantae; phylum Streptophyta; class Pinopsida; order Cupressales; family Cupressaceae; genus Chamaecyparis; species Chamaecyparis obtusa. Next base: position 1,148,836 of record BSBK01001224.1, on the reverse strand, counting down.
ACTTTCAATAAACCCCTTCTTGCTAAGCAGGTGTGGAGAACTTTCTCTGAAAAGAAAGAATAGAATTAAATATGGCATAGTAAATACTTGCATAGTGTTAGTACCTTTAAGGATTTTATCCATCCTCAAAATCTTCTCCCTGACCTTATGGAACAATTTTATTAAAGCTAGGGAGGTGGCTACAAAGGGTGCTAGATGGAGAATTGGTGATAGAAAGAGGGTTATGTTTTGGGAAGATATCTGGATTTTTTAGGATCCCCTTGTGTTGTAATGAAGATTTTGTGCCTTTCATTGAGGATTGCAAGATGAAATTTGGTAAGTTTTTTGGTGATTACTGGTAGGTGGGTCGTTGGGTTAACCTTGACCAAGTGTATGAGGATATATTGTCCCTTCATATCTCCTTATACTATTTTTTCATCTAGTTAGGTGCAGAGGGCAAGATGGTTTGGAGGGCCTCCCCTTCTAAGGTCTTTTATGTTTCTTCTGCGATGTCTCTATTGTCTCAGTAATTTTATCCTTTGTCTTTGTGGGTGAAGGCCTAGGTGAAGAATCTTATTCCTAAAATTAATATTTTTCTATGGATCCTTCTTGAGGATAAATTATTAACTACTAATAACTTATGTAAAAGGTGATTTTTGCTACCTAATAGGTGTTATATTTGTTTGGCAACAACTAAGTCTAGTTCTCACTTTTTTCTTCATTTTTCCTTTTCTTGTGATATTTAGGATAAGGTTTTGCAGTGATGGAACCTCAATTGAGTTTTTTCCTAAAACTATTATGGACTTATACTACTAATGGAAAGTGCCTTCTGCTAACTAGGTTGTTAAGTTATTGTGGTCATTTATTTTTCCTCATGTTGTGTGGCGAATATGGAAAGAAAGAAATAATGGAATTTTCTAGGAAATTGCTCTCTCAGCGGAGATTGTCTTTGAAAAAATATTTAGAGCCATATGAGAGAATATCAAAAATCTTGATGTTCATTTTATGAATGGAGATAAGCAATCTTATTAGGACTATGAGTTTATGGTGTCTAAAGATTGGTATGCCAAAATTGAGATGTCCAAGGCTATAAGGTTGATTAAGAAACCTAGGGATGGAGTATTTTGGAGTTTTCCTCTTGAGAGTTGGCTGAAAATTAACTTTGATAGGGTAGCCAAGGAAAATCTGGGGTCAGTTCAGTGTGGAGGAGTGATAAGGGATGGAAATGGAAAGTTTATTGTGGAGGTGGAACTCCGCATGGGTATTTAATCCAACCACCTCACTAAATCCATAGGGGCCTATCATGCCTTATCCTTAGCCTGTCAACACAATTGCAAAAAAGTATGGATTCAATGTCTCAGGGGAAAAAAAAACCTCTTAGACTATAGAAGGGTGCATAAATTTATCAAAGGAAATAATTTAGTCCTTTGAAAATTGTTTTATATACCATTCATATAGGGAAACTAATAGGGTGGAAGATTATTTTGATAACAAGGGGGTTACTATTAAAAGGATGATGACTTGGTTGAGGGAAGACAACCTAGAGGACAATGTCATAGTCATCCTTACATGTGATAATTTTCATAGTAAATGTGTTTGTATCCCCTCACTTAAATGATGTTGTTGATGAGATGTGCCATTAGTACCTTTCATGGTGTCTATCCTGACAATTTTTGGGAAATAACTTATTATTGCTTTCTAGGTGATTTGAGGGTTTTATTATAATATTTATTTAACCAAGGTTTTCATTCTACCAAACAACTCTATCTTTGAGGGCATTGAGATAGCAGGTGATAGATTTTGTGTTTAACCTATTAACTATGATGGTTTAAGGGAAAATGCTACTATTTGGAGACTCTAGGAGAAGGGAGAAATCACCCTGTATATTGAGAAATTGCATGGCTGGGACCCTAAGGTCGCCAAGAATTTTTCCAAGGAGTGGAAGGAGCGAAAGATGATTTTTTTTGGGAAGATGGTCATGGTTTATGAGAATATCATTGCCGAGGTCACTATTTTATCCACTAAGGACATCAAGTTTTATAAAGACGGGAAATATTTTGAAGCAGCTGTCAAGAAATTTTCAAAAACTGATAAGGAAAATGAAGAGTTGGTTAAGGGGGATAAGAGTTGCTATGATATAGAGAGTATTAAGATAGTGTGGTAGGAATTGTTGAAGGTGATAATGGACTATATCACTCTAGATAACCACTTCACGAGGGCCTTTGGGCATCATTTTTTCTTGCTTACTCACTTCAGGCATAAGGTGAGAGTGTCGCTCCCTTTCTATCTCTTATCTTCCCTGAATACCAATATTATGGAACATCGAAAGAACCCTCGTAAAAAAATTGTGTTATGTGAGGGGTTTTTTCTTTTAATTTATGAGAACTTTGAAGCCATGGCCTCTATGACTAAGTCCCCCCTATCTGTATCTTCGATGATGATGGGATGGGTACTACTAATTCTGATGATGAGAGCTAGAGAAAAAACATGGAGGAAGAGTATTTTATTGCTCCTAATTTTCTTAAAAGGGTTTCTAAGAACCTTGTTAAACCTTCATTGGCTAGGAAGGGTAACTTGAAGGGTCTGGTGAAGTTGGCTTCCCATTACCCTGTTCCTAGTAAAATTAATTTTGGAAATTATTTGAAAGTTTGTCCTAACAGTAAGAAAAAGGAAGTTGTGTTTGTTGATTCCCCTAGTGAATATGAGGAATATTCTCCCCTTTCCCCTTAGGTTTAGGTGATTCCCTTTCTTCTCACCCCCCTATGGACATTGATAGTAGATCTCTCTCTCCTATTGGTCTGAGTATTGATGATTGCAATCTAAATCAAGAGATTACTATAGGAATTTTTGGAAACTACTAGGCATGAGGTGGTGGATTTTTTCAGGCTCATTAAGTGGGCTTTCCATGAAATTAAGAGTTTAAATTTAATGTGCAGGGCTTTGAATAGAAAGATGGAGGTGCTGGAAGATGGTGGTGTAGAGGATCCTAGGGTTAAGGGTACTAAAGTTAAAGAGCTATGAACAGATGAGGGTAAGAATTTATTTTTTGATTGCCTTACAAAAAATGTTGATGTTATGGAAAAATTGAAGAAAGACTACGAGAGAAGAGTTATAGACTTAGAGGATAAACTAAAGAGAAATGAGGAATCTCTCCAAAACATCATGTCTCTTAGCCATAAGGTCATCAAGTCCTCTGTTGAGAGTATGAATACCATGGTGACCAAGTTGGAGAATGCACATCAAGAAAAGATGGTTGTTGAGCTAGATTTAGAAAAGGATAAGAGACCTAAAGAATTAACTAGGCCTAGTAAGAAAATCCAGACCAGTCTGAAGAGAAAGAATAAGAATCTTCCCCAAGATATTTAAGATATGAAAAAGGTGGCACAAAATATGAAACAAATAGAGAAAAAGGTTGTTGAGACATTTAAGAACATGACCTAATTTTGTTGTTCTTTCTCTAGCTATTGTTGTTCCTTTTGTTGGCTTTTTATTGGTGTTTTACTACTGGTGTCCTTGTTTATTTTATGAACAATGTACTATATGGTTGTTATTCTCTATCATGTTCTATCTTGTAAGTTCTTAATGTAAATGGTTTAGAGTCCCTTCAAAACTTGTTTTTTCCTTAATAAAAAAAAAGATAAAATATTTCATTGAAATCAACTCCCTCTCTCTGGAAGTATCCCTTAACTACAAATATACCCTTGTACCTCTCTATCCAACCATTTGCACCAAATGTATTCTTAAACATCCTCTTGCGTCCAATGGGATTTCTTCCTTTGGGAAAACTAACAAGATCCCAAGTGTCACAAATATTAAAAAAAATCATCTCCTTCAACATGGCCCGCATCTAAGACCTACTTTCTTGAAAAGAGAGTGTTTCCCTATCAACTAGATTTCACTACCTTATGGACATTCCCAAAGGTGGGTTAGGGAGAACTTCCTCATGATTATCATTATGATTAAATTCTTATGTCATAAATGAATCTTTAGAACTTTCACCTGAACTCTCTTCTTCTTCTCCATCTTCTTTTCCATCTCTTTATTTTTCCACATGTGCATCTTCCTACTTAGTTTACAAATTCACTATCTTTAACATTTTATTTGATTATTCTTCACCTGATTCGGCTCTAAATTCCATGAAAATCATATCTTTAGAAAATATCATTTTACAAGTTAGAGGATTTGAAAGATTATAACCTTTTACATTCTCACAATATTCTACAAAGATGATATTTTGAGCCCTATAATCCGATCTAGATTGCTTTTCTTAAATCATGTGAAAAAGGCCTCACAACCAAGACCTTTAAATGTGAAACTGTAGGTTTTTTTTGCCTAACCACATTTTATAAGGTGTTTTATCAATAAGAGATTTAAAAGGAGATATATTAATCAAATATAAAGAATTAAAATAGCTTTTTCCCAAAATCATTTATCTACCTTAGCACTACTTAACATGCTCCTAAATCTATCCATTAAAATATGACTCGTTATTTTTGCTACCTTGATGCGGGGACTTTATGGAGTCATAAAAAATGACTTGTTTGTTTGATTGGGTTCAAATTTGATGAAGAAGTGTATAGTAGGATTTTTTTGGATTTCTAACAAACCTATCTTGGTGCGACCTTGACTCGATCACATTTTCACCATGAAATCCCTTCATCTCAGCCTTCAAAATGGGCATTTTCTTTTTTTCCTAGATTTCATAAAGTTGTTTTTAAAATTTTTTTTTTAACTCATAATTGTTTTGATTACGTAAAAACAAGTTTTGACAGGACCTGAAACCTTTTTCATTGAGATTACAGATAAAGCATTAGAAGCCCAAACAGATTCAGTGCAACAACACAAAATAAAACAACAAAAACTAACGGTTCTTCCCCAAAAAAGGAAAAAGGACATCAAAAAAGAACAACAGGACATCAGAAAGACAACTAGATAGTCTTCATAAGTTCAGCCACCTAATCAGTCAGCATCTGCATATTAACAAAGGACACCTTTAGCTCCTCCAAGTCTTTATTCTCATTGGACTTCATCTTGAAGGTTGAAATTTGTTCCATAGTTATGATTTTTATCTATTTAGAAAATTTTGTGACTTTTTGGATAAGTTTTAAAATTACCAAAAATGAAAAACTCTAAAAGTTGTCAAAAATTTGCCAAAAAGTTGATTTTGGATTACTAGATATTATATTTGCTTTAGATTGTAGAAATTTTTTGTAGAAGAAGAATAAAGAAGAAAATTAATGCATTCTTATGTCTCTTTATATTTTTGTTAATGGCATCAATAATGTTCTAAATTGGCTACATATGTACAATAAGAAATGGTGATCAAGGGGGATAAATCCAATCTCCTATTGAACATTAGGAATACGAAAAGTCCTCAAGGAAAATATGATTGATAACACCTTGATGGAAGAGATGTCAATTAAATATCTATGCTCTCAAGGTTTTGGTTCCTTTTACTATTGGAATGAAGGAAACATAGATAAAGCTACTAAGCAAAATATCTAATTATGAACTTGTTGAATCTACAAACAAAATAAAGATGGACGTAGAAGAGGATTTATGTGTACATAGAAATGAAATAGGAGGTATACTAATCCAGATCTAAATTCCTAATAGATGGGATCTTGAAAATACCTATAACTACTAATTTGAGACCCTAAAGTTGATACGTGTTTGTCAAGGAAAACTTTAAGAAACCCCCTCCCTAGAAAAAGGGTAAAATCCTTGCGAATCCTACATTATTTTGGGTCGAAAAAAATAATATTGTTGGCGAATTGTTTTAATTTGAAAGGAAACAATATTATTTGTACTGGCGATTTGTTTTCAATTATATGAAAATTCTATAAAATATTGGTGAATCTTTCATTATTGAAGAAAATCATGATGACAGGAACACATACCTAGAAATCATCATTATTTGACAGGGGTTTGTGGGCAATGCCCCCAAGACAGGGTCAAGGGGTAGCGCCCCCATGGGGGTTTTCGAGGGCAGCGCCCTTGAAAGCTCAAATGAAGTTTATTATTTTATTAAGGTATTGTGACTTAATTTTCTATCTCTTGATAGGAGATAACCCTACTTTTTGTAACTGTTTGATGATACGAGATCAATGGCAGGAATTCTATTTCGAGCCAAGGTTTTAAAGGACACAAAGATTCCCCCAAAAGTCTTTGAAATAGAGACGTGTGTCAAATCTATTATGGGCCAAAGTTTTAAAAGACATAAAGTTTCATTGAAATTCTTTGGAATAGAGACACATGTCAAATCTATATACGTAACATGTACCCTAACGTTAAATTTTGACCACATATTGGTGAATATGGTTGTTAGTTACAATAAGATTTGGAAATTGTAGGTGAATTTTTTCAATTTATAGTGTCCAACAATTAGATTCGATTGGTGATATTATGAAAGAAAAGGGGAAAAATACATAAACCAATGGGTGATGGACTTGGGCATTCCACCCAATATTTATAAAGTTTGGGCGACACAGTCAACTTGATATACACATTATATTCACCAAATCTCAGGTTGCTGACATGTGACATTCACCTAATGATGAATATTCACCACTAAAGTTTTCCCTGGTGTTTTAAAGTCAAATTTTAGCTAGTTCTAGGAGGTACAAAATGTTTGAAATATTCTACTCCCTAGGTTTTTGCCTGAAACTTATAGGGATACTCTGATAGTTCTCGATCTTCCTGCAAAAGTTTTGATAGATCCATAAAAAGTCCCTACGCAAAAAAAGGGGGGGAGGAAGGTTGGATAAATGGTTTTGCCTCGGTCAAACCCCTATTTAGGAATCAACCTTGAAAATATAATGAAATTTCATAAAGGAAAGATTCATGATATTAAATATGAGCTAGATCTAAATCATAAATCACCTTATACCTTGATGGTGCAATGCCTCTTTGGATGTGATCACAAATGTTAATGCAATAGCTTGAATCCATAAAAACCCAAAAGTAAATCATGAAATATAATCCTTGTGTAATGGATGTTGAGGTTTTCCATAATGCTTGAAGAAGAAGAATAATGCTTTAAAGACTTGAAGATTTGGATGCTTGAATACCTTGGAAATGGTCTTGAAATCTTGATCGTGATTGTCCTTGATGATGTTTGATGTCAAAATGAGGAGAGATGGGCCACTTATACACCTCTCACTACATTTTGGGATTCAAAATTGAGCCAGGCCAACCACGGGATCTATTTTCCCACCAAAACACCGACACAAGGTTCCCAGACAAATTTGAGCCATTTTGAGGTTCGAACATAATGTTTCAAATATTATGTACCAGGTTATATAACATTTAAAATGTTATGTACGTACCTAGGATAATATGGTGAAATTGGAATGGGAAGCCAGAGAGAGTATATATGCCAAAAAAGAAGGTACAACTAATTTTGAGGTTGGGAAGGGATATAAAGGCTACAAATGGTAACATAGGGCCTTTGTAGACCAATACATGATTGAAGAATTAAAATAATAAAGGATCACACTTAGCAATAAGGGCTTACCTTGAGTTTTAAATAAATTGAATTAGCAAATAACTTATAATATTAAATTAATGGTATGATGAGCATTAGGAGAACGTGAAATCAATGTGGGGACACATACATACTAATTAGGCTAAAATGAGCATCTAATTATAGATTCCTACTTTTTAGGATGATACATTTATCCCCCACTTTAGTGGGAGTAAGATAGAACCTTGTGCTCACGGTAAAGTAGAAGAAAGAGAGTGAGAAAGAGATGAAGATCATGGAAAAATTGCAAGGAGATAATATGTCACTAATTTTAAGGACACAAGCCCCCAAACCAAGGATCTTAACTTGTACAACTATGTGCAAGTACACATAAAACAAAAAAATATCCTAAAGCTTGCTAAGATTCCAAGTCAACTAATTGAAGAAACCTCTGTAAAGAAAATGTCTCAACTACTAGCATCATGCTCATAAAGCTATTGAAAAAGCACAAGTGGTCACATGGAAAGACCAAGAGTGCACATCAAAGATAATATAATACTCTATGATGCAATCAAATAGAAAATTTTGTTATACTATGGAATCATGGAGAAGAGGAAAAGACAATCATGGATGACACAGGCTAGCCATTTGTGTTCTGCAACAAAAGAGGGGGAAACAATCTAGAAAATTGTGTTATGCTAGTTTCACCCATCAAAGAGAATGTAGAGAGGGATTTTATGGTCTAGTGCATGCTAGTCAACTCATAAAAATCTATGCAAATGAAAGGTTGAATGGTCTAGATAATCGTGTATGCTAGTCAACCCATAAAATAGATAGGTCAAATGGTCTAGCAAATTGTATACTGCTAGTTAGTCAATCCTACAAATCTATGCAAAGGAGAGGTAAAATGGGCTAGAAAGTTATGTTATGCTAGTTCAATCAATCATAAGGATAACCAAGGAAAGCAATGTATCCAAGGAAATACACCAAAACTGTATAGAGAAGAGTGAGGTAGCCCCATAAATTAGTATTATGCTTGTGCAATCTACCTAAAATGCTTAAAGTAAATATAATATTTGTGATAAGGAGGCCATATATGTCCCCCCCCCCACCCCCCCAAGATGGAAAAAGGTACTATTTTGACATTTTAAGGAAAAGAAGAACAAGAACAAAGCATCTTTAACACTAGGGAAATATCCCACAAGAAACAAGTAAGTGTAAAGGGATCCTATTGAGGTATGTTGAAAAGAGGATAAATAAACCATGAATGTCATCATTGATCCATAAAAGTAATAATTCACACCTTTCCCTATTTATAGGTAAAGAGATTCTTAAGAAAGGATGACAAACTTTTATCCCCCAAGATAAGGGATTTGTTTACCATAAATACCCAATTGTGAACAATGGAGAGGTTATGATAAAGGATACATACCTCTTGTATAAGAGAGATACCTAATTTAAACAAAAAATTATGTGTAATATTGGATATCACAAGATTAAAAAATTCCACTTAAGCAAGTAAAAATGGATCCTTAGAAAGGACAAGAGATTGACATACTACCCTCCCCCCCCCCCCCAAGTGTGGAGACAAAGATAAGGAGGACTATTATTTTACTCATAAAGTATGACAGCATCTGAAATTGTACCACCATGAATGATAATGAGCCCCCAATTGAGAGGCTAAAAATGTCACATAGTGTGGAGCAATATGATAGGGACATAAATGTTATTCATAGTAATCATAATTAAAAATTAACTCATTACGACATGTTATGTGAATAATGTCATAATCAATGAGTTTATGAATTTTTTAATGAAAAGATTTACATTCATTAGTAGAGTGATCATGATATTGATGATATTTGCAAAATGGAATATTCAAAAGGTTTTGACTATGCTTCATCTTTTTTTTAGGTCAATTAATCAACTTAGCATGAAGAAGGTTAGGAAAAATGATTTCTTTATTACAACTAAGCATAGAAGAAGTGTTAGATGATAAGGGAAGGGATGAAGACAAAGGAGAAGGTTGGAAACCAAACCCTTGAAGAGAAAAGTGTGTGGTAGGTTTCCCATGAGTTTCATCACTTTTTTTCATACACCCTAAATCATGTTGAAGATTAATAGATGAAATTTTGGGAGAATCGGGTTGGACAAATGAAACACTAGGTCCTTTGAAGGGTCCCATGTTAAACCTAGGAATTTTGTATTCTCCCACAAAATATGACATAAAAGGGAAGGAACATATTTATAAGGAGAAGATATGTTTTGTTGAAATGGTGTATTAATGTCTAGAATTAGATTCAAATCATAGGCAACTTGGTCATTTATCATCAACGACAAGGGTATACACGATATTGTTAAAGATGAACTTCACTTTGCGATGAAGTGATGAAGGAACAACTTGCATGACATGTAGCAATGGTCTTCCTAAGAGAATATTGTAATTAAGATCACCATGAATGACATGTATAGGTGTAGGTAAAATGACATGACCTACTTTACCTAAAATAGGTAAAGTGATAATACCCATAGTTTGTTTAACAACATTGTTAAAGGCACAAATAACACTTAAACCTTCAAACCCTTAAAATCTTATTACTGATTTAAAAAATGCAAAGCACATATACATAAATTAGAAAACATCAACACTTCATAACATGAATATTTTTATCATGGAAACCCAAACTAGAGTGAAAACCACGATGGGGTTGTAACCCATAATAAGACTAGTACCTTGTTAGAACTATAGACTTATTACAATATGGGGAATGCACATGCATTTAGGCACAATGCCTAGAGTTCACTACTCAATTTGCATTGGGATACAACCCTAAGGAAGTCTCACTAACTTACAATCATAATTTAGACACCAACTTGAGAATTCATGAACTGTATGATAGTATCTACCTATGCCTAGGTTAGTTCCATTTCAATATAATCAAACCCCTTACTATAATTCTCTCTACCACACTCAAATGAGAAATCTAGAACATAGTAGATCTGTAAAAGTACTTCACTAGAAACCTTTTCCTTATATGTTATTTCAAACACTAGCACACACACATGATAGCATAAATCAAACCCTAATTCACCTCTTTATCAAGAACTAGGTTGACAAAATCTAATTCTCAAACATTCAACTCTCTTCACCAAAATTGACCATCAGTATCACTACACACTTTCCAAACATTTATTAAATCCATCACAAACACCTCAAGATCATAAACATAACCTTAAAATGTTTTACTGATGTCTTATAAATTGTTTTATCAAATTTTGGGATTTAATCTCACATACCTTGGAGTCTTCTTCCTTGCCTCTAGTTTTTGAACTTCTTCTTTTTCTCCCCTTATATAGGTCTCATCTTTTGCACTTACCGTCATACTTGGAATTTTTTAATTCACTTGTTGATGTTGTCTTTTATCATCACTATCCCTCTCATGTTCACATTCACTAGACCTTTCCAAATTATCAGGACTTTCATTCACTTTAATGTTTGTGCTTTCCACTAAAATTTTCAACCTTTTTTTTATAACACCTACATGCTCTAGTTTTGGTAGAATAACCAAGGAATATAATTTCATCACTCCTTACATAAAACTTTCCTATGTCTTCATCTCTCTTTATGTAATATCTACTACCAATTTTTTTGAAATACTTAACCATAGGCACACTACCACACCAAAGTTCATAAGGTATCTTACCATTTCCATGTTTAATCTGCACTTAGTTAAGAGTGTATATTGCAATGCTCACAAATTCTCTCCAAAACATCTACAAAACATTTCTCTCAAGCATCATGGTCCTTGCAGTCTAGATAATAGATCTATTCTTGTGCTCTGCTACACCATTTTATTATAGAGTCCTGGGAGAATATAACTATCTCTTGATTCCATGCATTTCAGAGTATGCATTAAACTCATTAAATGTAAACTCTCCACCTTTGTCTAATCTCATTTTCTTCAATTTCAAACCTACCTCATTCTCCACCATTGCCTTGAAAGCATTGAACTTATCAAAAACTTCAAATTTATCCTTCAATAAAGTCTCCCATACCTTCTTTAAGTAATCATCAATTAGTAGCATAAAATATATGTCACCTTGCAAGCTTCTTGTCTTGGTAGGGCCACACAAATCAGTATGAACAAGGTCAAGCTAACCATTTGAATTTTCTTTCTTAGAGTGAACTGTAGCTCTTTTTTTCTTACCCAATTGACATTCCTTGCAAAAATTGTTAGCAAACGTCTTCATACTAGGGAAATCTCTAACAAAAAAAGTAGAACTTATAGAAAAAAATATTTTCAAAGTTCACATGACACTATCTCTTATTCCATAACTAGCTTTCATCTATTTGAGTAGTCAAACAAGTTTTCTGACCCCTATTAAAAATAAATTTATTACCTCTTGCCTTGTATCTAGTGGCAATCTCCTTTCCATAGTTATTAGAGATCCTACACATGTCATCCTTAAAATGTAATCCATAGTCTTTATCCATTAGCTGACCAACACTAAGAAGATTATGTTTCAAACCTTCTACATACAATACATCATCAGTGTTACTTTTTACATCCAAAGTAATTGAACCTCTACCTTTGATCTTACAACTAGATTTTTCACCCAATTTCACTTTGCCACCATCATATTTCTTATACCTTACAAATTTACTATTGTCACCAATCATGTGATGAGAGCATCCACTATCAATCACCCACTTATCTTCCTTGACAATTTAAGCGGCTAGAGATTTCTCTTCAACAACATCATTAGTAGAACTAGAAGTCATTACAATATCAATCATAGTATCATCATCTTCATTAATATAAATGAATTTTAAATTTTTCATCATCATTGTCAACTTCATTAGATTCATCATCAATAACACCATAATCATCAAGAGTATAGTAACACTTTCTTTCTCTAGGCTTAGGCTCATACTTATACTTAGGAATTATATTAGGACACATAGATGTAGAGTGTCCTACCTTACCACATGAAAATAATTTAAAAGGAATCAATACTCTTTTATAAGTACTACTAGCAGGGGCTCTATATTGTACTCTTTTTGCAAACTTTGCTTCCAAATTTCCAAGCTCTTTGTCTTCTTCCATTTCCTTCAGCTCTTTCTCCCATCTTGGCATTCTCCTTGTAGATCTCTCAATCAAATATGATCTATTCATGTCCTTTCCAATCCTTGTGGATTTTAATGTTGTCTTAGTCTTAGGTAGTGCTCCATCTAATGCACTCAATTCAAAGGTTATAAGCTTTCCAACTATCTTTTCTCTTGTCACATTTTTCATTGTCCTTATTTCTTCAATAGTTGCAACCTTGTTGTCATAGACATGAGGAAATGATCTCATAATCTTTGCAACAATCTCATCTTCATCAAGTGTACCTCCAACACATCTGATAACAGACACCATATCATTGATCTTTGGCATGTAGGATGAAATGTTCTCATCTTCATGGCTTCATACTTTCCCTTCAAGCTCTACAACTTGGCTATCTTTACTATTGTGTCTCTTTCATAAAGAATTTTCAAATTCTCTCATATCTTATTAGTTGTCTCCAATTCCATGACATTGGTCATCTCTACATCATTCAATTCTCTCAACAAAGCTTCTTTTTCCCTAATGTTTTCCTTGGCCTCATTGGTCTCATCAAGAGTTGTAGGGTTTTGAGGAGGGTTGTAAGAATTCTTTGTAATCCTCTAACAATCTTCATCAATGCATCTGAGATGTATGATCATGTGGTTCTTCCACAATGAATAGTTGGATCCATAAAATATTTGATTCTCCTTCTTGTATGCTGCCATATTTGGATCTCCCTCAATATTTTAGGCTTCCTTTAAGGGACTATACTTTGATACCGATTGTAGAAAATAGGTAGCAAGCAACTGAGGGGGGAGTGAATTAGTAGCTCCTAAAATACTTAAACCATTAAAACTTTAAACCCTTAATCACTTAAACCCTTATTACTAATTTGAAAAATGTAAAGCATATAAACACAAATTAGAAAGCATCAAACACCACATAATACAAATATTTTTATCATGAAAACCCAAGCTAGCATGAAAACCATGGTGGGGCTAAAACCCATAATAAGACTAGTACCTTGTTAGAAGTGTAGACTTATTACAATATGGGGTATGTACATCCATTAAGGAACACTTACTATACTCCAATACTCAATTTAATTTGGGCTAAAACCCTAAGAAAGTCTCACTGACTTACAATCACAATTTAGACACCAATCTAAGAATTCATGAGCTGTATGATAGCACCTACCTATGCCTTGGTTAGTTCTATTTTAGTATAATCAGATCCCTTACCATAATTATATCTACCACACTTAAATAACAAATCCATCCCATAATAGATCTATAAAAGTGATTCTTTAGCAACCTATGCCTTCTGCAATCTTCCAAACACTAGCGCACACACACGACAACACAAATCAAACCCTAATTCACCATCTTTATCAAGAACTAGGCTGATAAAACCTAATCCTCAAATATTCAAATCTCTAGACTAAAATCAACCATTGGGACCACTATGAAATTTCCAAACATTTCTTATATCCATCACAAAAACTTTGAGACCATAAACATAACCCTAAAATATTTTACCAATCTCTCATAAACCGTCTTATCAACTTTTCTTTACATGTCAGCTAAAAACATAAAAAGCATCTTCAAATCCATTCAAATTGGTCACCTTAATTAATGTAAGTTTATAAATCATTAGGAACATAATCCTAAATCATTCTAAGGCATCATGAAGTTAAAAAAAACAATCAAATCCATCACACTCATCAGATCTGCCAACATTTGATTAAACCTCAAGAACACTGTTACCCCCAACTGAAATACTTGTAATTTCCTTGTAGACCATCAAGTTGCAAAACCTTTGAATGGTAAACACATTGATATGTCCTTAACACATTCCTAGTTGCGCAACCAAATATCTCATCTAAGTATGTGCACAAAACCAATCTTTACAACTTTGTTACACTAGCAAATAATAAAATAACTAATCCTCATCTATGACATAAAAACTTGATCAAATAATCATGTCAGTAACTGAAAATTGACATGAACCATGTAGAAAACCTCTACATCATCCCATGAGGTGCATGACTCGTCATCTTTAGTAACCTTCCTTTTCCATTCTTTTGAACATCTTGTGTTACTAGAAAAACTGCACAACAAACATCCAAACTACATAATAGACATGTTGACATCAATAACAACACATCTAACCTACCAAAATTTTTTTAAAATATATCTTCCTAGGGAAGTAAGGCCCTAAAATAGTTGGCCAAAAATGGTTCAAAAGGAATCTCCCATGGAACACCAAAGGTTGATATCCAATATCCTAGATTGTGTGCATCAAGCATTTATGAACTACCAAGGGGACTACCACTGGAGAGACTATCCATGGGATACCTAACTTTACATGGAAGAGATGAAACTTAGAGATGGATATGAATGTAATATCACCTTGGGTCCCACAAGGACTATCAAAATGCTAGACCCTATAGAGGGAATAGAAATTTCATGTTGTATTTGAATGGTAGCTTTGAACTCATCTTACCTCGGTTGATGTAGCCCATTCATGAAGATGATCTCCTCCACGGTGACATCAACTTTGTAGGTAGGATAAATCATAATTCCTCTGATAAAATTTTCATTTATCTTTGTAGATATGTAGAAAGGAGAAGGATTTATGTGGTAAGGCACATCCAAAGGTGTGAATGTTAAATCCACATTTCCAGTCTTCTAATTTGGAGGTGGGATCAAAGTGAACTGACCATGGACTGTCACTTGATGTATAAATGAAGTTTGATCTAGATTCACATTAGGTTCACTAGAATGTGTAGAAGGGGATTCACCTCCCTTGAGATTGATTGAATCCCAAGGGATGAATAGCCTACCACCGAAATTTTACTAGCGCTCTAGTGAGCTAGGGAATTTCAATAAATTTTTGGTAACATTTTAAAGTTCATTGAATTTAAAAATCCATGGCCAAAATTTGGTGAATTTTATGACTTAGGGACTTAGTACAAAAAATATAATCTTCATTATATCAACAATCAGATTAGAAATTTATGAATGCACCAAGAATGTGGCAAAATTTTACAGAGTGCATAAACAATTTGCAACATAATTCACACACCATTAAATTAGCAAGGGGATTTATTGAATTAAATACGATTTTGATAAGGTTGTAAGAGAGGATGTTTCTAACCTACCAGATTTTAAAAATGCAGAGCTTCCATAGTCATGAATATTTTCAAAAATTGATACTATTTCAGAAATTTATCACCATGAGCAATGATCTACATCTAAACTTGAAACAAAATAACAATTTAAAACTTTATCTAAAATTTTATTCCGCTGTAGAATATTGTAGAACTAAAACTCATAAATAATGATAACATTCAATAATTTTTTAGATAGATAACTAACTAATGTAATACATGTCAAAATTCCTCATAAAATATTATTTATTTCAAATGAAAAATAATGTAAATACTTCCACATTGATCATACACCTTGAGTATGTTTCCACGTGTACGAAATAGTAAGCATAACTTGACTATGCTTTCATTTTTGTTGGAAGGAAATCCACTTGCCTAGTCTAAGTGTCCATGCTTCTACATGAAATGTATAAAAACTTGTTCGTGTACCATATAAAATGTTGCACACTCATCAAATATTCAAATAGTTGTCATTAGTTGATATTTTAAAAAAAGTAGTAAATGGATCTAGGCCATTTTTTTCTCACAAGGAGGATGTTGGGTCTCTGTGTACACATCTGATAGAAAAGTGCTCAAAATTTACATACAAGGTCTTTCCAAGAGAAAGTGAAGATGAGGTGGTATTTTTGGAAGGAATTTTTGGGTTACATAAATAGTTGTTATTGTTAGAATTTTGATATCGCTTTGATACCATGTAAGAATTTATCTAAGATAAAGAATGAAATGCCAAGATCTAAAAGATCAATAGATAGCACAATAAGAGATACAAAATGATATGATCCTCAAATGATTGGACTCAATGATGATCAATAATCAAATGATAATAGATGATAAATACAAAGTAGGAGTACCTAAATATATAGGCAATGCAATAAGACTACAAGATAAGGAGATGATAAGCTATCAACCACACTAGGTGGAATCACATGTCCACCAAAGGTGGATCATCCTCCATTGTACAACAAAGTATTTGCAACATATGCAATAATGAGAGGATGATAATGTGATAAGATCACTAAAGTTGGATCTCACACCTAAAGTGGAAACTCTCCTACACCATGTGCTAAAATTAAATGAAAACTCCTAGGTGTCTACAATATAAACTACTATGCAATGCATTATCCTAAGTAAGCTTAAGTAAAGTGTAATTAGTAATATTTAATTACACCAACACCCCCCTTTAAGTGAAACTTAGAGGAATACACTTAATCTCACAAGGATAGATGACAATGCATGATGGGTCCCAACTACTAGGCCATGATAAGTACCCATGTACAATATGCAAGTGCAATACAATGCAATCTCTCATAAAGAAAAGAAAGAAGGAAAACCTCATGGGAAAAACCCTCCCTCAAAAAGATAGATACAAATAAGATGAATGGATGGATAGAGTAATCAAGACCCCCCATTACAAAATACATCATGTATATACATTAGAGAAGTATGAGAAGGAAAAACCCCATAAGAGGAAAAATTCCCCCCCATAAGAGAGAAGAAGTAGATGAATAAGAGAGACAAGATATCCCCCCCTCAATGTAGAATTTCCATCAATGATAGTTTCTCTAGGATGAATGAATAAGTTGGTCCATGAATGTCAAACAATGTTCCTCCCCTTAGGAAGAAACAATTCCATAGGTGTATATGAGGTGTCTTACCAATATGTAGGAAGAAATCTCAAGATGAATGATGTCTCTAAAAAATGCTCAATTGTTCCTGTGTCAATGTCAAAGGTTTCCCCTTCAAAAATTTTTGGAAATAACAAGCTAGGATAAAAAAAGGATGGATATAAAACATGTCCCAAAGAACCAAGTGTCTCCCCTCATGATAAAGAGACCTCTTTCAACTTTTGTACATAAGGATCCACAATCACATCAACCTCAAAAGATTGATCATGTAGAGAATGGAAAAGAGGGTCAGAGTGTTCCCTCACAACAACTGAAGAAGGGACTTCCTCATCAAAGAGAAGATGTATATCATAAATGATGTCTCCCATATCTGCAATGTAGGACTCCACAAAAAAACATGCAATGTCTGTCAAGTAATCATTCCCTAATCTTATAACTGGAAGACATGGTGCACCCAACTGTGTTGAATCATATGGACCTATCACTATGGAAATGTATGCATGTGGAATATGTTGATGGTGTGACCTTGCCTTTCAACTGTGTGAAGGATCCCCCACAAGTGAACTTGCAGAATCAAGTATATGTCTAACCTAATGAGTTCTACTAGAAGACGATCATGAAGGAATATCCTCAACCTTAAGTTTACCAAGAAAAGGTGTAATCATGTGTGTCGGGGTTGAGGTAAATGAACCATCTAAAGCACTGTTACTATTGTCACTATCAGTTTCCATAATGTCAAAAGTATGGAGAGGAGTAGAGGATAATCTAGGT
The DNA here is from genome assembly GCA_027943335.1 of Chamaecyparis obtusa. Lineage (NCBI taxonomy): Eukaryota > Viridiplantae > Streptophyta > Pinopsida > Cupressales > Cupressaceae > Chamaecyparis > Chamaecyparis obtusa. Next base: position 1,130,737 of record BSBK01001224.1, on the reverse strand, counting down.
GAAATTTCCTCAAAGTGAACATTCCTCTCTATGAAGATATCATGAGTCTCGAGATCCATAAGTCTATATGCCTTAACAATTTCTTCATATCCAATGAATTTCCAAGGCCTTGGTGAAGGTTCCTTGCATTTATGTGTGGACATGATGGACAACCAAATAATCTAAAGTATTTTATAGCTGGTTTTCTTCTACACCATGCTTTAAAGGAGTCATTCCATCTAAGGCATTATAATGATATCTATTGAGGATGTGATTGGTACAACTTATAGCTTCTACCACAAGTGATGGATCAAGAGACTTGGATTGAATCATACAACTTGTCATTGACTTAAGAGTTCTAATCTTCATTTTTGCAAATCTTGTTTGATGTGGACTAAATGCAATTTGATTTTGAAGATCAATACCCTCAAGTTCACAAAATTATCTAAGTCTTGAGTTCACATATCCTCTTTCATTATCTATATGAAGAACCTTGATGGATTTTCTTGATTTCTTCTCAACATGAGCCTTGAAGGTTAGAAACTTATCAATCACTTCATTCTTGTGACCAAGAAAGTAGACCCATGTATAGCGAAATTTTTTATCAATGAAGGTGAGGACATGGTGTCCCTTGTTGACTGATGTCATTGGAAATGGGTTTGCTAGAACACTGTGAACCATCTCAAGAACAACTAATAATTTCCAAGACTTCCCCTTTTCAAACTTCTCTTCAAGATGCATATTCATTGAACAAGTTGAACATTCACCCTTCGACAATTTTATGGTAGGTATACCTTTGACCATATGCTTTGAGCTAAGATGTTGATGATAGTAGAAATTAAGATGTCCAAACCATTCATGCAATAATTTACTTTGTGATTATGTATATGTCAACAAGACATGTGAAGGAGACTTGGGCACAAAGTGGGAGAAAGAATAAATCCTTGTCTCATGATTAGCTTTAACCATTGCAACCAATGAATCATCCTTAAAATTTCACACCATGATTGAATAAAAAATGAACTCAACTTTATTTCCACCTCCATAGTGAGTGATTTGGCAAATTGAAAGGATATTAGTGCTAAGGTTAGGAACACAGGGAACATCTTTGAACTCTCTATTTTACATCTCAAGTAGTCCTTTCCCTTCAAATTCTACTTGTGTATCATTCCCTATTAAGATGTGAGGTACCTTAGATGGCTCCAATGAAGAAAATTTTCCATTTGAAGCACCCATATGATGTGCGGCACCTAAGTCAAGAATCCATTCCTCTAAAGAACTTGAACTTTCCATAAGTGATTTCCCTTTTTCCTTTGAAGTGGATAGAGATGAATCCTTGGAATCATTTGGTACATTGATTTTGTCCTTCTTAAGTAATTTTTTCAACTTGTCAATCCTCTTAGTCTTGCAATGATGCTCATCATGATTTGGTTTCTTGCAATATGCACAAAATAGTTTATCCTTCTTAGTGAAAGAAGATCTTCCTTGTTTCGAAGAGGAATATTGTTGTGTCTCTTATTGTGATTTTGGCTTCCACTTCTTTTTGTCATTGTTGAAACTTTTTCCACCTTGATTTCTTTGGTTCTCATTATTAACCACCAATGCCATAGATTTTGAAGACTTGCGAATACCCATATCCATCAATTTTGACTGTTCCAACATCAACATTTTTACAAATGCTTCAAATGAAGGCTTAGTGAAGGCATTTCCCGTGATCAAATTGTGAGTATTGTAACTTGAGACAAAAGCTACATATTCTAAAGATAGTCTCTTTAAGATGTGATGACTCAATCTATCATCCTTCATGGGATTACCGCAATCCTTAAGTAGTGCTCTCAACTCATTGGCTTTGTTGACATAGTCTTGAATTATGTCAAAATTCCTATGATCTAAGAGAAGTAGATCATTCTCAATTGAGAATCCATTTTCATCATCCATTTTACCATACAAATCTTTAAGTTTATCCCAAGCACCCTTGGCATCCTCAAAGGTTGAAATGTGGAAGAAGAGATTTTCATCAACACAACTTCTTATAATACCTAAAGCCATATTGTCTTTAATTTACAAATAGTTTTTGTAGTAGGATCAGTGGGTTCTACAATTGTACTATCTACATAAATATTTAAACCTTTTACCATTAATTTACTCCATACTTTATCTTTCTATGTGGCATAGTTACATGAAGTTAACAATGGACATTTAGGTGAACCCATGATGTAAAAATGAAAGAGCACAAGAGAAAGAGACACAAGCATACAAGGGAACCCCCCCCCCCCAAAAAAAAAAATCATTCAATCAAAGAACCCCCCCCCCCCCCACAAAAAAAAATGATGCTTTTGGCACTTTATATATAGTGCATGTACAATTGCCACTTGCCAAAATGGGCCAAAGTGGACTTCTAATTTTGATGTTTACAACCCCCTCAATGAGGCCACATCAAAATCAAATCAATATTGCTCAAAATCAAATCAAGATCTAAGCATTACAATGATCATACAAGGCCAAAAAGGGACCTGGATCTGAAAGTGATATTTTTTCCCAAATAAGGCTACAATTTGATAGCAAATCTGGAAATTACTCAAAAAATTATTCACTTTCAAAAAACATGGCACATGAAAATGTGTCTATATGAGCCCAAACAAAGTCTCTGAAGTTGCAAAAATAGGGATCATATAGGTATAGTCACCAAAAACTATGATTTCTAAAAAAATGGTTCTCAAAAACTAGAAAATAACTACACCACTAAAAAAATTAGGAGATTCTACCAAAAATTTAAAAAAATTGCTTGAAAAAAGGACTTTAAATGAGCAAGTTATGGGCCTCCAAAGTCAGACAACAAAATTGAAAATGCAAATGGTGAGGGGGGAGAAAATTCAAAATATGATGATGTAGAAATCAAAGCTTAAATTTGACGTCCAAATGGTTGTCACAATAAAAGGAAAGTAACCAGTTATGACAATCAAATGACTATCAATTTTGAGATAATAAGATGATTATGCTATGAATAGGTTAAATTTGAAGACTAGATGCCCATTAAATGAAAAAAAAAATGGCCCACTAATGGCGAAATGCCCATCAAATTTAACATAGTAAAACTAGGCCAAAATGCCAAAAAAAAATCCTAAAAAATATTGGGTTGCTGATGTGTCAAGTTGTGAGTGAGTCATGCATGACATGGTAAAATTTGATTAGGCCACATGTCTAGACACCAATGTGCCACATGCCATGGGAGATGTTGATTGGGAAAGTGATCCTACCACATGTTCTTTGTGTGGTTGACTAGACCCACGAGTTGTAGGCAGCTGGGATGGCTCGGAGGTCTGCAAGGAATAGAGTAACAACATGGGAGGTAATAAATGCAGTGGGAGGATATGGGACTATTAGTCCCACATGCACCCTATTTTGATAATAAACATTGTTTTTATTGCTCGTATTTCATGTTGTAAATAAAGAAGTGTTTGGCTCTATTTTGGGCTTTGTTGGAAGCTTTGGTGCGCAGGCCACAGATGGTGGGCCGAGAGGTGGTAGCTCAGTCCTGTCTACAATCTTGTGTTGTGCTGCTTGGGATATTGTAGGGGTGTGCAATGGTGTGACTACCCGGTCTTTGCTTAATATTATAGAGAATATTCTTTGACTCTGACAAATTGACTTGCATGTTGCAAAAGTACAAACATAATATAAGGGTGGGGAACCCAACAAAACCCCAATTTTTGACAGAATAAAATATCTAGATCTGGAAAAAAATACAAAACCAAGAAATTGATGAAATTGTTTTAAAAAAATAAAAATATGTACCCAATTACAAATCAGGTTGCACAAGTCTGATTTAAAATTTTTTTTGCCTCAGATTTGACTTTTGCGCAATATAGGAAAATTTATAATCAAAATTTACTTGAACGGCCATCCAGACACAATGATGAGGTTAAATCTTGCTCTAGACGCTCCCACAAGTTGCTACACCTCTAGATCTGGATCATGGCCCTCCAAAAGTTGAAGCAATGAGCTCTCTACTGGCTATACAATGAAATCTTCTATGGCTCTGATACCATGTAAGAATTTTTATATCGCTCTGATACCATGTAAGAATTTTCCTAAGGGAAAGAATGATATACCAAGATCTAGAAGCTCGAAAGATTGGACAATACAAGAGACAAAATGATATGATCCTCAAATGACTAGATTTAATGATGATCAATAGTAAAATGATAATAGATGATAACTTCAAAGTAGGAGTGCCTCAATATATCTAATAGGCAATGCAATAAGACTACATGACAAGGAGATGCCAAGCTATCAACCACACTAGGTGGAATCACACATCCACCAAAGGTGGATCATCCTCCATTGTACAACAAAGTATGTTCAACATGTGAAAAAATGAGAGGATGATAATGTGATAAGAGCACTAAAGGTGGATCTCACACCTAAATTAGAATTTTTCCTACACCATGTGCTAAAATGAAATGCAAACTCCAAGGTGTCTACAATGCAAACTACTATGCAATGCATTATCCTAAGTAAACTTAAGTAAAGTGTAATTAGTAATATTTAATTACACCAATAGTTATTTCCATATGTTATGATTGGAATGCCTAGTGCGAGAGATGTATGTGTTTCCTCATGAAGTTACATCTTGAATTATTAAGTGAATTATATTTTAAATTTTTATTTATTTTATTCTCCTACTTGAAAGTTATTTTGTGACATTTCTTGTACATAATCATTAAGTTATTTTGAATGGACACTAATGAATGTTGGTGTTGTATATGTAATGAATTATAGAGTTGTCTTCATATATAGTGAATAGTAGATGTTCTAAAGTCGTGAAGAAGGGAGATTGTAGTGACAAAAAATTACTCAAACTTTAAAAATGTGTAAAATGGAAAATCTTAAGACTACTTGGAAATTTTATTTGGATGCATTGGACTACAATTTGGTGGTGAAAGCAATGGCTCTATGGTTCTCATTTCTACAGATGAATGAAATGGGGAATCCCTCCACCCAGTGTTGTGAAAGGAATATCTTACTACTTAATTGGCCTAACAAAGTTTCTCATTGATCTTTGTTGTGATTGTTTCAAACATATGTCTTTTTTTTCTTGTAATAAAATCAAATTTACTTTATCAAGCTTTAAAGTTCATATTAAAAAAAAGGCTTCACACAAATATGAATTAGGCATTTTTTTCATTAGGTTTTGAGTGATGAAACAATGTAAGAATTAGGGAGACAAATTCACCTTGTTTTCAGTCATTGCTTGAGTCTTCTTAGAGACACTCAATTCCCTTATTTATAATTGGTATTTCATTATTTGCAAAGATTATAATGATTTGGATGAATTCAAGCCCCTTTTATGACAAAATTATAATTCTCTAGTTCCTAGAAGACAGACTTATAACCTCTCTACAATGATTAGTTATACAAACTTGTGAATTTTTGGTGTCAAGATAGAAGTGTATGTATCCTAATGCCTCCTCTTATAGAGAGAAATCTAGCCAATACAATTCACCATAGTAATAAAATCCTCTTATCTATAGCTCTAATCACACAAAATTATTCCTAAAAAACATAGTCGTTTAGTGTATAATACAAAAGGTAAGAGAGAAAAATTTGTAAAGGTTAGGCTTTTCATCCACCTTCTTACTCCTTCAAGGGGTATCATCCTAGAAGAGCCCAAAAGGGGTAATTTTTTCCAAAATTCATATTGTAATGTATAATGGTCCCAAACCTATTGATCTTCTCATCACAAACAAATAAGAAAATATTTATTAGTCTCAAAATATACATGCCTAAAATGAATAATCAAATTAAACACATATGCAAGAGAATATAAAATCCTATGACCTTATGTCCAACCAAAGAAATTAAAACCCTCTTATTTTGAAAGGAAACCCTAGACTACATTGTTCTTAATCTAAATGATAATAAAACCCATTCATATTTTCTCGTAGAACAATCCTACAAACATAAAATAAAAATACATCAATTTTTAGAAGATAAAATTCAATTGATGAAACAAAAAATGGGGGCTAAAAATACTGAAAACTCCAAAAGAGACGAAGCTCACACAAAAAATAGTCTATAATAGAAAAAATTGTATTTATACTTAGTTATAAGGAGAATTAGGGCTTCACCATAGAATGAATTTTTTTCCTACCAAAATAGTGATTGGTAGGCCCACAATTAACATAAAAACCCACTTTAACTTGAAAATGTAAGGACTACTTTTTTGACAACATGTGTCACATGAACAATATACAAAAGATATGGAAATCGATCAATTTAGTCAAGTGTCAAATTCACATATCGGCAAGTCAAAATAATTTCCATTTTGATTCCATTAAAAAAATACAAGCTTCAACAACTTGTCAAACTGAATAAAGAATACATAAATCCATAAACAAAGAAGAGGTGTTGATCAAAATTATCGAGCACACATTTAGTATAATAACATGAGATATTACACCAAAATCAATAACAATTTTGACGACCTAGTAAAAATTAATAGCTAACAAACTATGAAGGATTTATCGATCGACTGGTTGAATACAATAGTATACATCAAGTAAGAAATACATCAACAATGGATTTGAATTACATTTGATATTAAGAATAATAAAGGAGCCATCGAAAACACTCACACACACATGCATACATGCATACATGCATACATACAATAGACCTTTGGGTTTGCTACAATAAATCATAACGTACCAAAGGTGAAGACCTTCCTGACAGGAACTCCAAACACCTATTTCAAACAATTACATTAAGGGTGAGAATATTGTATTCTAGTACGTTTCCACCCTACCACAAAGCAATTATACTTCCCCAAAATATTTTCTAACATGAAAGATACCCAATTGAGCTATAGGGAAGCTAACCAAGTAAAAATAATAGGAGTAATATAATTTTTGAAATGGTACATCCATAAAATAATACAACAAATTCATGGTCACACATTATGCACATGTCATAGATATGCGAACAAAAGCAAAAACTCTTGCTTGACTATTAGAGTCATTTGAAAACCTCATTTCAATCTTAATTACATTATTCCATCAAGGTAAACATCACATGTAATTATCTCAATCACAAGGAATACACCAAAATGCATTCATGCATAGATTATTAAAGAAACACATTGTAACTAAAATCTCTAGAGAGTTATCTTAAACATCTCCTTTAGTAATTCTATTAGAGTTTTGCCAATGCTCTTATACTGATACAATATCTACACAAGCCTATGACACTTCATCCTTGAAATTATCTATATGAAAATTAAGTACATAAGAACACATAAGTGCAATGTTCTCTGTAATCCTACACATCTATATTGACTTTAAGTGAACATGCATATCTTCAATCATATAATATTAAGAATAAAAATTTAGGAGGTGCTAATGATATCCCACCCTTTATTCATTGCATCTAACCTTATTTTAGGTCATTCATTAAGGGGATTACATAATTAAAATTATGATAGCTTTGGAAAACAAGACACAGGGCATATAAATATAATAAACCAAACCATGAATTATTTTCTCTATCATGAAAAGTCTTTATAGTCTTATGTTGTATACAAGCACAAAATTCAGTCGAACTCACAACAATTCAAACAATTTTTTCTAAGAAAGGAGGAATTTAGAAAAATTTTAACTAGCATATCAACAATGGAAAAGGTGGGAAATGTGGTAATACTGGCAAAGAAATAAAATATCCATCTCCCACACATTGAAGTCAGCTATCAAAAATACTCTATTCAAAAACAAATCTAAACATGTTTCAATAATATAGTACACACATTTTTCCAGCTAGAAATCTAATTCATGATTTTAGCACGTAATAGATTTGTTAAGGCTATGATTTTAGCATGTAATAGATTTCAATGTTTGTGTAGACCCACATAAATAAGCTTATGTAAGCTTTTCTAAGGCCATCTTTAACTTAGTTAATGTTATCCAATAGTTGATTTCATAATAAGGATATGAGATACATTAGTTTGACCAATATGGAAAGAGGAAAAAATTCACCTCCTAAGCTAGGGAAAAAAACACTAAATCATTATGTTTCAACAAATTAAATATACCATTAATTTTTTTATAAAAATAAAACAATGGAGTGTCTTATGACTACAAAACTGTTTGGGCGTAATTAAAGAATTGGTAATTTCCATCATTTTTCCCATGTACTAAGTCCATCGAGAAGATTAAGTATTTATATAACATGTATGGATGATCTTGGAGTGTGAGTAGTAATATACATCCCATCATTTACTATCAAAGATTACACACACTAATATATGGATTCACCTAAATATGAAAAAAGTGGCCATAAGAATTTTTTTTATAAATGTATTAACAGGGTAAAAGTTTAGGCTTGAAACTTACAAGCCTTGAAAGAGAAAGATATAGTTGAGGGCTTCTATCATTGTGACAAAACCCACACCATAAAATAAATAATAAAAATGTTGAGATGTGATGGGTCATACTCAATGTAGGTCATCTGGTCATATTCAAAATTCATTTAGCCTATTTTTAGCACAAAGAATCCATGGCACAACAATAGAAGTACCATCAAAAAGTTAACCTTGTGTCTAGATGATAATGGAAAAACTAAATTCAACAAAGAGAAACTAATCCATGCCTATTTAGTTGGAAAGAGATAAATTATTGAAAATGGTACTAGCTACTATTCAACTTCTATATGCTACCTATCAAGTATTTGGTATTGTCAATGTTTGAGATAATTGAACTAGGAGAGATTATTCCTATGATTTACCCCTCTTTTCTAATGCATGAGGAAGATAAGGCTTTCTTTCTCAAAAAAAGTATGACCTTTACAACAATTCCAATGTATCCATAGAACAATCCCCAAGTGGGTACATCTATAACAAGGTCCGTATAACTAAGTTAGACTCTCAATACCATAATTCTTGAAGAATTAGTAGTCTCGTGCATGAACAAGCCAAGTCGTAATCTATATCACAACCGCTTAGGGTCCACCACCATTGATGTCATGTCCATATAAGGCATGCAAGCCAATAACACTACATGTGATAGAAATCTTTAGTAATGCACTCCCTCATACAATCAAGAACACCCCCCTTCAAATTAATTGCATTTCATAGGATACAGTTTTTCCATAGTTAGCTAGAAAACTAGTGTTTGTAATAGACAAGAAAATGAGTCCTATACAACTTTAATCAACCTCATTCCTTTGTAGGGGTGGATTTGGAAACCACTCATTCTCTTAACAAGTCATTGCACTCAATCTATCAAATATTTCATTGTAGGAAGGAAATATACTGCCAAAATCATCCATCCTCATGCCTCTGTAAAAGTGCCCTCCAATGAATCTTTTTAATAAGAAGATCCCCACAAGGCCTTACTCTCCATTTGTTCTCACCTTCATGTGATGATAGCCTACTCTCCATTATACCATGCCATACACAAAGCACTTCCCAACATATCAAGATTTCCCACTAAAATTTGGAGTGAATTACAAAGAGATAAAAGTTGAGTTGGAAGCTTATTTAAATTCCCGCTCCATGGTTACCTTCATTATAGAAAAAACTATATTTAAATCCCGACACAATGCATGTTAAAATAAACTATCCCTTAACTTTGACTTACATAATTATGTTGAAAAGACTTTAAGAAAAATTCAAGTAAAAATTAGTGTTAAACTTTTGGGTTATGGCATCCTTCCCCCTTTAGAAAATACATCATCATTGATGTCTCAACAAAAAATTATCATCAATCTAAGAAAGCTAACATTAATCTCAAACATAGTTTGTATTTCCATTTTGAATTCAATGCAACATTCATTTTTACAACCATTCAAATAATACAACACACATAAGTCATCAAAATAATAATTCCAACCAATGTCTTACTTAACATGATTAGCAACTTTATCTATCCTAATGTATCCTAACTTTAATTTTTGTAAGCATTCCCAACATAATGAAATATGTACATTCATAAAAAAAAATCAACCTTTTTTTTCCAAAGACAGTATAAGCACACATTTGAGGCCAGTACACTTAAGCTAAACAACATAGATGCATCAATTAATCATATCAAGAATAATTTATACATGAGTGTGTAGGCTACTTCTCTCTGACAATATTCCCCATTCTTATGATGTGTTTTTCCATCTGTTACATTCATAGGAGCAACACTAAAACATCAATCCTTGGTATTAGCATAATCATAATCAAAATCAAAATCAAAGTCTAATATTCTCCTATCTCAATGCTTTTAGCAGAATGGCGGGGAGAATGGATCTGGATGGAAGGCCAATCGATGCCATCACAATCTGCATGATCGGTGGCGGGGGTTTCATTGGGTCTCATCTGTGCGAGAGATTGATGCACGACACTAACCACACCGTTCTTGCGGTTGATGTTTACAGCGACAAGATTGAGCATCTGCTCCAGCCGGGACAGCCATGGTCCAGCCGCATTCAGTTTCACCGAATCAGTATCAAGCATGATCCACGCCTCGAAGGCCTCATCAAGATGGCCGATTTGACAATCAATCTGGCTGCTATTTGCACACCAGCGGACTATAACACTCGACCTCTTGATACAATTTACAGTAATTTCATTGATGCTCTCCCTGTGGTTAAGTATTGTTCAGAGAACAACAAGCGCCTGATTCTCTTCTCTACATGTGAAATTTATGGAAAGACAATTGGGAGCTTTCTTCCCAAAGAGCATCCCCTGCGACAGGACCCCTCTTTTTATATCCTTAAAGAGGATGAATCTCCTTGCATTTTTGGTCCAATTGAGAAACAACGATGGTCATACGCATGTGCAAAGCAGTTGATTGAGAGGCTTATTTATGCCGAGGGGGATGAGAATGGCCTTGAATTCACGATTGTTAGACCTTTCAATTGGATTGGACCAAGAATGGATTTTATTCCTGGAATTGATGGACCTAGTGAGGGTGTTCCAAGGGTTCTTGCATGTTTTAGTAATGGTTTATTACGAGGTGAGCCGTTGAAACTTGTAGATGGAGGACAGTCACAGCGTACATTTGTTTATATAAAGGATGCCATTGAAGCTATTCTCCGGATGATTGAAAACCCATCTAGGGCAAATGGCCACATTTTCAATGTAGGCAACCCCAACAATGAAGTGACTGTGAGACAGCTAGCTGAGCTGATGACTGAGTTATACTCGAAAGTAAGTGGTAAACCACCTCTGGAGACACCAACTATTGATGTGAGTTCCAAGGAGTTTTATGGTGAAGGATATGATGATAGTGACAAGCGAATACCAGACATGACTATCATCAAACAGCAACTTGAGTGGGAACCAGAAACCTCATTGTCGGATCTGCTTGAGTTTACACTGACCTATCAGCACAAGAACTATTCCCATGCTATGAAGCAGGCTATGTCTACTGCATCAAGCTGAAGCTTACCGCGTATGCTGTTCAATCAGAATTGAAAACTATTTGCCAAGGATTTTATCAGCTTACCACTGCAATTCTTTTGTGTATTGAGTGCCTGTACCTCTCGGCCCTGATCAAGCTTATTAAATATTCTTTATAAGTTTATAACGTTTCATTGTTATGTTCTTGGGGAATGCAAGCCCGAAAAACTAAACTCTAGAATTGTATTATTGTCATTGTTATTTATAAGTTTAAATTATTCTACGGGCTCACAGCTCTGTTTGGCAACAAAAAAAAAGAAAAAAAAATTGAGAAATAAATATCCATAATACCTTAAAGTCACAACAAAGCATACACATATCCTTTCTTACTTTACCATACCTTGGCATCACATTGAATTGACCATATTTTTGGATACTTCATATCAAATTCCTGTCATACTCATATATATACACTTACAATATGTGTAGCTCATTCACAATGTAAATACCTCAAGGAGGAAATGTTTCAATTTTCAATATCAAGAAACAACATAATCATTTCAAGATTACATTTTTAAAAAACTCAATTTAGCTTTAAATCACAACTTTATCATAAGTAAAGGATAATAAATAAATATATAAATAATTCATACAAACCATCTTGTTGGTAAACAAATTGTTCTTTTTAGATTTAACTCTTTATTTGCCCAAAATATCCTTAAGAAACAATGTGAATATGAATAGTTGGAAAGTTGTTAACTGTTTAACTAACTTCGCTCTGGATTTTAATAGGTATAACTCCCTTATGTAAGATATGTGTGTGTGTGTGTGAATTTTGTACGTGATCTATAGACACAACACTTCAATAAAATATTAGAGGTTAGTTGAAATTGAAATCGTGCAATAAATGAAAAACTAAACTAACTAGGCGATTTACTGCCTTCTAGTAGATGTGAGTATGTATTCTCAGATTATACCGAGATCAGTGACCTTGACGACACCTAAACGAAAGATTTGAATGCAAAATCTAGATATGGGATGAATGCAATTAATCTATTTTTTTTATTTTTCTGTGCAATAATATGATAATGAAAACTTGATATGAATCTATGCTATATGAAAAACTAATATGCAAACTAAGCTAACAATGATATGAAAACTATGCAATAATAAATGAAAATCTCACAACAACTCGAATTCTCAAGATCGATTCTTCAGTCTCCAATTCAGCAGCGTGAGTGTGCAATTCGTGGATGGATCGATAATGAAGAGCTGAAACTTTAATTTATAGAAATCTAGGGCTTTGGAGGTGCATGAAAGAAAGCAATAAATAACTCAAATAACTCAGGTTGATTTTTGAGTTATTTTTAAATAAAAGATATTTAACTCACAAAAATATGCAAAAGCAGAGTTCAACTCAAAATATAGTTTAACTTTAATTGATAATTGATAGTTGTCTGCTTTTCTTGATTGTGCATGTTTTATTTATGAGTTGATTTAATAATAAAGTGATTTATTTCCAACTTAACTGATTTGAAAAATAAAACAATTGATTTATGGGTTAATCAATTATTTTTCAAACTTTTATTCAAAAAACAATATTATTAAAAATTGACAACTTGCTTTAATTAATTAAATAAGAATTTAATCAATTATTCATAGGATTTTAGATTTATTGTCAAAATTTAAATAATACAATTTAGGAATAAATAGAATTAACTTCAATTAAACAATTAAGTGGCAAAATTAAATCTAATTAATTAAATATTGAGAATATACAATTAATCAAACTTTAGGATAAATAGGATTTATCGTCAAATAATCATTAAATAAAAAATAATTAGGATAATTAGGAATATTTCTAGAAATATTCCCCGATGCAGAATTTATGATAATCAATTAGGATTCGATGATGTTCAGATGTGCCTTTGGTTAGGACTTCGATGTCGATTTCGTTCGATGTGTTGATATAGGAGGTTAATGAACCTATAGCCCATTTTTGGGGTATTATAATATGCAATGAATTTTGTTTGTTCTAAATCCTAATGGGGGTATTTTCTTAACTGGAGAATAGCAGAGGTATTCAAATTAGCCCTCGGTGAGAAACTAATCGAGCCAATGAATTTGATTTCTAAGTTCTAACCAACTCCGTGATTTCACAGTGCTTATGAATTCATACCAACGGTGATGCATCAATGAACTCTACTTGAATTAATGAAATGTAGTAAAACAACATGGATGAATCTAATCTAAACAGGACATATATGTATTCCCCCAACCTCCAAGTAATACTTTGATTACTATTGATTAGCTGCACTAAAGAAGAGAAACAAAACTTCGTCTATTTGCTAATTTCAATCTAGCTTTAAGGAAAACAAATATTCCAACTCACCAATGCATGGGACAGTAAATAAATAGCACAAAACACATTCCTGATTGACTCCACAACAAGATGTATTTCACACCAAAAATTAGCTGACCTTGACATTGATTTTCAAAGTATTACATATAGGCTTCAAGAATTAAGCTGTTACAAAATCAACTAAATCGATTCATATTCTACAAAGTCGATAAATGACAAGTGGCCATTCACCAATTTTATAATGTATATCAAAAAGAAGAGGGAAAAGCTATTTTCTCTTCGCTGGCTTCTTCGCCTTGTCCAACTTAGACTTATGAGCTTTGGCGGCCGCAAGAATCAGAATCATCCTTTGAGAATCTGGGATGTACACATTTTTCAATCTTATAAGCCAATGATCATGATCCTTCTCTATGCATTTTGCAGCATCCTTTCGGGGTTTCGTCTTGATCATGGCCTTATATATGCATCCACCGAGTTATTGAAGATCAGGTATTCTATCTAGGTGAGACCCAAATGATTCTGCAAGATGGTCCAAGTAGTCAGAGAACACCTTTTGCATATTGGTTATACTGATTGGGCTCTTTCCATCTCTGCTAGCTTGAGACTCGGAGTAAAGACCTATCAAGTATACAAAGATTTTACTTTGTTCTTTAGTGACTTCCTCATTGGTCGCCTTCATTCCTGCCTCTGCTTTGATTATCATCTCCATTTTGAATTCAACTTCTTAGAGCCATTCGATCAAAGGTTCATCCCCTTTCTGCAATATGTTGGCTTTGATTGCATCTTTAGTCTTCATCGCAACTAGCCAATGTAGAAGCACCATGCACTCTTCACACCTCAACCTCTCTACTATGAGTGCCAGCATATGTCCTTTGAAAGATTCTTTTTCTGCTTCTAACTATAAAAAGACATTTCCAAGCTACTCAATGGCTACCGGACCTTTAGACTTGAGTCATTTAATCTGCCTCCTGCCAATATGCTCGAAATATCTTCTTGCAACTTAGCGAGTATCGCTTGGTTCTCAGCTACAGTAGGATCAAACATTGTTAGAGAACTAGGCAGGCTTGCCACAGGAGCGACCAACTGCTTGATGAAGCTATTCATTTATTTGATCTCCGCCTTCAGTCAATTCTTTGTAATTTTGAGCTCTTCGAGATCTTCTTCGATCAAGACATTTCTAGACTTCCATAGGTCCACTTTCATGTCATGGCGGATGAGTCCCATGTCTAAGGACTGGAGTGCAAAATCTGAGGTAGTAAGATCTTCAATTATTCCATCTTTAATGGCTTGGCTATTTCCATAGTCAAGTGACCTGTGTCTGGATCTCGACCAAGAGTGGTAAGAGTCCTAGACTTTTTAACCTTTCTTTTGGCTGGGCCTGACTTCATTGCTTGTGAAAGCATCTCGCCATTGCGAGTGCCTAGCTTGGTTCTCTTTCTCTTCCGCTCTATAGTGTTATCAATCCATGATTCTACACTTGTAACCTTTTTCGTAGAAAGTAGGTCTTCTATGAATAATTTCCTAATAACAGGAGGAGAAGCTTTAGGCTTGGAAGCAAAAGGATTAATCTGCGGAGAAGAAATGCTCTTTTCCTTTTGAGGAGACCCCAAATGCTCATTTGTCTCATCAGTTTCTGAACTACTACTATCATCACCAACCTCAACAATGGTAGGAGCCTCTTGAGTGGGAGTGTCACCTTGTGTCTCAATGGTTCCCCCTTGTGCTTGTTGCTCTAGTTTCGTGGCCCCAATGGTTTCTTCCGCTGGCTTGTCGGATTTCTCCACTTCAGCTTCTTCATTTGATCCGATGACAGGAGATGAACTTTCTCTACAAGTCTTTTCAAGTGGGATTTATTTTTTAGGCGGTTCATCATCTCCACCTGTTGGTTGAGCTAGTCCTTTGGCCACTGAGGACGCTGGCAAAGAGGAGGATGTAGGAGCACTCATCGGCTTGACTACAAGGGCTTGTTGAGGAGTAGGCTTCCCAGACCTCTTTCTCCTTCCCATCATCCACTGAACCCACTTATCAGTTCTCTTAATGACTTTAGCCATTAAAGTCCCCAAATCTTTTATAGCTTGACCTTGAACAAGTTTAGAGCTCACTGGATAGGGCTTGATCTGATCTTGATATGAGTCAATATACATATTTTCTCCATCATCAATAATGCCTTCCACATTAATGTTGACATTGAACAACTTGATTTTTTCAATAGTCAATCTAGAGTAAAACCTCTCTCGGCTTTCTAACTCATCCTTGCAATTCACCCAATAATCTTCAAGCTCGAGGATGTGCTTGACCATGGTGCCAATCTGGAGGCAATTCTTGGCATAACCTACAAGATCAAATTGAGGCCTCAAACTTCATACACCTCCAACTTATATCTACTCTCGAATGCCTTCATCACATTCTTAGCATTTTACCTTGATGTGCAATTGTAAGCTCCAATGGTAATAGGGAATTCAGAGCCTTTCTTCTTAATTCCCACACTGATCAGGTTCACTTGCAGCATTTGTTGGATTACCTCTACAAGCACGATCATGTCATCGGGGTACCTTGGCAGATTCATGGGGAAATCATCAAAACCTGCAAGATGAAGGTATGAGAAACTAGCAAATTGAATGAAGGAGCTCCCAAATTGGGTGATGAATTCCATGGCCTCTAGCGAGAACCTCCATTCTAGGCATCCTTGCAATTCTCTACACAACCTCATTGTAAATGAGTCATTAACTCTAATGAACTTGACATAGCTATTTTCTAACTTCAAATGAGGGAAGAAATCATAAATTTTCACATCATCTTCATATTCTTCTAGCCTAGGGAGTCCTGGCCATACTTGCAATGTAGCTAAAACATATATCAAATAGGAAGACATATAAAATTTGTTCTGGAACTTGGCGAGACTCAAGGCATTAGACATATTTTCACTTACCACTTGAGCCCAGTCTATATAATGGTGCTTAGCACATATTACATGGACCAAGAAGAAGTAGTGCTCTATGAAATTCAATGCATCACTTTCACCTTTTATCCTATGGAGGAGCACCAAGATGTCGACGATCTCAGCCTTCAGATCTATCCCAAAAAGTGTCTTTGGCACTTTTCCCTTTATGCTTCTAGCCTTCCGAAACCATGAGTTCATGATCTCTTTCCTCCATCTCATATTCTTCTCATTGTATTATGAGATTGCGATTGAGAAGTTCATATTTGAAAACTCCGCTCACTCTGGGATACAAAGACTGTTCTGCATAGACTCTATGTCAATGGAGATGAGCACTATGTCATTCGGTAGCAAAATCTACTTTGTATCTGGGTTAAACCTGGTTATACATTCCTGAATTAGCTTGGGAGCTTGCACTGCAATAGGAAATCCAACAGCTTCAACCAAGCCGCTACTTTTGAGCTTTTGCGTCATGGGATGGAGGTTCTTTTCATTCAATCTTCTGTGTAGATTTCCCAGATAGTAGAACCTAATGGATGTATCTGTCAATTTTTTCCATTCAAATGTAATCCCGTTCAACCCATCGAAACCCATGAATCTGGTGGCCATACTCTCTGATTATGCTTTTGATTTACTGCTAAAAAGCTTTGGAGAATGTTGTGAGATGATTTGAAAAATTGTGGGAAATCAAGGGCATATGAAAAAGATGTGAACAAATAGTAATTTTCACCTGATTGTTTGAGTCTTTTATAAACAACTTGCCTCCATACCATTACTTTCCATATCTCGCGCCACACAAGTGATAGATTTTCAAAAATATTCGCTAAAGTTCTAATGTTAAGATTTGAATTAAATGCACCTTATTAACGACCTTGAGAAATCACTTTTACCCATTTGGGGTAGATGTAATGGTAACTTAATTGGCATAGCAGATTTTTACTTTTCTGCTTCTCTTCATTCATGCCTTTGTCAGAAAACTCACTTCGAAGGTAGAAACCTGACTGTGGAGAAGCAAGGAAGTGATTTTTGAAACTCGGCAATTGACCCGTTTCTTTATCAATTCTTTTTAAATATCAAAGCGGACTATCTTTATCATACCAGATCATTCAATTCCCATGAATTATTGTGCTTATTTCTTCGCAAGTTGTCGCTTCTTGAAAATTGACCTTCTTAGGTTATTCTCTGATAAGGGAGAATTTAACAGCCAATTCTCTGGAAAGGGTCTCTTACTTGCTTCCTCATATTCTTAGATTATTTTATTTGCAGTAGGGGCTCGATCTTATTCTCTCAAAATCTAGACGTCTAGCTTTCTGGAATCTTTGGTACACTTTCACTATCCTCCAAAAAATAACCTTTGTAGGAGAAATTCCGCAATCGGGGAAGTTTATTACAGCTTCTCCGCCAAGCTACTTTTGTGCACCTGATTTGTTCTTAAACTAAGAATCTTGATCTTTGGGCCTTGTCAATGCGCTTGATGATCCTAGTGTTCTCTTTATGTAGAAAATTACCTTCATGGGTCGAAACCCGCCAAGGAGAAGGCTATGTTCAATTTTCTGACAAATGGGAAAAATAACAATTTAGAGCTTCACATGCATATGAATACCATCGATCAGAACTGAAAGAAATAGTCTTTATCAAATTGGGAACTATGACTTACTCATTCCCAAGATGAAATAAAAACCAACCCGGCTTAAAAGCAAGAAGAAGCCATGAAGGGATAATTCAGTAAAGACCACCTATCCTAGGGGGGCTCTAGACTTAGACTCCAATTATCTCAAACTCACAACTCAATCTAACAAAAGGTTTCCACCTTTGTTTTCAAGGGTGAAGAACAAAAGTGGGGCAATAGATGGCTCTATTTGGGGACTTGGATATGATCATATCTAAGCAAGGAATTCAAATCTCTGGTTTTGGAAAGCTAAATGAAAAGGTGGCTCACAACAAAACTAAAGCAAAGGAAGGAAACATGAAAGGAAAGACAAAATGAGGGAACCTAAACTAAGGAAAATAGAAACAAGAACTAAACGTAAATATCATACAATACAAGGGTTACCTGCTTTCAACTTGCAACCTAATACAATTTTAGATCTTGACCATTATAGGTCAAGGGCAACACCTCACCATTTGGATATGCCAATTTGAAGAAATTTCTGTCAAAGGCCTGATGGATGATGAATGGTCCTTTCCAGAGTGTCTCAAATTTGCCATGCATTCCTTTAGGCTCCCTTCATTTATCCCATAGGAGAAATGAATCTCCAACCATGAACTTCCTTGGTCTGGTTTTCTTATCAAAGAGATTCTTTACCCGCATTTGATGTTCTGTGATGTGATCAACAATCTTCTCTCGTTCTTCTTCAAGTTTATTCAGATACATAATTCATTTTTCCAACCCATCTTTATAGATGCCATATTCTATCACCATTCTCAACTTGTTAGTAGCCAATTCTAGAGGCAGGGGAAGGCTTGCTTCAACTCCGTATACCAACTCAAAAGGTGAAATACCAATCGCCCTCTTTGGAGTTACTCTGTCAGCCCATAGTGCTTTGTGAATTTTCTTATGCCAAGTCCTTTGGTTATCTGAAACAAGTTTTCTCACTATATTCACTAGGCTCTTATTACTTGACTCAACTTGACCATTCCCTTATGGGAAATAGTCAGATAATTGACTAACAGTTATGCCATACTCAAAATAGAAATTGGTAATCTCAACCGAAGAAAAGTAAGCTGCATTATCCATGACTAGTTTAACTGGCACACCAAATCTTACCATGATGTTCTCCTTGATGAATTCACACACTACTTCAGAAGTAGTTCTCTTAGTGGCCTTTGCATCCACCCATTTTGTAAAATAATTAGTTGCAGTGATTATATAAGTGTGACCAACACTTGAAGCAGGATTGATAGGCCCGATAAAATCGAGGCCCCATTAGTGGAAGGGACCTTCTATTACCACTGGTCTGAGAGGGAGAGCTGCTAGTTGAGGTCGACCTGTGAACATCTTACACTTTTCACACTTGGCCACCCAATGATATGCATCTTTGAACATCCCTGGCCAATAATAGCATTGCCTCAGAATTTTAAATGCAGTTACAGAGGATGAGAAATGCCCGCCACAAGCTTCATCATGGAATGTTTTTAACAACCTCTCCTGTTGTTGCTTGTTAACAGACCTAAGAAAAGTTCCATCTAGAAATATTTTGTATAACATACCTTCCCAAATGACATACTTAACCACTTCCAACCTCAAGTCCCTCCTTTTTTTAGCTGTCAATCCTTCAGGACATTCACCATAAGTCAGGAAATATACGATGTCTTCAAACCATGGATCTTGTAAACTCACCACCAAAACTAACTATTCTGCTTTAGGCTGGTTATCTTCTTTACTTTCAACTATAGCCTTAAACAATGCATTGCCTCACACCAGCTTAGTAGGCTTGATCTCTATGTCATATTCTTTTGTTTTGGCTACCCAAGCCCCCCTATTATTGCATCCCACATGTTGTTGGGTTAGTATGCTCTTTACAACAATATTAGGAACAAATACAACTGAGTGAGAATGTAAGATATAAAATCTGAAGTTCTTCAAAGCTTTCACCACCGAGAAAGCATGCTTCTCAGTCTGAGAATATCTCATCTCATGATTGTTTAGTGGCATACTCATAAAGGCAATAGGATCTTGAACTCCTTCTCCATTTTCTTGCATAAGAATAGCTGACAATGTATGTTCAGATGCATAACAATAAATCATAAAATCTTTCTTATAATCTAGGTGGCATAAGACAGGGGCATTGGCTATAGCATCTTTTATATCTTGGAAGGATCTTTTAACAGGGTGATTCCACTTGAAATTTTGATTACCCTTCATCATGTCCACAATACATTTGGTGATCTCTAAAAAGTCAGGGATGACTCTTCTGAGGAAATTTACCTGACCAAAGAAGGATTTCACTCCAATCTTACTTATGGGAAAACTTAGCCTTTGAATGGCTTTGACTCACTCTAGATCAATCCTAATACCTTCTTGTGATACAATATGACCCAGGAGTTTTCCTTTAGTAACACATAAAACTGACTTCTTAGGATTTAAAGAAATCTCATGCTCTCTACACCTTCACAATACTCTCTCTAGGTCTTTAATATGATCATTCCTTTTCTTAGAGAACACAGTTAAGTCATCTAGGTATATGACAATGATCTTATCTTTCATATCAAAAAAGGAAAAATCCATACCTCTTTGAAATGTTGCGCCAGCATTGATAAGACCAAAGGACATTATGTGATATACAAATGTGCCCCAGGGAGTGGTAAATGCAATCTTATGTTGATCTTTCTCTTCTACCTCTACTTGGTTGTACCCAGAAAAGCCATTGAGAATAGACATCATCTCGGCCCCTACAACTGTCTGCAACAAATGATCCATGTTGGGGAGTGTCTAGTTATCCTTTAAGGATGCTTGATTTAAATTTATGAAATCTATGCATATCCTTATTTCTCCATTCTTCTTCCTCACAGGAATGATATTTTCTATCACTCTAGAGTGGTGGATAGGGTAGATAATCCTGTCTTTGAGCATTTTGTCAACCTCTCTAAAGATGGCATTTTCCACTTTTGGATTGTAGTTTCTTTGTTTCTGTCTGAATGGGCCAGCATCAAGTTTTAGGGGAATTTGATGCTTGAAATTTCCCCCCATAAAGCTTTTTAAATCCTCATAACTCCAAGCAAAGACATCCTAATATTCAAGGAAAAGCCTTCTAGCTTTAGCTTTCTCTTCAGGTGTGCAACACTTCCCTATGTTTATCATCCTAGGATTCAAGTCAGTCCCAATGTTCATCCCTTCATATTCTCCAGTCGTGAGACCTTTCTCTATCCTTTTCTTCTTAACATAAGTATCATGATGATTGAACACTTTCTCTAATGATATAAAATATGGGGGAATGACATTACCTTGTAGTGGATTCATGCCTGGTTCATCCTTCTTCCATTTCTTGGGATTATCTTGTGAGAGATCATTTGGCTTTTGTTCCGAGGAACTATCATTACCTTCAAGGAACAATTGCAGGCTCTTTTCATCATCGAATACTTTCCAATTGTCCACATTATCAGGTACTGATGGCCTGTATATTACCTCTACCTGGTACTTCTTCTCTTTAAATTTTGGATGAGGTAGTAGTAAGGAAGCAGAGACTACTAGTGAATCTACTTTGGAATTTAATTCTCTAGGGACATATTCGATTGCAAAGGCATCCAATCATTCAATCTTGTCCCACACTCTATTTCTGTAACTCTTTAGCTTCCAATTTTTGATAGAGTATTGGCCTTTGATCTGGCGCACAATCAATTCAGCATTACCTCGAGCTTTTAGAACTCTCATTCCTTTCTCCTTTGCAACAATGATCCTGAGTAAAAATGCCTCATACTCAGCCGTATTATTGGTATTTGCAAACTCCAGTTTGAAAGCTAATGGATTAGGTTCACCTATAGGTGGAATTAATACCACTCCCACATCAAACCTAGAGGAAGAATAACTACCATCGAATTCCAATGTCCAGACTTCTGGAATCTTATCCTTGTTAGAGGCCTCAATTTCTTCTTGCTCTCCTTTAGGTTTATCAACAAAGCCTTGGGTAAACATCATATAGTTGCCAAATTCCAATTCTTGGTATAGGATTTGAGCTTTCGAATCATCAAATTTCAGCACTGTAAACTTGACTTCTCCCTGGGCTCTATTTTAACCTTCTTATTTCCCACAGGAATTACCATCTAGGACCAATCCAACTTAATTTCCCCGCCCATGTCTCTGCAAAAACTCCTACTGAGCAATAACCTGCAACTTGTTGATATATTTGCAACAAGGATTGTCAGTAGCATCTTCTTTTCATGATGGGCAGCTAGAGCTACTTGGGCATCTTTGATTTGTCCAAGCAGAGGGACATGCTTAGTGTCCATAGAATAGCATCTACTATGGAATTTTTTCATGGTGAGGCCTAAGGCTTTGGCCACAGGGGAAGACATAACATTATCAGAGGCACCTGAATCTATGATACATTTGCTAAGTTTGCAACCATTGATATACAATGAGACATAAAATGGTTTGGGTTTTTGACCCAAGAAGGTAGCTAGCACAGTAGTTTCCCCTAGTTCAAATAGTTTTGCTAGTGAGGAATCATCCTCATTGGAAGAGGTGACATTATGATTCAATTTAATACTATCTCTCTTCAAGTAATCTATGAATCTTTTCAATTCAGTGGGATTCGACCTTAAATAGTCTATGGGAGAAATTTGGATCTTGGAATTTTTACAAAACTGAATGAAATCAAAGGAATCATTTTCCTTACCCGGCTGAGAGATTTTCATCCCCTAAATGCTTTCTTTCGTACCTGAAGTAGATGCATCATTGGTTCCCTTTGAAGGAATGACAATGGGAGTTTTGTATTTTTGGCTCCGAGTTAGGACTACATAGGTGGTGCCATCTATGGTAGCATAACACTCTCCTTGCTCCTCAGAATTAGATTTATACTAAAAAAAAAGATTTACAGAGTTGCCATGCGAGCATGAATCCAGTTCATTGTTTGGTGTCGTAGTGTCTAACTCGTTGGTAGATAATAACTGCATCATGTGAGCTATTTCAAGATAGCTCTCACCATTATGGTATGTCGTTAGATGAAATACACACATATTTCCTTTCTTAGGGGGAGCCTTAATTGCAAGCCTCTATTGTGGAGCAGTTAATTGCAGTGTTCTTCTATCGGTATTTCTACTATTCTGATCTTGAAAGGATTTTTGGTATGAATTGTTAAGCTTTGGGAGTTGTCTTTTTAAAGTGATGATTTCATTGGACATCTTTTGCATCATCTCATTATTCGATGTAGTACCACTTGAACTAGCACCTGTTTGTATCTCTCTTTTCCACCTACCAGCTGAAATCATGTCATCTTCCAACTCAATGGCTATTCTCTGAGCAGCATCTAAATCTACAGGCCGAGCTCTCCTTAAATCATAATTTATGTTTGGTGGCATGGCACCCATAAAGAATATCTTCATGTTCGCAGGAGTAGGTCTATCAGTAGTGGGTATTCTGTTGGTGATTTTATTGAACTTAGCAACAAATTCTCTCATACTTACAGAAGCTTGTTTCTTGATGGAGGTCAATTGCGCCAATAGGGAATGTTCATCTTTAGCCATTTTAAAATTGGCTTCAAAAGCCAACCTCATAGTAGCCCAACTCGTAATTGAAGCATTGCCCAAGTGATAGAACCAGTCAGCCACTATCTCAACAAGAGTTTCAATAAATATCCTTACTGCAACATCTTTGTGTCCAATTCCTAGGATGTGAGTTACTGCGAAGAAGGCCTTAATGTGTTCGTCTGTAGTAACTTTCCCATCTCCTGAGAACTTAGGAAAGTTCTTTCTAGACCCCAAAGGGAGTGAGTGATATGCTACAAACTGTAAGGGACCAGTTGCAGTGGCCCATGTAGCTTCCATGACTGTATGTGTAGGATGTTGTGGAAAATTAATAACAAGAGGAGCAACTACTATGTGTAAAGTTAACACCTCGCAAGCTATAAGCAATGAAGATTGTGTCTTCGGGGGTGAGGGTGGTCTACTCCAGCTTCTTTTGTCACCTTTCTGATGAGGTAGGTCTATTATGGGAAAGATGAGCTCTGTGAGCCTTTCAAATGTAGGGTCTTTTCCACCTTGCCCTTTGGTACTTCTGAGAAACCTTCTTTTATCCAGAGCTCCAAATTAGTTTTTTTGTCTAGCTTTGTGCTCAGCCCTGTGTTGATTTCTTCTCTAAATTTCTCTTTCAAGTGCTTGTGCTCTCACTTCTTCTTGTTCAAGCACTTGACTCGCATTCCTATAATGCTTGGCATTTCTTCTATATCTCCAAGCAAAAGTGTTTAGGGATGAGACTATGTCTTCTTGGTCATTCTTAAAACTGAGATTGGGTTGAAGCACAGGGAACACTTTCTCATGAGGTAACACTATTTTTCCTCATGAAAAATATTTTGGTCTAGTGACTATTTCTCTCCCCAGTAGAGTTGCCAAAAATCAGTTGGTAAACAGATTGTTCTTTTTATATTTAACTCTTTATTTTCTGAAACTATCCTTAAGAAACAATGTGAATATGAACAGTTGGAAAGTTGTTAACTGTTTAACTAACTTCCCTCTGAATTTTAATAGGTACAGCTCCCTTATGTAAGATATGCAATGAATTTTGTTTGTTCTAAATCCTAATGGGAGTATGTTCTTAACCAGATAACAACAGAGGTAACCAAATTAGCCCTTGGTGAGAAACTAATCGAGCCAATGAATTTGATTTCTAAATTCTAACCAACTCCGTGATTTCATAGTGCTTATGAATTCACACCAGTGGTGATGCATCAATGAACTCTACTTGAATTAATGAAATGCAATAAAACAACATGGATGAATCTAATCTAAACATGACATATATGTATTCCCCCAACCACAAAGTAATACTCTGATTACTGTCGATTAGCTACACTAAAGAAGAGAAAAAGAACTCCATCTATTTGCTAATTTCAATCTTGCTTTAAGGAAAAAAAATATTCCAACTCACCAATGCATGGAACAGTAAATAAATGGCACAAAACACATTCCATATTGACTCTGCAACAAGATGTATTTCACACCAAAAATTAGCCGACCTTGACATTGATTTTCAAAGTATTACATATAGGCTTCAAGAATTAAGTTGTTACAAAATCAACTGAATCGATTCATATTCTACAAAGTCGATAAATGACAAGTGGCCATTTACCAATTTTACAATGTATATCAAAAAGAAGAGGGAAAAGCTATTTGCTCTTCGCTGGCTATTTCACCTTATCCAACTTAGACTTATGAGCTTTAGCAGCTGCAAGAATCATAATCATCCTTTCAGAATTTTAGATGTATACATTTTTCAATCTTATAAGCCAGCGAGCATGATCCTTCTCTATGTGTTTTGTAGCATCCTTTCGGGGTTGCGTCTTCATCATGGCCTTATATATGCATCCACTGAGTTGTTGAAGATCAAGTATTCTATCCAGGTGAGACCCAGATGATTCTACAAGCTAGTCCAAGTAGTCAGAGAATGCCTTCTGCATGTTAGTTATACTGATTGGGCTCTTTCTAGCTCTGCTAGCTTGAGACTCAGAGTGAAGACCTATCAAGTATACAAAGATTTTACTTTGTTTTTTAGTGACTTCCTCATCAGTCACCTTCATTCCCACCTTTGCTTTGATTATCATCTCCATTTTGAATTCAACTCCTTGGAGCCATTCAATTAGAGGTTCATCCCCTTTCTGTAATATGTTGGCTTTGATTGCATCTTTAGTCGTCATCACAACTAGCCAATGTAGAAGCACAATGCACTCTTCACACCTCAACCTCTCTGCTGTGAGTGTCAGCATATGTCCTTTGAGAGATTCTTTTTCTACTTCTAACTATAAAAAGACATTTCCAAGCTACTCAATGGCTACCAGACCTTTAGACTTGAGTCATTCAATCTGCCTCCTACCAATATGTTTGAAATGTCTATCTTCTTGCAACTTAGCGAGTATCACTTGGTTCTCAGCTACAATAGGATCAAACATTGTTAGAGAACTAGGTAGGCTTGCCACAGGAGTGACCAACTGCTTGATGAAGCTATTCATTTATTTGATCTCTGCCTTCAGTCGAGTCTTTGTAATTTTGAGCTCTTCGAGATCTTCTTCGATCAAGACATTGCTAGACTTCCACAGGTCCACTTTCATGTCATGGCAAATGAGTCCCATGTCTAAGGACTGGAGTGCAAAATCTGAGGTAGTAAAATCTTCAATTATTCCATCTTTAATGGCTTGGCTATTTCCATAGTCAAGTGACCTATGTCTGGATCTCAACCAAGAGTGGTCAGAATCCTAGACTTCTTAACCTTGCTTTCACCTAGGCCTGACTACATTTCTTGTGAAAGCATCTCGCCACTAGGAGTGCCTAGCTCGACTCTCTTTCTCTTCCACTCTATAGTGTTATCAATCCATGATTCTAGACTTGTAAACTTTGTCACAAAAAGTAGGTCTTCTATGAATAATTTCCTGATAACAGGAGGAGAAGCTTTAGGATTGGAAGTGAAAGGATTAATCTGCGGAGAATAAATGCTCTTTTCCTTTTGAGGAGACCCCAAATGCTCATCTATCTCATTAGTTTTTGAACTACTACTATCATCACCAACCTCAACAATGGTAGGATCCTCTTGATTGGGAGTGTCACCTTGTGTCTCAATGGTTTCCCCTTGTGCTTGCTACTCTGGTTTCACAATCCCAATAGTTTCTTTTGTTGGCTTGTCAGATTTCTCCACTTCAACTTCTTCATTTGATCTGATGATAGGAGATGAACCTTCTCCGCAAGTCTTTTCAAGTGGTATTTCTTTTTCAGGTGGTTCATCATCTCCATCTACTAGTTGAGATGGTCCTTTGGCCACTGATGATGCTGGCAAAGAGGAGGATGCAGGACCACTCGCTGGCTCGACTATAGTGGATTGTTGAGGAGTAGGCTTCCCAGACCTCTTTCTCCTTCCCATCATCCACAGAACCCACTTATCAGTTCTCTTAATGACTTTAGCCATTAAAGTCCCCAAATCTTCTATAGATTGACCTTGAATAGGTTCAGAGCTCACTGGATAGGGCTTGATCTGATCTCGATATGATTTAGTATACATATGTTCTCCATCATCAACAATGCCTTCCACATTAATGTTGACATTGAATGACTTGATTTGTTCAATAGTCAATCTGGAGTAAAACCTCTCTCGACTTTCTAACTCATCCTTGCAATTTTCCCAATAATCTTCAAGCTCGGGGATGTGCTTAACCATGGTGACAATCTGGAGGTGATTCTTGGCATAACCTAATAGATCAAATTGAGGCCTCAAAACTTCATACACCTCTAGCTTATATCTGCTCTCAAATGCCTTCATCACATTCTTAGCATTTGACCTTGACGCACAGCTGTAAGCTCCAATGGTAACAAGGAATTCATAGCCTTTCTTCTTAATTCCTGCACTGATCAGGTTCACTTGCAGCATCTGCTAGATTACCTCTACAAGCATGATCATGTCATCAGGGTACCTTGGCAGCTTCATGGGGAAATCATCAAAACCTGCAAGACGAAGGTATGGGAAACTAGAAAATTGAATGAAGAAGCTCCCAAATTGGGTGATGAATTCCATGGCCTCTAGCGAGAACCTCCTTTTTGGGCATCCTTGCAATTATCTTCACAACCTCATTGTAAACAAGTCATTAACTCTAATGAACTCAACATAGCTATTTTGTAACTTCAAATGAGGGAAGAAATCATAAATTTTCACATCATCTTCATAATCTTCTAGCCTAGGGAGTCTTGGCCATACTTGCAATGTAGGTAAAACATATATCAAATAGGAAGACATATAAAATTTATTTTGGAACTTGGCGAGACTCAAGGCATTGGACAAATTTTTACTTACCACTTGAGCCCAGTCTATATAGTGGTGCCCAAAACATATTACTTGGACCAAGAAGAAGTAGTGCTCTATGAAATTCAATGCATCACTTTCACCTTTTATCCTGTGAAGGAGCACTAGGATGTCGATGATCACGGCCTTCAGATCTGTCCCAAAAATTGTCTTTGGCACTTTTCCCTTTATGCTTCTAGCCTTCCGAAACCACACATTCATGATCTCTTTCCTCCATCTCATCTTCTTCTCATTGTATTCTGAGATTGCGATTGAGAAGTTCATATTTGAAAACTCTGCTCACTCTGGGATATGAAGACTATTTTGCACAGACTCTATGTCAATGGAGATGAGCACTGTGTCATCTAGTAGCAAAATCTACTTTGTATCCAGGTTGAACCTAGTTATACATTCTCAAATTAGCTCGGGAGCTTGCACTGCAATAGGAAATCCAATAGCTTCAACCAAGCCTCTACATTTGAGCTTCTGCATCATGGGATGGAGGTTCTCTTTGTTCAATCTTTTGTGTAGATTTCCCAAATTGTAGAATCTGAGGGATGTATCTATCAAATTTTTTCCATTCAGATGTAATCCCATTCAACCCATTGAAACCCATGAATCAGGTGGCCATAGCCTCTAATTATGCTTTTGATTTACTGCTAAAAAGCTTTGGAGAATGTTGTAAGACAATTTGAAAAATTGTGGGAAATCAAGGGCGTATGAAAAAGATGTGACTTCTTGTGATTATTCAATTCTCATGATTTCTTGTGATTATTTCTTCGCAAGTTATCACTTCTCATAAATTGACCTTCTCAGGTGATTCTCTGATAAGGAGAAGTTAACAACCAATTCTCTAAAAAGGGTCTCTTACTTTCTTCCTCACATTCTTAGACTGTTTTATCTGCAGTAGGGGCTCGATCTTATTCTCTCAAAATCTAGACATCTAGCTTTCTGGAATCTCTGATACACTTTCACTATCCTCCAAAAAAAACCTCTGTAGGAGAAATTCCGCAAGTGGGGAAGTTCATTACAGCTTCTCCACCAAGCTACTTTTGTGGACCCGATTCTTTCTTAAACTAAGAATCTCAATCTCTGGGCCTTGTCAATGCGCTTGATGATCCTAGTGTTTTCTTTCCATGAAAAATTACCTTCATGGATTGAAACCCGCCGAGGAGAAGGCTATGTTCAATTTTTTGACAAAGGGGAAAAATAACAATTTAGAGCTTCACATTCATATGAATACCATCAATCAAAACTGAAAGAAATAGTCTTTATCGAATTGGGAACTATGACTTACCCATTCCCAAGATGAAATAAAAACCAACCCAGCTTAAAAGCAAGAAGAAGCCATGAAGGGATAATTTGATAAAGAACACCTATCCTAGGGGGGCTCTAGACTTAGACTCCAATTATCTCAAACTCATGACTCAATCTAACACAAGGTATCCACCTTTGTTTTCAAGGGTGAAGAACAAAAGTGGGGCAACACATCTAACATGGGGTATTCGGTAGATCATCCTATTGGACTACAACTGATTTGGAATACGATTGAAGAATCTATGATTAAAGATCACTGAGAAGTTTTTGATTAGATATGTAATATGATTAAATCCGTATTATGTTTTCATTGATGTCAACTAGTTTGACAACACTTATCTTGTAAGTTACTACACTGAGACATCTGAAGAAAAATGGAAAAGAGATGAAGAATAGAGAAATCTACATGAGGAAAGATGTACATGACAGATGAGGATAAGGAACACATTGAGTAACTTGTTGATGAGTCTATGATTTGATGATATTGACTTCATTATGTTGCATTCATCTATAATGAAATATAGAGCTGAAAGACACAAAGCAGTGTTGCCAGTGAATAAAGCATTTCTAGTATACATCGATGGAGTGTAGTGTATACCGACTGTAGTATTAACTGAGTAGTGTTCACCGACACATTCTTTGTTAATCGAGGAGAATAGAATGAATTAAATGATTAGTTTAGCTGATAAGATTGATGAGCTAGCAAGAGTATAACATCGAGGTAATAGATAATGTTTGTTACACAGATCAACGACTGACAAAATTCAAAGAAGATCTAATGGAGTAGATTGAAACGTGTTATCGACACAAGTTCCGAGAAAGTTTAAGCGACAAAATCTATGAATGTGATTAAGCAGAAAAATCTGATGGTGGAGAAGAAAATGATTTACACGTCTATATAAGAGATCAGAATTTCTTTATGAAGATGCCAAAAAAAGAAGAAGCTCCAGGATTATCATGTGAATAAGGTTTTCATGCATTCTGATCATACTAGTTAGTAAGAACTGAGCTGTAGAGCAATTACTGAGTTATAGAGAGCAGTTGCCGATGGACAGTAAGTTGATACAATATTGAATCTAAAGTGAATTATTGATCAGAAGGATTTGTATGGACTAAATATTGATCTGCAATTTGTAATTAAAGTTGTATTAAGGTAGGTCATTTTACTGTTACATATTTAACCATTATATATAGTCTAAATATCTTAACCGAGTGGACTCTGAAAGTCTTATGATGTATCATTCATAGAATGAACATTGTTATCCTGTCAACCCCATAGTGAATGCTGGTTGGATGATAACTTCTAGTCTAAAATTCTCTAACAAGGTCACACCTGACAGTGTGTTTGTAACCTTTAACAGGGTTGGGTCTTAACCGACCTCACTTTAGAAGAGTGAACAATTTTGGGTTGCCGGTCCCAGGTGGTTTTTCCCTTTACAGGGTTTCCACATTAAATCTCTTGTGTTATGTGTTGATTGTGATATTTGTTTGTTATCATACTTTGCATGTTACATGTTAGATTTGATCGGTAAACAGTTATAAGTATTAGACTAGTAATCGGTAAAAGCACAGACAGTAAGAGTTATTATTGCTTACCGACAAGGAGAAATTGAAGAAATTGTTTTGAATTATACATTTTGTTTTGGGACACTGGATAATTGATTCACCCCCCCTCTCAGTTATTCTAACAATTGGTATCAGAGCTACGTTGCTTGGAACAAAGTTTTAAGGACTTAAGCATAAAGGTCTCAAGATGTATAAGAGGGAAGTACCAAAACTGAATAAAGAGAACTTTGCAGTATGGCAAAGTAGAATGAAGCTGCACATATCTAGAATTGGGAATGCAACACTCGATCTGATGCAAAATGGCTACATGCAACCACCCACTGGTCCCCTAACTGTTGATCAACTAAAGGATAAGCATGAACACAATGTTACTATGATGGAACTTGATGCTACCTGTACCAATGCTGAATTTGAAGATATCAAGACATGCACAACTGCAAAAGGAATGTGGGATAAATTAGCACAAATCTACAGTGGAGATCTGAATGTCAAAAGAGCCCGAGCTGAAAGTTTGAGAGGCAGATTTGATGATATGAGAATGAAAGAAGGTGAGAATATTGTCCAATACTCAAATAGACTCAAAGAGGTGGTACATGCTATTAGAGCATCTGATGGAGTAATTGATGATGAAACAGTAATAAGCAAGATTCTTAGAACTTTGCTACCAGTTTATGCAATCAGGATTTCTACAATTCATGAAACAAGAGCTACATCCAACCTCACTCTTGACACTCTGATTGGTAAACTTACAACCTTTGAATTAAACAATTTTGATAACAGTGTTGTTGCTTTTGTTGAATCCGCTTTCATGTCTTCTCTGAAGATTGGAAAGTCTAGCAAGAATAGTAAGAATTGTGATAGTGATGACAATACCGATGATGAACTTGATGAGTTTGAAGCACTTATGGCCTGAAGATTGCCCAAAGGAAAAGGAAGGTATAGAGGTAAGCTACCTTTAGCATGCTTCAATTGTAAAGAAGTCAGTCACATCACTGCTAGATTTCCACAGAAGAAAGATGATGATAGATCTAAAGACCAATCTGAAGGAAGCTATGGAAGAAGAGTAAAAAAAGGTTACCGACACAACAACAGAGACAACCAAGACAAAAAAGGAAAAAAGGTATGTTACATAGCTGAAGATATTGAAACTAAATTTGATTTTGATGATGATATAGAAGTTGTATTTGTTGCTATGAAAGATGACTCAGAAGAGGAAGAGAAACATGAAGAGACAACACTGATCTCTAAAGTAAGAAGAAATGATACATGGATCATAGACAGTGGCTGCACACATCATATGATTGGTGATGTAGAGAAGTTTGATCATCTTGTTGAATATAATGGAGGATCTGTGAGAATGGGAAATGATGCACCTTGTATGGTAAGAGGTAAAGACTCACTCATGATCAATGATAGATTACAATGTGAAAATGCATATTGGGTAGATGGACTGAACTATAATCTGATAAGTGTGGCTCAGCTGAACAATTTAGGCCACTGACTGGCTTTTGAGAGAAAAAAGGTGAAGATTTATGATGATGGAGGAACACTTTTCGGAACTGGTACACAATCCAGAGGTAATCTATTCTATCTTGATATAGATCATTCTTCTTGTTTGTTAATAAAGGATGAAGATGATTGGTTGTGGTACCGAAGGTTATGCCATGTGAACTTTGACAACATGATCAAGATTAGTAGAAAGAAAAGAGTTAGAGGATTTCCTAACTTGACAAAACCTGATCATGCCATGTGCCATGAATGTCAGAAAGGTAAGATGACTAAGTCTAGTTTTAAAAGCAAGGACTATTCAACAAAGAAGATACTTGAATTGGTTCATACTGACCTATGTGGACCTATGAGAACTCAGAGTTGTTTTGGTGATAGATATTTTATTCTTTTTGTTGACGATTACACTAGACTAATGACTATTATGTTCTTAAAAGAGAAATCTGAAGCTTTCAAAATGTTTATGTGGTATAAAGCTAAGGTAGAGAAAGAAACCGATAAGGAAATAAAGTGCTTAAGATCTGATAGAGGAGGTGAATTTATCTCTAATGAATTTACTACATTTTGCAATGAGAATGGAATCAAGAGGCAGGTATCTGCATCGAGGACACCTCAGCAAAATGGCATTGTTGAAAGAAGAAATAGGTCTATAATTGACTGTGCTAGAACATTGATGATACAGATGAATGTTGCTCAGACATATTGGAGGGAAGCTGTTAGCACAACTTTATATGTTCTTAACCAAGTACAACTGAAGAAGGACTCCAATCAAACACCTTATGAACTATGGTTTGGACACAAACCTACTGTAAGTTATTTCAAAATTTTTGGAAGTAAATGCTTTATCTTGAAAGATGAGAGAAATGGCAAATTTGATTCTAAAGGAGATGAAGCAATATTTCTTGGATATTCCACTACAAGTAAAGCATACAAATGTTTGAATAAGGCTACAAATAAGATTGTTGAAAGTACTAATGTTCGTGTTGATGAGTTTGATGACAAGTACACAAAGGATAGTACAAAGGAACTAGAAGACTATGGTATATTCACTTACATTGAACATCCAGAGTATCTACCAACACCGCAAGCTGTAACTATCGGTCAATAGGGAAATAATGCAGTACAATAGGCACCACAAATCGATGAACATGAAGAAGCTACTGAGCAAGGAAATGACCCTGAGCAGGATGAACAAGAAAGGAGAAATCAAGTTTTGGCTAGTTTTGTCAAGAGACATCATCCTAAAACATAAATCATTGGCGATAGACATGTTGGAATGCAAACCAAAAGAAAAACAAGACAAGGTACATGTCTCATTTGTGATTTTGAACCTAAAAATGTGAAAGTTGCATTAGAGAATGAAGAATGGGTTAATGTAATGAAGGAGGAAATTAAAAAAATAGAAAAGAACAAAACCTGGTCCTTAGTACCCTGACCAAAAGATAAGAATGTTATCGGTACTAAGTGGATATACAGGAATAAAATGAATGAAAATGGTGAAGTCACAAGAAATAAAGCTAGATTAGTATGCAAGGGATATGCACAGGAAGAAGGCATTGACTATGGTGAGACATTTGTACTTGTTGCTAGATTAGAAGGAGTTAGAATGCTACTTGCATATGTTGCACATAAGAAATTCAAAGTCTATCAAATGGATGTGAAGTCAGCATTTTTGAATGGTATACTTGAAGAAGAAGTCTACATTGAACAACTTGAAGGATTTGTTGATCCCGACACTAAAGATATGGTATGTAGACTACATAAAGCTTTATATGGACTAAAGCAAGCATCGAGAGCATGGTATGAAAGACTGCATACTTACTTGTTAAGTATTGGATTTGTTAAAACAAGTGAAAATAACAATCTGTATGTGAAAGGTGATACTGATGATACTATTATCATTGCTGAAATTTTTGTTGATGATATTATCTTTGGTGGTTCAAATCTTTTCTACAAGGCATTTGCTGATGAAATGCAAAAGGAATTTGAAATGTCTATGTTCAGAGAGATTAAGTTCTTTCTTGGAGTACAAGTGATTCAGCAGAGTGATGGCATATTCATCACACAATCTAAATACATAAAGGAAGTACTGAAGACATTTGGCATGGAAGATGTTAAACCTATAGGAACACTGATGGCTATTGGATGCAAATTGACAAAGGAGGATGAAACTACTGAGGTAAATCAGACACTTTACCAATCTATGATTGGTAAGTTAATGTACATAGTTCACAATAGGCCAGATATAGCACATGCTGTGGGAATTGTTGCAAGATTTTTTGCTAACCCTAGAGAATCACACATGATAGCTACAAAAAAGATCTTAAGATACTTGAAGAAAATAGAAAATTATGGATTATGGTATTCTAAGGAAGGAAAGTTCGAATTGAAAGTTTACACCGATGTTAATTGGGCTAGAAATGTGGATGATAGAAAAAGCACCACCAGAGGAGCATTTTTCTTTGGTGAAAGACTTGTAACCTAGACAAGTAAAAAGCAGGCTTGTATTTCCTAGTCTACAGCTGGAGCAGAGTATGTTGCTGCTGCTACTAACTGTTCAAACATTGCATATATCAAACAAGTGCTGGAAGGAATGAATGAGGTAATCACTGACCTGGTGATTATATACTGTGACAACACTAGTGCTATTAATATTTCAAAAAATCATGTGATGCACTCTAAGACAAAACATATATCTATTAAGTATCATTACTTAAGAGAACAAGTGCAAGAGAAGCAAGTAAAGTTAGAATTTGTTACATCTAAAGAACAACTTGCAGATATTTTTACAAAGCCCCTACTGAAGGACACATTTGAATACTTGAGGACTAGACTTGGGGTTCGTCCCCTGTCTATCAGTCACTAAGGTGATTTGGATGTTGCATCAGCCAACTTTTATCAGAAGACCATTCATGTTGATGCAACATAATTCACACTTTGAATCTTGTTCAAGATTGTGATTAAGTTTGAGAACTTGAACTAATGAGATATCAGTGTACAGAGATATAGAGGAAGTACTAAACACCACAGAGAGTTACTTGGCTACTACAGAGCTGATTGATTATTTGTTTCTTTGGCATTGCTGTCAAAGGGAGAGATAAACAAAATATGAAAAGGAACAAGCACCGACAATAATTATCTAAAGGGAGAGACAATCTGAATGAGACAGAGTATTGAAGATCAGTTACAAAGAACAGAAGCAGGAACAGGAGAACTGAAAAGATCACAACTACAGAAAGGTAAAGCTATATTATTTAATGCTGGATCAGTAACATAGTGATTAAACATATTAAGTCTATTCAACTTACAACATTTGTTCACAAAGTTGTGGAATGTATGTTTGGTATGTGTATGGTACATTTCATATTACTTGAGTTGCCATCAATGCCAAATGGAGAGATTGTTGGACTACAACTGATTTGGAATATGATTGAAGAATATGTGATTAAAGATCACTAAGAAGTTACTGATTAGATATGTAATATGATTAAATCAATATTATGTTGTCATTGATGTCAACTAGTTTGACAACACTTATCTTGTAAGTTACTACACTGAGACATATGGAGAAAAATGGAAAAGAGATGAAGAACAGAGAAATCTACATGAGGAAAGATGTACATGATAGATGAGGATAAGGAACACATTGAGTAACTTGTTGATGAGTCTATGATTTGATGATATTGACTTCATTATGTTGCATTCATCTATAATGAAGTATAGAGCTGAAAGACACAAAGCAGTGTTGTCGGTAAATAAAGCATTTCTAGTATACACCGACGGAGTGTAGTGTTTACCAACCACAATATTAACCGAGTAGTGTTCACCGATGCATTCTTTGTTAACCGAGGAGAACAGAATGAATTAAATGATTATTTTAGCCGATAAGATTGATGAGCTGGAAAGAGTATAACATCGAGGTAACAGATAATGTTTGTTACACAAATCAACGACTAACAAAATTCAAAGAAGATCTAACAGAGTAGATTGAAACGTGTTATTGACACAAGTTCCAAGAATGTTTAAGCGGCAAAATCTATGAATGTGATTAAGCGGAAAAATCTGATGGTGGAGAAGAAAATGATTTACACGTCTATATAAGAGATCAGAATTTCTTTATGAAGATGCCAAAAAAAGAAGAAGCTGCAGGATTATCGTGTGAATAAGGTTTTCATGTATTCTGATCATACTTGTTAGTAAGAACTGAGCTGCAGAGCAATTAACAAGCTACAAAGAGCAGTTATCGATGGACAATAAGTTGATACAGTATTGAATCTAAAGTGAATTATTGATTAGAAGGATTTGTATGGACTAAATATTGATCTGTAATCTGCAATTGAAGTTGTATTAAGATAGGTCATTTTACTGTTACATATTTAACCATTGTATACAGTCTAAATCTCTTAACCGAGTGGACTCTGAAAGTCTTATGATGTATCATTTATAGAATGAACATTGTTATCCTGTCAACCCCATAGTGAATGCTGGTTGGACGATAACTTCTAGTCTAAAATCCTCTAACAAGGTCACACCTGACAGTGTGTTTGTAACCTTTAATAGGGTTGGGTCTTAACTGACCTCACTTCAGAAGAGTGAACAATTTTGGGTTGCCAGTCCTAGGTGGTTTTTCCCTTTACAGGGTTTCCACGTTAAATCTCTTGTGTTATGTGTTGATTGTGATATTTGTTTGTTATCATACTTTGCATGTTACATGTTAGATTTGATCTATAAAGAGTTATAAGTATTAGACTGGTAATCGGTAAAAGCACAGACAATAAGAGTTATTATTGCTTACCGACAAGGAGAAATTGAAGAAATTGTTTTGAATTATACATTTTGTTTTGGGACACTAGATAACTGATTCACCCCTCCTCTCAGTTATTCTAACACATCCATGCATTCTCACAAATCCCCTATAAAGGTTAGTGGATCCATTTTTTTGATATTCATGTGACCTTGGCTATCATGTCACCTTATAACAACAACATCTCAAAATAAATATTAACTCAACTCATCATATTAAATATTTGTCCACCTCTACATCAATATAAATCAAAGAATGTTACATCTTTAACATTAATAGACATTCATAATTGCATCTATATAAATGTGCTTAATCTAGGAATAAGCGAGAGATGTGATCTATTATGGCACATCTGTGGCCTTCTCGCCATGTATTCATCAATGGTAGGTAAACAGATAATAAAATGCATTTAATTAAGTCTTTGATTTCAATAAACCCTTAAAGACACTCTACAAATAGAAAGATATAAAACATGGATGATGCACTTTTTTGCCCAACCATAAATCCTTACACTTCCTTGGGTTTCTACCTACTTGTAGAATTCCCAACCTGCAATGCCTAGCAGTCTGGAACAAAAAATAGGTAGGGGGTATCTCGATGCAGCCTGATGTACCCACATGCAATCCCTACCATGAATATGCAATGCCTAACAATCAAGATTTAGAAGAGATTTATTACCAAATAATTATTCTATAATAATTCCCACCAGGCTTGGTTCATCTCCTCCCATGAACCACTTGCTTTGGACAAAGCTTATAATACAATAGTGAACCTAAGAAAGAGGATCACCTTCTCTTTTTCCCATAATTGTCTTGTCCATATTCAACATGCTTATCAGAAGGCAAGCTTTCCAAAAGAGCATACATAGTAAGTAAAGGATGAAAACTCATGCATACCATTTATTTTCTT